>CATQJL010000305.1:60379563-60942331 GCA_958299035.1 Cylicocyclus nassatus
AAGCAGTGGTATCAACGCAGAGTACTGCAATTGCACGTTTTAATGTCTTATGTGAAGTGTATATGTGTGAGCAAGTTTGGGATTTGTTAAGTTTTCTTTGAGCGAAAAATGTAAGAAACTTTTCAATTTTTCCCTATCTGAAGGCCAGGTTTCGGCTTCTAATTCGTGATGTGCCGAAATTGGTGAGAACATCTCATGTCATCTTATAGAGCATGCTTTGCTGTATCGAACGGTATCCTGCATCTTAGGCCCGTATGCACGTACGTCTTTGCTGGGGAGGGGAGGGGAGTTGGATCCGCAGGGGGACGGTCGCCCCCACTAAAAACCCCGCCATGACAGAGGGGAGGGGAGTGATCCTCAATCTGGTTTCAATCAGTTATTACGAAGCATTTTGTACAAATTGATGAAAGATTTTCCATGGTAGCCGGGTTCCTCTCTCAGCGATCTGTAGCTTGCAGTTTTGCCTCTCTCTTCTATATTCTCTTCTCGTGAAAAAACCCGGGCATATATCTGCCAGTTTCGAATATGTGTAGGAGTTTCTAAACATTCTCGAGATTTGCGAGTCGCTTCTCTGGCATGACCTACACCATCGAACCCCTACTCCGTTGTAGGGGATGTCGATCCCCTCCCCCGCGTTGCTGAGTTACACTTGTGCATACGGGGATCGAATGGGGAGGGGAAAGGAATCCCCTCCCCCACGCGAACCCCGTATGCACTGGGGTTCGTTGGATCAATACCTCGGAAACCATTCACACTATCCTCGCTGGGGTGCAGGGGAGAGGATCACTCCCCTCCCCTCTGTCATGGCGGGGTTTAGTGGGGGCGACCGTCCCCCTGCGGATCCAACTCCCCTTCCCTCCCCAGCAAAGACGTACGTGCATACGGGCCTAAGATGCAGGATACCGTTTGATACAGCAAAGCAAGCTCTATAAGATGACATGAGATGTTCTCACCAATTTCGGCACATCACGAATTAGAAGCCGAAACCTGGCCTTCAGATAGGGAAAAATTGAAAAGTTTCTTACATTTTTCGCTCAAAGAAAACTTAACAAATCCCAAACTTGCTCACACATATACACTTCACATAAGACATTAAAACGTGCAATTGCTGTGCCTGTTTCTGTGCAAGAAACCGAGAAATTTGTAATAAGCTTTCAAAAAGCGATGCTGTGCTGTTTTTACATAATATACAACATTCGTTCAGAAATATATCAGTAAATTGTCAGCTTCCTGGAAGCGCTAATTTTTGCGAAATACCGTATTTAGCTCTCTTTGTCAACTAACTCATATTAAAATCAATATTTCTCGGGGACTAGAGCTTGTAAAAAGTTGGAAATCTGTTATTGTAGTTCTAAGGGCTTGTAATATGCATTTACTTATGTGAGAACAGCACAGCATCACTTTGGAAGTTTGAAAATTTTGTTTTCTCGGTTTCCTGCACAGTTACAGACGCAGCAACAACATTTATGAATGTCTTATGTGGAGGGTATATGAGTGTGTCAGTTTGGGATCTGGCAATTTTCTTTGGGCAAAAATATAAAAGATTTTCCCTTTCGGCATCCAAAAACTCTCAGACTTCGTTTTAACTCATTATATGCTGAAGCTGGTGTAAACATCCACACGCCATCTTATAGAGCTTGTTTTTTTTTCTATCGGACCCTACTCTGCTTCGTTCGTCGACGTTAATTCGTGATGTGATTCCTTTGATTGTGGAGCGTCCAGTCTTTTCGGAAGTACTTTTTTTATTTATGTATGGTTCTGCTTCTTTCTCCTTTTGCTACCTTTGCTTAAATTCTCTATGGTTTTTGAAAATCCTATAACCAAGATAAAGCAAACAAGGCATGCAATTGCGACTACAAGCGCACACAAATGAGGAGTAATTCAATCACTTAGGGTCGTTTGAGACAAACAGATTGCAATAGTGAAATTGGTCACCGATAGCATATCCAATGCACGCAAACAAGATAATAACAAGAATGAACAAAAATGTTATGTGTGAGAATTGAACTGCATTTCAGCGGAATCAAGACGTAAAGAAGCATAGAAGATGTGAAGCTAGACGGATGCACGCAGCGTGGTAAAAATTTTATGAGTACGCTCCGATAACAAGGCGGCAGCGGCGGCTACGGACCTGCGGCTGGTGGCGGTGGCCGCTGCTGGCGCAGTATGAAGGCACCTGTCAGCATACTTATAGTATGCAGATTGAAACCAAGATTAATCTTAAAGAATCAATTGAATCTTTATTTTTTGTTTTCAGTAAATCCAGATCTGAGCTCCTGTTCAGAATCCGGCACGAGATTGGCAAGTGTCAAGCCGAAATTCCTATCAGAAAGAAATGGCGGTAAGTACATTTTCGCTCCACACTCTTCGAACATCCTCAATCTGGGACGGAGAAACTTTTACATTACTGACGTGCTCAAACACGAATGTAGATACTTATGGGAGATGAAAAATTCGTGCTCGCAATTCTTTTCGAGCCACTGCCTTCAATGACATTCTAAGGGTAGCAAAACTTTTAATTACGTAATTTTTTCATGATTTTACGCAGATCTGTTCTACTCGAAGTTAACTCTTAATAGAGGGTGTCCCAAAAGTTTTTGAGCCAAATTCGTCGCTTCAATCTTGTTGGTATTCGTCGATTTTCGGTCAAAGTTTGCGTTTGAGTCCTTCGCATGGTTGCCTATAATTTGTAAAAAATCGTACTGTTTGCATTGTACATTCTCATACGATGAGGTCAAGCCAATGGAAATGTACCCACTGTTCAAACATGTGTACCTCTTTTAAATTTCAAGCTTTTGCGAAACTCTAGGTCGCAAATTATAGAACCAGCTTTGCTCTACATTGACTGTACAAAACCACTTACCGGTTTTTGTTCATTACTGTAGGGTTTAGATGCAAGCTCTCAAAGTAGTGCCGTGCCACCGAAAAAAACATTTTCGAGGATAAAAAACCTAAACAAGTTGCAAACTCCGACACCAAGTCAGTCCAAGCCACTAATTCTGACTTGCATTTTTTACCAAATTACTATTTTGAAGTCACTTCTGGTACACCATATTGCCATTTTCTTGACGCTCTCAAGAGCTTGATTACTACATTTTGACACTTTTGTTTGATTTCACCGAAATGCTCCTCATTTTGTGCTTTCAATCTCGCCAAGTCAGAAGCCCTTGGCTTTTCTTCGTGACCAGTCATGAAGTGCGAGGCTTGCTCTCTTCAAAAATTTGGACAGTCTGGAACGCGTGCTTCAGAAAGTATGAGCATCAATGCCAACCTATCTGCCGCGGCATGCGTTCCGCAAGAGTCTGAGGGCCAAGGGAGGGTCCTTTGGGATATGAGTGTACGTTGTTGTTTTGTAGGCTTTCCACAAATCACATGCTACATATGTCTATGTTGCTTCATACAATTTTAGCTGAAGAAATATTAGGCTCAAAGATTTTTTGGACACAATCTGGCTGTTTGTAACGATACAAAATGGTTATGCTAAACTCTTGTCGCTTATCTGCTTCCATATCGCTTAATGCTTGTGATGTATTCAGTGAGATTCTTTTTGATGTTGTTGTGCTGCGCTGTTCACATCGAGCTTCATAATGGGATGCGTCAATTATCAAAGAGTGTTTGAGTATTTGCAGCAAGACAGCTTTGACGAGATAGTTCACAATGTTGAGAGAGTGTCCTCTATATAAGCATGCCTTGATTGTACTACTCTGCTTTTCGCTACTACCAGTAAACCTGTGCTGGTCTCCCCTCGCCGATCAGAACACTAGTTTCTCAACTTTTCTTCTTCTTTTTGTCAGGAAACCAAGTAGCAACGTCGACTTTCTTTGAAAGAAAGCGATCCACTTTATCAACTTATCTATTCTAAGCTAAACGCGCCGGCACTGATTTGTCACTTGGCGTTGCTGGGCGCAGAATTATTACCACGAAATTACAGAACTACGCGACGCAAAATGACAGATCAGTGCCGGCGCGGTTTTGCAATTGAATGGACCAAGTGGATTAATTGGACCAATAGATTGGTGGCCTTCAAATAACTGATCAAGTTGTTGGGAGGTAACAAAATTACGCAAATAAAGCGATGAACGTTTGAGCTACGAAATCTTTTTCTTATAGATAAAACATTAATTATGATTCAACGTTTATTCTTATCCCACGGCTGGTCTGGCATTATCTCCGCCAAAAGAATAGCCTTGTGCAAATATCAGATTTCCATTCTCGATAAATCATCAAATAAAGCTTGAATATCACAAAAGTCCTTTTCCTTCGTTATCACGGCTTTGACGCGATTTTACACTAAGAATAGCGTAGTGTATATCTTTAGATCTTTTCTCAGCTTTACACATATAAAGCTGTCGTCTAGGACATCGGTACAGAGCACATTTGTTTTTGGTGTTTTTATTGTATGAAGCTTTCAAGAGCTCGTCTTTTTGCATAAATGGGTCATATCAGCTTTGGAAACAGTAATGATTGTATTTTAGCAAACAACAACTGAAATTGCCAAACGATGCTGTTTTGGAAGGCTATTGTTATGGTACAGTTCGCATTTTCATCCAGAATTTAGAGAAATGACGAAAGATCTTTAGGCACTGCTTATATGTCTTCAATTCGGCCCCGTAAGTTCTGCACCGAAGACACCAAATGACAAAAAGGACGAACCGAAACAGAACTGAAGTGCTTGACATTCATTTGCTACATGCTGTCCATGAATCGTTGTGGGGATAGCAGCATAAATTGTTCGCATCAAATATCTAGCATTATACAGTATAGTCTATACTAGTGCAGTTGACTGCAAGGATTCGCTCAGGCTGAGCGCTCACGAGGTGCCTCTTGCGGGCCAAACTTCGGAACTCGCGCGCATAAGTCATCATAGCTCCCGCTTACTGTAGCCGCGCTGCAAAATTTAGACTTTCTTCGACTTTGCAAGCGAAATGGGAATTTGAGGTTTCTTCTGCAGCTTATATTCCCGCATTGTATGCGCGATAGAAGGCCACTCAGGTGCCATTCTTAAGTTTCCTTTTTCTAAAAGAATCGAATGTGTGCAACATTCTGAAATTATTAGAAGTTATGAATGAACATGATGCGAACCAACTTTCAAGACGACAGAACCTAATACTATCAAGTGCCAGCATTTCAAAAATTTCCTGCATCAGAAAAGACAGTTACGACCTAACATTGTGAAATTTTGAAAAGCTCAGGTCTACAAGTTTCTCTGCTTCGTTCTCAAGTTGTGATGGAAATACAGGAATAAAGATTCTGAAAAACAAGATACAGTCTTCTGAGCGAACAAAAAATTAGGCTGGCTTAGAGATAATTTCGTTCTCGCCGTAAATCTGCATAAGAACTTCGCTTATGCAAATTTGCATAAGAAAAGTGGAAGGAAAAATTTTTTTGCTGTTTCTTAAATGAGAATCTTTGATGGAAAGCGGTTGAAAGTTTTTTCTATCACGCATCAATAGCTCAAAATTCTCTATCATCAACAAAGGACACCTATGGCTTAAAATGGCCAAATTTCCAAAAGCTCAAGCTCAACTTTCTAAGCTTCATCCTCATACTGTTATGGATGTAGATATATTCTTTTAATGAATTTAACATGTTTCTCTACTAAGCGAATATCGATAATAATGTGGACTCGTTGAGGTGCACTATTCAGAGGTGAAACGCTGGACACAAAATTTGTCTGCAATACTTGTAGCAGCCACAAAAGCGACCTATCGACCCCGCGTGATATAACAGCTATCTCTTTTATTAGTAGCTTGGAAGATTATGAGAAGAATAGCAGTATGGAAAATTGTCACAAAGAAAAAGTCAACGAAAACGACTGGCAAATGAGTGGAGATGATCCTAATTCAAGCGAAAAAAATGAATGCCGTATAAGGGCAAGACACCACAACTTCTGTGGAATTGCATAACTTGAGGTCAAAGCTTTTGCGCCATAGAATTCAAAGGCGTGCGTCGAGCCAACTTTTGGCTATTGATAATGCGTTCCTGTACAAAAACGCTGATGCAAAATGATCTGTCACATTTGTAAACCATCTGTGTCATTACAGTGGGTAAGGCAATTCGGGCATGACTGAGAGGCCGTAGAATGTACGCACCGTGCTCGTGTTATTATACACCAATTATCTTTTCAGTGTCTCTCTCCGTCCTTCGAATCCTTTTGATATTGATTTCGACAGTATCCTCAAATCAGATCTCAATGCAGTGCCAAATTATTAGCAAAGAAAAGTATAATATCTTTAAAATCGTTGAATTATACTTTTGTTCACTAGTCGCGATAATGCTTGTATAATAATACGCAGATTTTGTAAAAGTGTTTAGAATTAATGTCAATTTGAATAGAAGGAAAGAAGCCTAGTTGACATTTTCATAACATCACCAGAGAGGTTGACATTCTTCATTTGCTGGAAAAGGAAGTAAAATACGTCCCAACCAGGTCTTATTGGGGGATTCGCGCCTTTCACGGCATATGCCCGGGGGTGGAGACTTTTCACCCCAAAGTCTCCACTGGCGGTCTCCGGCCAATACATTAACATGGGCGAGGTGGACACTTTGGGGTGAAAAGTCTCCACCCTGGGTTAGAGCCGCAAATATCATTGAACCCCCCACGTACTATATATCATCAGCTCTTGATGAGAAGAATCAAATACTCCACAAAACCTATGAAGTCGCAACATTGCATATTTTCACATTCCAGATATAGGAGTTTAAACGTCAGCTGTCACTAAGCAATCTAAAATCGCTTAATTTTTTAAAATTCTCGTTCTCAGCGGCCACTGCTCAAATCGACTCGATTCTTCCACTATCTGGTAGAACAACACTTGCTCTTCAAAACCTATAAAGTCGCAATTGCTGACATCTTCGACCACCAGATTTATAACAGTGGAAATTTCGCATGATTTTTCGCTACTTTGTCACTCGAAATACTGGTTCTCTGCGGTTACTGCCTAGATTGACCTACTACATGGATATATGCTCTTTTTGCTCATTTTCCTTCTTTTATCAGCAAAAAATTTTTTTCAAACCCAAAAGTGAAGGTGGTCACCCGGTACCAGCTCAAAAGTGAAGATAGGCGGAGACTCGGCTCCAACTATCGCACCTCTGCACGTGGCACGTCCGCGACGCCACAAGGGTAGCACGAGCTGTGGAGGGGACAATATTTTTGCTAAAGATCGCAAATATGCGCTTGCACAATCAACTCCATTTATCGTCCCTTCCACTTGCTGCTACCCTTATTCTGCGCCCCTGACCTGCGGCACGTATGGCTAGCATGCTGGCAACGTGCAACAACATGTTCGCGACATACAGCGACATGTTGGCAGAACATTTTGGCTATCAGCGTCGACGCCAGCATGTTGCTGCATGTTGCCAACATATTGGCCACCTTGCCGCAGGTGAGAGACGCAGACCAAGGGCAGCAGCAACTGTGAAAGGGACGTTACTACGTCATTTACACCTGTCGGTTGGGGGTAAAATAGCACAAAGATTTTGTGAAATCGCGCATATATTTTTACACATAAACCACTTCTTTCATTTGCAAGTGATGAACTTCTTTGCTATCAATGTAATCATCAATGCGCTATCCACCTTTAAATAATGAAGTACAAAAGTGAAAAAACGTAACCCTGATTACGCCTATTAGGGCTTCGAGGTTTCGAAGACAGCGTTTCCTGTGGCCATATTCATCAACGAACCCAGTGGGTTCCGCTACCCAGTGGGTAAGCGAAATTAGTCCAGTTGGTTGAATCGATATTCACAAAAAGCATTACTGGATTCGCGAACCCACTAGCTTGATGAATGCCGATCTCGTGGGTTGCCCAGTGGGTTCCGGAACCCACTAAGTTCGTTGATGAATACGGTCACTGGATCTCCTGAGTTTTAACCCAGTCTAAAGAAAAGGACGGTCAAGAGGCAAGCTTTCTTTAAAGGTCGCCGGTTCAACAATCCAATTTAGAGCTAAGCAGGTCTTTCAAGAATATCAAGTATCAGTTTGAGCCTGTTCCAACATAATAAGTTTGAAAAGCCCTCGCAACGCTTGTATAGCATTATTAATCGCGCCTCAGTTTGGATTTCCAAAAAACTCAGCGCGAATTGTTTTTGTACGAAAATAATAAAGAAATAATTTCCGCTGTGAACTTGAGCAACACAAAAAAAAATTTTCCTGAAAGAAAACCTGCAGACAAGAATTGAACTGATGCTGCAGCCGCATAAATGAACATAATGATAAATGATGGGTAGGCTGGGGCATATTTAGGTGACACGTAAAAGGCTTTGTAAGATTAAGTTTCAGTGCGTGTCCTAGATTATGAACTCGCATACTTGCGCACAGCTGAAGCTTAGGTCTCACACAAATTTGTAAACGGAAAGGACCAGGTTTTTTTGTTTGCAACATATCCAATCCAAACCATATATGCAATGCTCTTCCAAGTGGTGTCAACTTTCTGCAACATTGCAGATAATGGCTTAGCATGGTTTATCATTCTCAGAACAGATTCGCTTCTCTTCAGCTTTGGCAACTAACTCAAAATGCATTATTTGATGACTCTGTTCCTTACTGCGGTAAATGCTTCTGTTCGCAAACTTTCACTGACACGCCTCAAGCATTTCAGTCATCACCTTATGAAAATTTTCGGCGTTCTATCAAGACACCGATAAGAAAGACAGAGAAAAGCATATTTAGAATTTTCAATAAAAAGTTGTATTAGCTAGTCATAAAAGCTTCTTCGCATTTTTTGACTTCACAGAGCCTTGGGTTAGTCACCATTTGAATCCACCCAATTTCTTCTTTTTTCCCAGTTCTCGTCTCAGTTCATATAGCCTCTATTACAACCATCGTTAGTTGTTATTTGGGAAACCTTGTACGTTCTAAACCAAGTACGTTTTTACGTTCTAATTTCGCCTATCATTTTGGCATTCTGAAATAGTGAAAATATTAATTACATAGCAGACTTTTGCTATATTGTTGCCTGACGTTTAACGTTATCTTGCCATTGAAGCATCCTAACAGAGAGGGGGAGGGAGAGACTTCTGCTGTTTTGCTGCATGTTGTGCCTGAGCCTACAAGAATATTAGAGACCTTATCGTTAGTTTCAAATTTCCATTTGGATGATAACTGCTTGATATCAAGCAAAGTTCGAACTTTCTAAAATTGGAAGATATTTATGTTTGTGCTTATTGTCAGTAGAGTCTAGCAAATATTTCCTACAGGAGTAATTCGTAAAAAAATTATGAATAAGAGGAGAAAAATTGAAAACAGTGGTCTACAGCCAGATTTGCTCTATTTATTTGAGCTAGCTTAACTTTATTAGCAAGCTGAGATAAAAATTAGCGGATTGCGAACATGATATAATTAATAAGCTGGGCCACATTGAAAAGCAATCTTTGCCAAACATCAATCATTGAAAAAAGGAGAAGCTATACCGAACGCCTTTTAAATGCTTATTAGCCATTGGTGATGTCAAAAATTTGTGTGATTTGATGAAAGCGATGAACGTTCGAGACGACCTAAACAGGGTGTCCAAAAGTGAGTACACTCTAACATTATCGTTGCCCGCATTTTTACGCGCCTATAAGGTCTATGAGTTTGAAGGTAGTAGACCGTCAAGGGTGATAACTGAGAGGTTCAAAGTATTGTTTGCCTGCTTCTTCTTTCGCGGCTTCCAGTATTGCTTACACTTTACAAAGCCGGAAAAGACTTGTATCGTACAAGAATCTATTGAAGGAATATTCACTTTGCATTTACTCAATTTTGCTCAAAATTTCTCAAAAAAAGGAAAACACGAGACTACTACTCAATACTAAAGCTCTCAGGTCTACTAAAGCAGTGAAAACTCGTCACCGGTTATCGCGGACTGCTTATACTTGAAATAGAGGGTATAAAGGACAAAACAAGAAAATGGGAGAAAAGCGAGGACGGGTGCACCGCGCAGGTACCTAGGAGAAGCTGGCCGGGAGGGATCCACACTGTAGCATGTACTATTTGGTGCATCTAATCAAATATTTCTCTTCAATCTTATTAACCAATCATTTTGAAAGAGGACGTTGTAAAAGAACTGTTTGTTCAGCTTGTGCTCATAGTTGAACATACAATTTGATTACGTCGCATATGAATAAAACGAAATTACATCAAAATAAATACTGAAGTCATAGTTCATGCCAATTGTCTTTATGCATTCAGCTTTGATTGATGACCTATTCTACCGTATAAAAATGCTCGTTAAAACCGGACATCAACTCATTCTCATCGAAAATGATGAAGCTATTAACTATTGGAGCGGTAAGTGATTGAATAGTCTGCTTCTATTCTTTACGAGCTGACATCCCGGTTTTCATCCCTATTCGTAGCCAGTTTTTCGTGCTTGATCTTTCATGTAGCAAAACTTACCATTCTTTTGATCCCATTTTGAGTTCGTTTCCTACTGTCCTTACCATATCTTGATCACCAGCAGACCAACATGTGCTTCACCGCTTAACTTCATGACTGTGGGAGATGGTGCACAGTTATAGAAATTTTTTGCTTTATATATAGAATTTATTTTTTGTGGGAAGGGACTTTTGATTTTTCTTAATGTAGGCTTGTGTAAATCCAGGGCACATTGACTGAAATAACAATGACGCAAGATTTCAGCCTTTTTCTAAGGGCCACATGCACTAACATTTCCGCTGGGGAGGGGATCGCAGCTTCAGAAGAAAGCTTCAGATCCTGAAGCTTCGAATGCCTGGATTGCACGCTGTCTACCTATCCGTAAGTATTCCCACCATCCTTCACTATGTAGCATCTTATATAATGATCCCTTCAGAGTACAACCAAAAAGTGGCACAATATCCGCAGTCTAAGCGTATCACAAGCTATAGTTGGGACCGAATACTCGTATTTGAATATTTATTCAAAATATTCGACTATTCGAATACTTGAATGGTCGAATAAATAAAAAGGTTCTTTATTCAGGTAATTAATTTTCTTACCATTTACCCATTTTTTTGTTTCACATAATTGTTTTTGTTATGCATGTTATCGAATAAAAGAGTTCTTTTTCATATACATAGTTCACTGCACAGAATGACTTTGCTGAACGCCCACGAGTGTGTTCCTTGTGAGCTAACATTGGCATTCGCGCGCATAAGTCATCATAGTGCCAGTACTCGGCAGCCGCGCTGCAGGCACGCTTGCGTGCGTTCAGCCTACAGAGCCCGTGCGAATTCGTGCTTCACAGGGGATATCGTAAATGTTTTTGCGTTTCAGGGGGGGGGGGGGGGGAGACTTCGTTTTTTCCAACCAAAAGCTATCTCGTGCCGAGCCCTGTTCCGTACTCTGTTTCTTGTAAGATAATTCGTTCGTTCGACAACTTGGGAAAATAACTGCTAATATTGGAATATTTGAAAAAATTCAAAAGACAGTTATTCGCATTTACGAATTCGACATTTACGAATTTGCATTCAACTATAAACGGCGGACTCGAATGGTGCTCCGTGTCCTAGTGGTCTAGTAGTGGGCACTTGGCGCAGAGCGAAACTTCGAATCGAAACTCGGAGTTATCTCTGAGTTAACGCGCAACTCAAAACTCGGAGTTTCGACCAGATTACTATCGGCCCTGATTCCTCAAAATCTCATCTCAAACACTTGATCTCGCTATTCACTTACAACTTCTATGTTGCTGTTTAACAAGAAGATCGGTAACTATAAAAGGAAAAAATTTCCCTCAAAGGAAAATAAATTTGAATCACTTACCGCTGGAGAGGAACGTTGTATTTTTTTATTGTTAGTGCTGTTGTTGTCTAGCGATCTGATCTATTAGTGTTGCATTGATCTATGCGCGGGATCTAAGCGCTATATAAGGCGCTCCACCTGCTAGCTAGTCATTCGCCTCATCTTATTGTCTGTTCTTATTCATATCCGGTCTACTAATAAGTCTACTATTCTACAAGTGTCCCGGGCCCACCACAAGTACAAGTAGAAGGTTACAACGAATGGCGATCAGTACTGAACGACGCGCATGAAGTGGGACAAGAAATAAGTTAAACAAGGACTTCTTCGGGAAGGATAACGACCAAGTCAAGCGCTTCGCTGAAGTAGATGTTGCTCAGCTGATGCAGCAGTCCGCGGCTCTCCTGAAAGCGAATCAGGAACAATCCGAGCGGATAGAACAACTCCTGAAACGGATCACCATTCAGTCGCTCCTACCATGGCGGACTATTCAGCGCTTTCGTCGCGACTGCCAAGTTTCAGATACGATTAAGATAGCGGTTGCACCTTGAGAGCTGGCTGTCGAGATTCGAAGAAATTGTTCCAGCGGCAATGTCAGAGAGGGACCGGTGTAACCTCTTGTCTGCGAAGCTGGATAACGCTGCACACGCCAAGCTGAGAGCACACCTAGCACCAAAGTCACCACCAGGGTCAAGCAAGGGGTGTGGCACACGATCGCTGGTTACGATCCCCCCCCTGATTGCTGTCGTAATAAGACCCCCCTGAATTATATACCCAAGATAGCATTATCTGAAGGCTCTGTCAAACATAATGGGCAACATATCCATAACGAGCAGGTCAATTAGCCCCTGTAGACAGTTTGAGCGAATTTTGAAGATTCAAGATACTAGGCCACCTAAGTGAAATGGTCATTTTCCAACATGATTAACTTTGTTTCAAAGATAAACTAGCTATCCGTTTTTGCACTCAAGACAAAGCACTACTCCTTTTTTGTCCATCTCAGAAATCCCGCTAAAAAAGACCTCCAAACTGTGGAATTAGAAGCCAACCAAAATCTCATTTTTTCCATTTTCGCTTTTTATGGCTATGCTTTTACCAAATATACTCAGAGCAAAGAAAACGAATCAGGCTCAAATCATTCCTGTGGAAACTAGGAGGTCTACACTATCGATCCATATGAATACAGTCTGCTAAAAATGTTTTTATGACATAGTTAATGGGGTGTGCCCCCCTAAAAGCTGTAATTGCCATCGACTACTACCAGTGGGCCGCTCTCATTGTTCCAGTCAGGAAAAAGAATGGAGCTGTACGCATTTGTGTACACTTCTCCACCGGGTTGAACGATGCACTGGAGCTGAACCGACATCCGCTGCCAACCGCTGAGGACATCTTCACAAAGCTAAATGGAGGCCGTCTTCACCAACATTGACCTGCGGAATGCGTACTTGCAAGTAGAAATGGACGACGACAGCATCACTGACCATCAACACTTCCCGTGGACTCTTCCGCAACCGACTACCGTTTGGTGTGAAGAGTGCCCCTGTGATTTTCCAGTCTTTGATGAGCAAAGTCACCGCCGACAGCAGTGGAGCCGTCGCTCATCTGGACGATGTCATGGTCACCGGAGGGACCCGTGATGAGCATGATGCGAATGCCTTCAAGTTACAACGCCTTCAAGACTATGGAATGCGCGTTCGCCGTGAAAAGTGTCATTTTGCTAAACGTAGCGTAGTATTTCTCGGATTCATTGTCGACGCCGAAGGAAGACGCCCCAACCCCGAGAGGATTGCAACCATCGCTCATATGCCGCCCCAAGATGTGAAACAGCTCGAATCTTACTTTGGGATGGTTTCGTTTCACTCGTCTTTCGTGCCAAGAGTGCGTTCACTTCGCGGACGATTGGACGCCTTGAAGAAGAAAGACACACCGTTCATCTGGAGTAAGGAGTGGGAAGCCTTCGCTCGCCTTGGCGATGTCCTGACTTCGGATCTTCTGCTATGCCACTACGACCCCAAGAAGCGGATCATCGTTGCCGCTGACGCGGGCAACTATGGGATCGGAGCCGTAATCTCTGAACCGTAGATCTTTTACCGCTACCCGGATTGGAGAAGTGCACCTGCCATGCGAGTCGCGCATTGACGGCACTAGAGAATAACTACTCGCAGATTGAGAAGGAGGGATTGGCCCTAGTTTTCGCCGTTAAGAAATTTCACCGGTACATCTACGAACGAAGGTTTACTCTGCTGGACACCGCCCTCTACTCACTTCGAGAGCAAGAAAGGAATGCCGGCCTATATTGCCAACCGATCACAACGCTGGTCGATGACGCTGATTGCTTACGAATTCGACATCAAGTACTGCTCTACGATATCGTTTGCACAGGCTGATGCTCTTTCCCGATTGCTTTCCTGCCCGAGTGCGCCGTATGAGGACGTCATCATAGCAAATGTAAAAGCTGACGTCACCGCCACTTACGAGAAAGCACTCAACCAGCTGCCAGTTACCGTAGAAGAGTACGTTCTGCTATGAAAAAGGACGCCATGCTGATGGAGCTGCTCAACTGTCTTCGAACAGGACGGTGGCCAAATGCATTTCCGGGAACGCCGTTGTTCAACCACAGTAGCCAACAGAGGAAACTCTCGGCTTACAACGGATGCATTTTCTTTGGATCCAGGATCGTCATACCCGCTTTGCTGAGAAAGAAAATTCTCCGCATGCTGCAAGGTGGACACCCTGGACAAACCCGGATGAAGCTGCTTACTCGCAGCTACGTCTACGGGCCTGGTATAGAAGAAGACATCAAGAAAACTGTGGAACGCTGTCAGAATTGCCAACTTGTCGCTAAGAATCCAGTAGAAGCTGATTAACTCCATGGCCGATTGCAAGCGCCCAGTGAAACGCCTGCATATTGATTTCGCAAGACCGCTCTAGGGGCACATGCACCTCATTGTCGTAGGTGCGTATTACCGCTGGCCTAAAATCGTGGAAATGCAGTCGACTACGTCACAAGCTACCACGCTTAAACTCGTGAAAATCTTTAGCCATTTGGATTCCCAGAAAAAGTTGTTTCGTACAACGGCACCTAGTTCTCTTCCCAGTAACTCGAGGATTTTTGCTTGAAGTACAGGATCAAGCATTAGGACGCCACCATTCCATTCGCAATCGAATGGGCTCGCTGAGTGCTTCGTCGGAATTTCAAAAGAGGACCCTGGAGTTGAAAAGAAAAGGAATTCTTTTGGAAGCTTTGTCGAAGCTATTACTCTGCTATTGTTGCACGCCCTGCCCGTCTTCGCCTGGTAATCGTTCGCCTGCCGAGATGTTTCTTGGACGAAGGATCGATGCCACGCTCTCGCATTTGGTCACGGTCGCTCAAAACGCTACACAAACCTACTCCCCCGGATCGAAAGCGATGGAAGCTATGCACAACCGCCGACATGGAGTTAAGAAAAAGAGATTCGAAGTTGACGAAGCCGTCTACACCCGCGACTATCGCAATCCATCGAAACCTACCTGGACTTTCTCCGACAAACGACCGGAACTTCCGCAGAACGCTTGCGGGAGTTCCGCGGGTCACCTGCGGAAGTTCCGTAAACGTGCTGCGGAAGTTCCGAAATAAGATCCTGCGGAAGGTCCGAAGAATGCCAACCACAACAGCAAAAGAGAACACCGAAGCGAGATTTGAACCTCACTCTATTGACTGTGAGACCCACCTACTATCCTCTACGCTATGGCTGACATGTTCGAAAATGCACTCTAGTTGTTGGCGAGGCAACATCACGAGATAACACATTCAAAGTCCTGCGGAAGTTCTGGCATGACAAAGTGCTGCGGAATGTCTGGCATTTTTCGGAGTTTCCGCAGGATTTTGAAGAAGGTTCTGCGAAAGTTCCGGTTTTCAACTAGTTTGGCATGAAAATCCCGAAGTTCCGATTTTCAACAGTTTCATTTTTGCAATAATGAACAAAATCCTGCGGAACTTCTGCAAATGGCTTGTCCTGCGGAAGTTCCGGTGATTTGTCTGAGGACGTGTACGTAAGAATTGGGCGCTCACTATACAACGTGGATGTCGAAGGATTCGTATGGAGACGCCATGCCAACCAGCTACGTCCTCGCGCAGTTCCCGACGCCAACACCACGCTGTTGAGGGAGTTCAACCTTCTGGATTTTAAGCTCCTTATACCGTCTCTTGCCGTTTCCGTTAGTGTTCCCGCTTCCCAAGACGCCCTTCTTGCTGATGGGACACCGCCAAATTCCGATGTTGTCGCCGCCGATGCTACCAGTAGACGCTGATGTTTCCGTCACTCTACCATTCCCTCCGCCAGTTCGCCTCCAGTCACAAAGGACACATCGACTACCACAGCGCGTCGAGGTGAACCCATCAAAGAAACGATACAATTGATAGCTTAAAGGCAGTGGCTCGGGAAAATTGCTACTGTGGGGTTTTTCATAACTACATGGCCTTCTGGACCAGCTGAGTCCGGTACTGCGCTTGAAAGGTCAAAAAAGTGCCTTTTTGGCGTTTCCGGGCTTTAGAAATTGCTGGAGGGGCGGGGCGAGCGATTCACAATAAAAGGCGCAACTGGCTGTTGGAGACTGTAACTCCACCTATTTTGGCGGCAATTGGCTGGTCAGCCTAGGCAGCCATCGCGAGTTACTCTGTCTCCTTTTGGGGCGAATCCCTCGTCCCGCCCCTTCAGCAATTTCCAAGGCCCGGAAAAGCCAAAAAAGCACTTTTTTAACCTTTCAAGCGCATTACCAGACTCAGCTGGCCCAAAAGGCCATGTAGTCATGAAAAACCCCGCAGTCGTAGTTTTCCCGAGCCACTTTCTTTAAGGAGATGTTGGAGAGTTACTCTGTATTCTTTTTTGTTCGTGTAGTTGTCGTCTAGGATCTGATTAATTAGTGTTACACTCATCTATGCGTGGGATCTGAGCGGCATATAAAGCTCTGTCTGCTAGCTAAGTCATTCGTCTCATCTTATCGTCCGCTCTTATTCAGATCCGGTCTGCTAATAAATCTACTACTCTACAAGTGTCCCGGACCACCACAAATACAAGTACAAGTAGAAGGCTACACACTTATTGGACTTACTATGGCATGACAGTCGCTCCGAAGACAATGGCCGCTGTTAGAATACATCTCTGAGAATTTTTGAAAATTCTCAAATAACATCTTAGAAACAGAACTTCTAAGCTATTATTCCTTTTTGACGCCGATTCTGCACAATAGTGGATTTCTGCTCTTTTTGGGTCAATATTCACGGCTCGCACAATTGTCAACCATACCTATGACTTTGCAAAAGTCGTAATCCGGATCCACTTTGGTTCTCCAAAGATCATAAGGATCCGCTCGGCTCTCAATTTTCGAAACATTTTACCACGAATCCTCTTGTGCTTCGGCATGTTGGACCTACATGCTAGTAGCATGCGTTAGACAAAGGGCTTGACTTTTCCTTTTATGTGAACAGACAGATTTTCACGCAGACACACAGACATCACGGAAAGAAAAGAAACAGACGGCTTTAGCGCGCTATCATATTAAAGGTCTCCAAACCTTGGTTTATGGATATCAATACTAGATTATCGTGATTTGATGTCTCAGTTTGCCTTGGCAAAATCTTTAACAGCGCCGATCATAGCTTTTTCAATAATGGCCGCCACTTAAAATTGGCCCGGCGATTTAGCAAAACTATTGGCACTTGCTAGTTTCGAACCGTGGCGCTACCAAGTGTATCGCCTAGTGTCAACCATTTGACCAAACATGCACGAGCGTAACAGCGTTTCTTGTTTGAAAACGCGCATCTATAGAGCAGTCCGCATTGGGATCAATGGCTGGAATTATACTGCGCTGGGGCGCCGTAAGAACAACTTAGGCCCGCCTTAGTCCACTCAGATAACCGCCGGGGGCAGGCGGCCATGCGAATTTTGGGCAAGCGCGCACCGGAAAAATAGTTCGTTGATTTTTTGCGGCCCGCTTGCAGAAATTTGGAAGAAAGTTGGCGAAATTAAAGACGAATGCTTGAGGAACAATCGCGGTTTTTTTATGGATTAGCTGCGGCGCAGTGGCCGCATTCTCGCGGACTTTCCGCGAGAATGTGCAAAAATTTCGAGGGCCGCACGGTGCTTTGTGGAGGACCGCGCAACCCTCAGGTACTTTTCGCTGAGAGAAAGTACCTCAAACTTGAGTAATTAAACCAACGGTGATACCTCTGCCACACAGAGTCTTACCTGCGCTCGACATAGGCCCGAAAATGCCTAAAAAGAGTCCGAGCGCTTGCTGAAAGTTTGGACAGCGCTCGCTGAAAGAGATTATTTGCCGAGCGCTTGCAAAAAATGCTGTATTGCTGCCCGCTGGCAGAATATGCGACCGTAAAGGAAGTGCCGCCCGCTGAAGGTTTGGCCACGCCCCAAAATTCTGCTGACCGCCTGCAGAAAAGCGCGAGTTTGCGGACCGCCTGCCCCCGGCGATTATCTGAGCAGTTGAAATAACGAAGTTTTACTACGGGCGCATCTGTTTCAAGATTTTTAGACTGAACAACCCATGCTACTAACTATCTTCTAGAATCCTTGGAAATTGTGGTGCTTTTACAACGTTGTAAAGCCAATTTGTATATTTAGTATATCTCAGACAATCGCCGGGGGCAGGCGGGCACCGGAAAAATAGATTGCTGATTTCTCGCACCCCGCTCGCGGATTTTTTGCAAAGCAATCGGGACTTTTCGGAAGACCGCTTGCTGAGTCAGCGGATTTCTGAGAGACCGCCTGTTGAATTTTTTTCGCTCTTATCTTTTGCAGATATATTGCTGAATTTCTGAGGAATCGAGAACTCAGCAAGCGGTCTTCCGAAAAGTCCTGATTGTTTTCCAAAAAATCCGCGAGCGGGGTGCGGGAGATCAGCAATCTATTTTTCCTGTACCCACCTGCCCCCGGCGATTGTCTGAGATGGTAAATAAAAATCGTGCTTTTTGACATACACCCCATCAAACCTAAGATTCATTAATAAAGAAAGCTGCATTACCTCAAATCAGTAATGCTATTAGGTTAGTGCAAAGGTAATGAGCGTTTCCTCGCTCTTGCTTTAGGACGATTTTTTTCTATCAAATTTTCTTCTTCAAAAAAAAAACAAATTACCAAGAAGCTCTTTTCATGCTCTGTTCGATAGTGATCAGGACCGGCTTATAGCCTCATTCATCAAAGATTTATAGAGCCTACCGCATTCGAAACCATAATTCCATTGCATTTACTTTCCTGACCAGAATTCAAGCGCGAATGAAGACATTCTTTCGAAAATCCAACTATTGTTTGAAATAATTGTCTACACTATGCACACTTTACCATTCTCTTAGAATTTACTTAGACTAAGATTTCTGCGTTTCAGCATGGGTAATCGTTTTGGTCATTCTGTGGCTTATAAATTTCTTCTGAAGAAGACAATCGCCAACGCTTCGCGCTATCCTGTAAGCTAAGAGGTAAACCTCTTGTGTACAGTTTTTGCACAATTGTTTAGCTATTTATTCAGTACGCAAAAAATCAAAAAAAGTCCATCATTTGGAACTTTGAGGCCTCCGAAAAACATTGAAAAAACCAACATGGAATTCCATTTCGCAAATTCTTTTTGGTTGAGCTCATTTCAACTTATTTTTTCTACTATTAGCTTGCGGCTAAAAGATAGGCTACTTAACATTTTCGCTAACAAATTTTGAAGGGAGTTATGGTTAGTCAAAAAGAATAAAAACAAAGATTCAGCAAAAACTTTGTTTTGCTTGTCCATCCCGTTTTTCTTCCTGTTTGTGATAGAGAGTACGATGGATGCTCTGTTAGCAAAGAGTTTGATATCTCCGATGGTCTTTATTGCACTAAAAAATACTGATTATTTAGAATGTTATAACCGTCAATGGAAGAACTTGCAGAACGCGCATCGCATTTACAAAAACTTAATATATAGAATCCGTCCTAAGAGCTAGTTGTTACAAAGTCATCCCAGGACATGTCCATGATTGGTCTTTATTAGTAGGTTTTTTATCTTTATCTTCATATTTTTTCAATCTTTTTAATCATCTTGAAAATCGATGAATCAGAAAAGTTTTGAAGCCCTTTGAATGCAGTGTCCCGGGAGATTCGGGTGCTGGGGGATATACGTGTGGTGGGGTTCCTGGTCACCCCATCGCCCTCCAGCCGCACTCCGGTTGGGTGATGTTCCCCCTGGGTCGAGAAAATGGCCCTTGAACCCGCGCAACCCCAACTGGCGCGCGCTTGGACGGCCCTCCCCACCTGTTCGGCGCGGGACCCCACGAGCGCTCTCCCCCATGATGCATGCTATCCAAAGCAAGAATTACAGGCGGCAGGATCTTCGTCTGAGGACCTCCCCAACTTTCCATCAAAAATGTCGTCCAAACTGCTTTTCTGGAATTAGGAAAACGCCCCAAAATCGGCCTTTTCAGCCCGTTCAAAGCTCAAATTCGGATTCTACGTGGAGAAAAGGCCTAAAACATGCAAAAAGGTGGAGGTGCAAAATCTGTCAAGACACTGCCTTTAAAGGGATGAAAGCCCTTCATATTTGATCATATTCGGAGCTCAGCATCTCTGCTCCTGTAATCGTTGAAAGGAGGAGTTAGAGTGTTTTGTAGATCTTTTAGCCTCTCACTTTAGCTAGTTATCATACTCATATTCTGTTGTATCATATGAGATCACATTCAAGCAGTGGATAAAGAAAAGCTTTTTGTTTTTTTTTGAGCCTCTGCAATGATTGTTTGGAAAATTATAAGATGAAGCTAACAACCGAAACAAAAAATGTTAGACTATGAACAGGTTGATCGAAAATACAGCTACAAAAAGCATGCGTCAAATTCCGGACAACCTAATAGATTGCTATTCAATTTCCACCAGTCCTCATGGGTGACCTCAATCCTTGTCATTTTCAAATTATTGTTTTGTTAGTGTTTGACGCAATGCATTTACGCATTTATTGTGACCTTACCGATAAACGGTTCTGAGACGATGTGCAGCGGCCTGAGTCTCACGACTATAAGAAAAGCCATGCACTTTAATTCAAGTTGATCTTCTGCAACAGCAAATCCTGTTGAGAAATATCTTTACGCAAAAATAGGAGTTGCGATTCAAAATTTGTCGTGTCAAAGCTCCAAAATTCTTAAGACGTTTGTAATAATGCTTTATGCCGATAACTTGCGTGTATTGAAAGATACGAGGGCGGAAAATCTAGAATTGCGCTCTAGGCAATTTCTTTACGCGCTACCGTAAAGTCGTGAATTCTACGCCGAACAAAATCGCAAAAGCAATACTAGTTGAGCGGCGCGGATTGTGGTGCTGTATCGGACTCTGCGTAACGGCGAGAGCGTGAATTTGCGGTTATTGAACGAGCAGAATGCACTAAGACCTCACGTCACTTCAATAATCCCCTGCTTCTCAGAATCGCTTCAAGCAAGCTAACACCCGATAACAGAAAAGGGTCTGAAGAGAAGGAGAACTGAGAAAGCTCAATGAGCGAGCAAAGTCACCGACTCTAGCAATCGTGTAGAATCCTCTATCTAGACCTCGTGAACCGTTGCGCCTCATGCATCTTGCGACTATCAAAATCGTGTTGGCACCATTGGGTTCTGCGCTTCGTTTGGTATTGAACCTTGAACTTTAAATCTGGACCACGACTCATATATAGAACGATCCAGTTTTATGTATGCTTATGGTAGTGCAAGGATATTCAAAGATATATAAGCTTAAAAGATTACTAAAGTTAAGTTGCTTCTTCTGTAGTGTAGATTCGACCAATTTAATTGTTTATTAGGGAGAATTCTTGACGAAATAACAGGCTATTTTAAATAGCTGTTTATGGAGCATGATGAGCAGGATAGAAAATTTAAGATAATAACCCATGGCAATAAAATCAGACACCACTGTACTTTGCAGATATTTTTCTTTCCGCAATTACGTTACGAATGCAGAAAAGACTATGAAGGTGAAGACTATCGATAGACGTTGTTTTCTTTGTTCAGGTTGAGCGCACTTCAGACATCTGAGATCGCGGTGCCCCACTTGTAGCACCGCAAGCTTGCAAAAGTTTTACTACCTGCAAAATGGTATCTAGTTGATAGCGCGAGAAATGCGCATTGATGGGAGTTAGCGCATTTCCAACCTCGGACATTGTTGCTCTTGATGCTGGATTTTTGACAAGAACATGCTGAACGAAAAACTTTCTCACTTTCTCTGGCGTACACTTTGGGAATGTAAGACATTTTCCTTCGATAACCTGAATGACACTACAATACGCTTATTCGCTATGTACACAACCAACGACGGCATACTGACAGCTTTTTTGACTTCGGCATTTGTATGACCATCCCATGGTTCAGCCCCATCTGAGAATATCTCGTAGACCATTACACCGTAACTGAAGACATCCGTTTTCAAAGAGAACGTGAAAGTTGTTATGGTTTCCGGGGCAAGCCATTTTATAGGTAATTTCATAGCTGCTTTCAGCCTATATTGAACACCAAGCCTTGATAGACCAAAGTCGCTTATTTTTACCTGCAACAATCTTATTTAGAAATATCTTATAGTATGAAAAACGCCCAAGAGGTAAGGATGATCCGTCCATATCAGTGACTCGGTTCGCTTGCTTGTTGCTCTTTTATAATTGAGGTCACTCTTTGATATGGCATTTTTTATACAATTTTTTTCAGCACTTGAGAGAAATTCAAATAATTTTGACTCTTAAAAATGAAGCTTCAAAACGACATATGAGGAAATCCCCAAAAACGATTTACAATGTACTCTTTAACACAATTGTAGTTCTATACAGAAGAGGTTTGGGCTAAAAGTAATGCACTTCAGCTTTGCAATCTTAGGAGAAAAAACCCTTCTGTACCGTCACAACCGTCAATAATAACGGTAGCAGCTATGCGGTATCTACCGCAATTATTATGCTTGCATCTATATATAAGGGCACCTCATAATTTTTACCGTTTTCACTATCTTTTCTCAGTTATTGTGGCTTGAGTAATCAATCGACAAGACAAAGCAAGGTCTACAAGATGGCTGCAAGAATCTATCTAGATCGCATTACAGTAAATTTTTAAGTTGAGGTCTGTTAGCAATCAAGCACAAACTTTAATGTCAAAAATCTTATCTCTGTCCCAAAAAATCTTGAAAATTCCCCATTCATCCTAAGATATGCTTGACACATCGAACATGCATTTGTACAATTTCCGTACTTTTGTCGTGACTAGAAATAAAAAAAAAAGAATGATGGGAGTGGAATGGCAAACTCCGCTCCTAAACGTCCTGAGCTCCTCCCACGCAGTGGTCATTTAGCTCACACCCTTTGAAATCCCCGCCTTTAGCCTCAATCCAAGAATCAAAAGCTACGTTACATGCAGAAGTACGAACATGTATTTGTACCCTCTGTAGGTGCCCCAGTTCTCGAGAAATGCTAATGTTGAGGGTGAAAACGGTGCAAAATTATGGGATATCCCTAACAGTATCAGATTGCAGGACAAAATAGACAAACACACATACCACTTTTTCTTTCGTGATAAGACAGTTCCTCGCTGCCAAGTCGCGATGCATACATTGATTTAGATGTAAATATTCTACACCTAGTGCAGCTCCGAGGCACATGTCTAGCTTTTCTTTCACTTCGACTTTACCCGCATTTTCCTTTAAGAATGTGTTCAAGGCACCCCCTGTAAATAAGCTTCACTTAGTACTTTTATAAGTAATCTCTTCTTTTGGAATTACACTCCATTTAATTTCGCAAACAAAACGTTAACTATTAGGTCGATTTATATAATTGACTAACTGGTTTTCCCGGTCTAGCCCGGGTCACGTCAACTGATCTTTGCTGTAAACGAACACATTTACAATGTTTGAGTTTTATACATATGTAATACAGATTAATTATAATTAATTACTCTCACGTTGTCATGCTGGCAATGGCAAGCTGAGGCTCCCGCCAGAGTGCCGAAGTTATGCCAGCGCTACGCCAGCATTTCGATCGATACTCGTGTATTTCGTTGGGCACATCTACCTGCTGAGCTAGCCCCGCCCCAACGAAATACACGTGAATCGATCGAAATGCTGGCGTAGCGCCGGCATAACTTCGGCACTCTGGCGGGAGCCTAAGGGATGAATGTGCGCAAAAGTATGCGCCTATATTTGAGCCAACAGTCGTGAGTGAAAAAAGACATCAAAGTAGTTTTATTCACCACTTACTAACAATATCCGAATACAGGGGCTCTATGAATGTTTGAAAACACTAAAATGAATAAGACCTTAAAGGCAGGGCTCGGCAAATCTCAACCTAGTCAAATTTTCGCTTACCTGGGGTTATTCGATATGATGATCGCGAAAATCCACTGGTAAGAGGCAAATTGCCAACTCGTCCGGATGCGTGTAAGATTGGCCTGCGCGTGTAAGTTTGAGAGCAATTTTCTCGACAGGGAAAGCATGCTGCGCAACCGGAGTTGCACTGTTTTCATACTTGGGCGATAAGGAACCTACTGCGTTAAGATTCTTGGTTGTCAAGATTTGCTTCACTGCCATTTGCCATCCACTTCAAGCCTTCTGAGGCTAACATGAAATGATTCATAGCACTGAGATAACAGCAGCTTACCCATTAGAAACGAAGGAACACCGCAGGTAGTTTGTTAGCGTGGTTAGATGAAGAAAGATAAAAGAGTTCACTTATTTGCAGACAGCATGCAAATTTAATTACTTATGGCCTTCATTAAAAAAGAAGAAGAAAGAAATGGCAGTATACACGTAAAAAAGCTTTACTTAAGTCCTCTCAAAATCAGAAGCTGGTGACTTTTGGCGACGATCCAGTAGCACATAAATAGCTCCTACTTGAAACTTCACATAAAGCACGGCATGAGGTAACATCTGTACTCGAGAACGCAGCGCCTTCTGACATTGACGAAGTCACAACCTTTTGCTGTTTATGAAAAACTAGAAAAAACTCAGCAAATCTCGAAAGAGTCGCGGTTTCTGTATGGATTAAAGCGGTAGCAAACGGAAAGAAGAATGATTCAATGTAAAAGATGTTTAAGGAATTCTGTTTGTGATAGGAGCACGTTTTAGTGTGGTCGGAGCCTCAAATTCCACAGGTTGCAAAGGCCACGCGATAGAAAAACAAAATCTTCGCAATTCACACAATTTTTGCACAAATTTCCGTACATTTATTTAGGTTATCATTGGTTACTCACAAATTCGGCCGCGCTCAAGAATGTCTGGGCGTGCTAAAGAAGCTGATTGGATTCTATCTTGTAAATAAAAACTGTTTGAGAATGTTGAATCGACGTGCTGTGTAGGTATGGCACCCGCCATACTTGCTCCGCTTGATCCGCTTAATCCGCTTGATCCGCTTAATCCGCTCGATCCGCTTCATGCAAAGCGCGCGCACTCAGCAGTCTGTCATTTGGCGCCGCGTAGGTAAAAAGGAATCTCGTATGGCTAAGCAAATTCGCTGTACGCGACGCCAAATGACAGACTGCTGAGTGCGCGCGTTTTGCACGAAGCGGATCGAGCGGATCAAGCGGATCAAGCGGATCAAGTGGATTAAGCGGATCAAGCGGATCAAGCGGAGCAAGTATGGCGGGTGCCTATCTGGCTGGTTCGCTGTCAACGCGTTGTTTGCACAGTGTAATGGACTTAGATTTTTTAATCGGGTGCTTAGAGTTAGGCTGCATTTATACATAAATACAGGTTTTTCTGTGGACAGCTGTGAACAGAGCTTTGGAACTTATATGCGTTCCTTTTACTCTCTAGAAAGACTGTGTAGAATAGTCACTCTGTTGGTTTCCACTTCGTAAACTAAAAGCTTCGAGCTTCAACAAGCTACGCACGAGTGGATCTAAAAGGGTAGTACTTTCAAAGGCCGGCCGTTTGATAACTGATGAATATCGGTAAAGCATTCTGAACGCCGATTTCTGCATTTCCGTCTTTGCGGAACTCTCTTGAAAGAAAGAAGCTTGAAAATCCCATTTTTATGCGCTTTCTAAGTCCGGGGAGTCTGCCGTGAGGTCACTGGCCCAAATATGGTGGAGGGCAAAATCTTTTGCATTTTGGACGTGAGTTAGATACGCTCGAAACCGTCTGCAGCATTTCTGGCAGTGTTTTTGGCATATCTGATTTCGAAAAGATTGGCTAAGCTGCATATAATAAAACCTTTCCACTGGATTCGACCCATTGAGCTCTCATCTTACAAGGAGAGGATACTAAGTCGAAAGCGCCAATCCAGATGAGACATATATCATTTTAAAGCGCTTGAAACGCTGATTCCAAATCTGCAGTTTTTAGCTGGGGAGCGGTTTTGTAGAGCGAGTTATAAGGAGTGTTTCCTCTAGAGTTGAGGCGCCCTCCACCATTTCTCCCCTACCTATAAGCACTGTAGAGGAGTACCAAGCGCAGTGGTGGCAACTGACCTAGTGGTCAGTGATATGCTTGATAAAGAGAGTGTCAAGGTCTTAGTCCTCTTCGCACGCAACTTTGTCGCAGTTTTTTTTGCAAAATTGAGCTTCTAAATGTCTTTGAAGCTCTAAAGCTTGAGATTTTTGATGATATTGATGCTATAGAAGTGGTAAAAAACCAAAGTAATACGAATATTATGATCTCTACTGTAATCTTCATTCAAGTTACTTACCATGAGGCCAGTTGCCACCACTGCGCTTGGTACTCCTCTACAGTGCTTATAGGTAGGGGAGACATGGTGGAGGGCGCCTCGACCCTAGAGGGAAACACCCCTCATAACTCCCTCTACAAAACCGCTCCGCAGCTAAAAACTGCAGATTTAGAATCAGCGTTTCAAGCGCTTTAAGATGTATGTCTTATCTGGATTGGTGCTTTCGACTAAGTATCCTCTCCTTGTTAGCACGCTAACCACTACATCAATACATTGATGCTCCACTGACTTACATACGGAATGCAGACTTGTCAGCGTCTAAATGCTTTAGTCGATACTCATCTCATACCTCGTAAGAAGGTTCAATACAATCAGTGAGAAGTGCTGTTGGTACACAAAAGTGTCATCCGTAACTACATTTTGACTTACCACTGACTAATTCAAGAATGATGTAGAGCGGCTGCTCGTCTACGGCTACTCCGTATATGCGCACAACATTTCTATGCTAAAATGTGTACATACGTTCACAGTTCTCTTAGTGATTATTTATAATAATGCCTACCCTGAAATTCCTCATCAATCTTGCCTCTTTCATCATCTCCTTGATTTTTGCTTTACCGATATCTGAGCATCCTTTTGTCTAGAATAACTCGCAGAATTACAGTTCATAAAAATGCTACGACAACTGTCAAATAATCGAAAAAATTTTTCTCATTCCACAAGCTGTACTTCCCGGCCATTGATTTCAAAATGCAGGCCAGAGCGCACTTCGCACACGAGCATGATCATAGGGCGCACAACGACTCTGCGTCTCGACCTTGGCGATCGGCTGCATAGGTCCAAACTGAATCAAGGGCCTCGAAGAAATTCTCGATTTATTTTTTGCGAAGCTTACGACGCTTCTGCTCCCTAACCTGCATTTCGAAAGCATCGCCTCCGCGGGCTGCTGGTCCTTTCGTCCTACTGTTGTGCATGGTGTTGGGGCCAGTGGTCCGCGGAGGCGGTGCCTAATTGAGGTGTTTGTTCCTCTACCCACATTTTTTGAATGGAATAAGAAGGTAGTAGGCTACCGCTTTCTTGGCTTTACTGAATTGATGCCAACTCACAAACAGACTATTATCACAACAATATTTTACAAAAAGTCACATGGTTTATGTGCAGCGTTACCTCTCCTGACTGAAGTTACTAAATTGACTTACAACTTTTATAGCTACGTCAACGACTTTTCCCGTTTTTAGTCTCAAGGTTCCTGCCCGGACTTCTCCGAACGCCCCTTCTCCCAACAGCTTTCCTTGTTGAACGTCTTGATGAGTATACTCCCAAGACTGTTGCTTTATGGGATATTTGAGAAGGAAAGTTATCTGCAACGTTGAACGGGTCAGACAGAGGTTTACTCGCAAGAATAATAAACATTTTTACCTTATTCAGCTTTCCAGGTGTTTGACGATAATGGTCTATTAACTGCGGGATGGACTCGAAAAGTCTTGCTACTTCTACCAAGTATTTCCCACCTTTCCTTCGTACTATCACATTTTTTAGCTGAAATACTTGAAAATTTTCAGAAAAAAATGGGATTGTTTAGGATTACTGGAAGGTATGGAGAGTTAGTGCGTTATTATTTACAGCCAAAAAAGTATTGAACTTCCCAATCATCATTTCAATAGCATACTCTTTGAGATTTTGAGATAAATCGTTGTCGAAATGCTATCTGAGATTTCCTACCTCAACGTACATACCTAACGGGGAAAGGAAATTTGAGACTGTGTCTTTTCCCATCTGAAGTGTTTGCACTATAGTACGAGTAATGTTGAAAGTCGCTTAATGTATCGAATGGTCTAATGGTTAGCGCTGTTGGTTACGGCACGGTGGATGTCCATTTGATCTCTCTCAGTGCAGTATTTTTGCTTTTGTTTTTACAAGCGCTATTTCTTCTAACAAAAACCTTCCGCAAATAACGGACTTAGTTTTGAAATCAGCGTTTCAAGGCGAGCATTCTGATGTAACATATTTCAAAAGGCCACGCTCACCAGTTATCATTCCCGATAATTTCGACTGCAACGCATACGGACACAAGGCTGATCTTTCACATAATGGAACACAAAATTGCCGTCAAGGTTTCCTTACAGGAGGTAACAAACACCATCGCTCAGGTGGCTGATCAGATCAGGTGCGGCAATGGTATCCCAATCTTCACTGGTTAACGAAGAGAGCGGGCAGCTAGTCTACTCGCGAACAACTTGAAGACGCCGATGGATATTTATTGCTAATAGCGATCCAGCAACATGGTCCCGTTAGCGGACTTTCTAGCTGTATGAAAGTGAATCCCAAAATTTCCTTCGGATGTGTTTTACAGAGAAAAGATTACTAAGCGACACCATTTCGTTGAATTTTTTTCTAGTTTCTCTCTCTCTCAGAGGGTTTGTAGAATGAAAGAATGGTAGGTACCTTTCCGTTATCCGGACCCATTTTTTCAAAGTAATATTTGGTCCCAGCCTCACAGAAAGGAGTGTCAACCTTCTGCCACTTGTCAAAAAAATTTCACATGTCATTTACATGTTTACAGGTTTCACCAGAGTTTGTTTTACCCTACTTAGCAACGAAAGCTCAATCTGTTTTTTGGTCTTTTGACCTCATTTCGATCAATCAATTCATAATGAACATTGTCATAATAATAACAATATAGTATCTTCGATAACACATATTAGACTTGCTCAGAATAAAGAGAGCTAGGATTTCGTCATTTGAGGGGCGAAATAAGCAGCAAACTTTTAAGCCATTATTAATAGGTTTTTTTGGCTAAATTCGCACGACGAAAAGGATTTAGGGGGAAAGACATTTTTGAATACTGCTGAAAGCAATAATTCAGAACTCAAGATGTTTTAGAATAAGTTCTAGATTGTTTAGCTCTCATAAAACAATTAAACAGCTTTTAGGTAATCCAAATTCTCTCTTACCTCACCGCAAAAGATTTCGAAAAAAACTTAAAATGAGACCAAAACGTGTCAATTTTTGTGACACGCGGTAGGGAGACAATCCTCGTAGTCTTTAGAAAATTATTTTTAGACTGAAGAACGTATTATGTGAGAGCCTTTAAAAAATCAGGTCCGAATAACGAAAAAAGTACAGAAAGAAATTGTGCTATGATATGGAAATTTTTTACATGTGCAGGTTTCTAATTTGTCCAGCAGAGTTCTTTCATAGAGAATTTTGATTTTTATTCTTTTTGCAGCACACGAACAAATACTAAAGTCCGCAATAACTGTATTTTATCTATTCATTATAGCTACCTACAGTGCAATACATAGCATTTCTAAAGCACAAGTTCCCAAATGTTCTTGGGTTTTGTCAATGATATGCTATGAGAAACGATCGCAATTTATCTCACAAAGCTTGCACCGGTAAAAGTGAAGAAGGCCTACGCGGATTCGTACTCACACAAAAAAACGAGACATCAAAATGGATAAGACGAGGAAACCCACCTTTCCACGAACTTTCTTATCATATCCCGTTTTACCTTGCGCTTCATCTTCCTTCTCATTAATTGGTCGGTCAATGTTAGATATACGAGATAATTCGTTAGGTGTACATTCGCATACGACTGACAGTATTATTTCTCGTTTTCCTCTTTGACGTGGATCATTATCTACCTGAATATTCAATAAGGGATTCAAATTGCGACGGATCCGTAATGTCAAAATCACAATTTAATAGGAGCCCTATTCCTTAAAGCGCGGTAAAAATTACAAGCAAGAGTGATGTGTGATTTTTACCGCGCTGTATGATAATGTTTGAGATAGAAGCACAAGGTGGAGCCGCGGGAACACAAGCGATATGTGCACTGAGCGGAAGACGCTACGCTCTATTATTCTCTAGCCGTTGCTCATGTTACCATGTTTATGTTCTTGTTCGGGACGTACGGTAACCACACGGCGCTCAAACAGTTAGATTCGCCGTAGAGCGCGGATTGTGAATAGAGCAGACTTTTTCCCTTTAACTTTTTCAAAGATAAGTTCCGGACCAAGCCTTCCTCACATACAATTCGGGAGGGGAGGGTGTGTTACTACTTGTTGTTATCGGTCGGTAGTGACTATGTTGGTTTTTTGCAAAGTTTGAGCTGCAGGGCTGGAAGTTGGTGTGGAGAGGCAAGGCTCCCGCCAGAGTGCCGAAGCCATGCCAGCGCTACACCAGCGCCGAGCCAGCGTTTCGATCGATACACTGTATTTCGTTGGGGCGGGGCTAGCTGACCTAGTTCTCAGCAGGTAGACGTCCCCAACGAAATACACGTGTATCGATCGAAACGCTGGCTCGGCGCCGGGCGTAGCGCTGGCATGGCTTCGGCACTCTGGCGGGAGCCTAAGCGAGCATTCTGATTATAATGTAATCTTGATTACTGAAAGTGTCCTACTTTTACGGTTTCACAGATTTCAAACTTTGAGCTAGGGACTGGGAGTTGGTACAGAGGGTAAGTAGATGTGCTTATATGAAAACTTCATGGGGAAGTGAGTCATACGGAGTGGACCCGATGAAAAATTTACTTGAACTTCGGATCGAAAGCAACGAAAAAGTTTGGATGCATAGTCGAAGTGCAAAAAAACCCTTGACGAAAGAAGAAGACTGTAGTGCAAACGTTATTGCACTGAGATACGCGAACAATGAATAAGCCAGCGTACTTGAAAGCAACTGCGGAGTACGTGACAAGAGGTGCAAAGACCAAAAGTGGGAGTAGTAGAACTGAGATTTCCATACTTTTACAGAATATTGCCCGCATCTAGCTTGTAGCATTTTTGACCAAATATTGAGAAATTAGTGTTTTGCTAATCACGACGACCACTTCTTATGTATCACCTTTGCACAATCGCTAATTTGTTCCGCTTCTTCACCTTCGCCTGGTTGTTACAAACTAAAGAAAAACGGAAGATATATTTGGTTAAGCGGCGCTATTCCAAAATACACAATCCAAAAATATTCCCGGATTTCGCTAAAACTCTGTATATAGGAGTTATTTGACATGCTGGTCAAGGAAATGGGATTCATTTCGCATGTTAGGGCTTTTTTGAAGGGTTACGGTGGGCATACGGTAGAGGGTTAAAATCTCAGATCTTGCTGAAACTCTGCATAGAGGGGTTATTCGACATGCTGATTACGATTATCACGCTTTTTCCGCATGGAAACGTCCCCCCGTATGGTTGCGGTAGGTGTACGGTAGGGTCCAAAATCGTAGATTTGTCTGAATCTTTGTGCAAGGGGGTTATCTGATGTGCTGATCACGGATATCACGCTTATGTCGCATGATAAAGCCAATTCGTGGATTTTTGGGATGTAAATTGGTCTGAAAAGCAGAAATGTTGTCTGTTTATACGCTGTATATTACCGTAACTCCACAATAAGGCGTACTGCAGTGAGCAAGCATGATATTCTAATCAGCATGCTTGAAAACCCCTCAAGGGCAAGTCTTAAGCAAATTTGGCGCGTTGACCTAACTAACGTATACCCATCGCAATCCCAGAAAATGGCGCTACATTTCGAATCATGACTTATAATAACGGGCTAAGGATGTTTACGTGACTTTGTATGTGTGTGTCTGTTACGAAGTTCGTAGAGCGTATTCCAGCAAACGTCCTGGGCCCGAATTTTGCACAGCACATGCTACCAGCACAAAACTCCACCATGCAAAAGCATGAGCGGATTCGTTGGGTGGAACTCACAGAAATTGCGCGCCAAACGGGTCCACCTGGCTTCTGCACCGCAAAATTCGGTTCGCACCACCACTTTTTGCAGAGTCGTGGATGAGTTTGATTAGCAAATGTGCAAGCGATGGAGTTTAACCAGAAAAGTGGTCGAAAGTTTACTACATAACGAAAACGGCGCCAAAACGAATTGGTTGTGTAAATGAATGGTCAATTTGCCAAGGTTCCAGCTAACAAGGGAACGATACTCAATGTCCGTGGCCTTTCAAAACATGATTTATACCATTACACTCGTCTTCGAACGCTGATTCCGAATCTGCCTTCCGTTTCTGCTAATCGTTTCTCTAAAAGAAGTTATGGGAGAATTTCGAGCCAAGTTTGGCTACTTAATAGGAAATATGGTCATTGGAACGGCCTGTACCGCGGCCACTTTCTGGTCTAGTGGTTAGTGCAATAGCCTTATAAGTTGATGCAGGTGTAGGTTCAAACCCTTTTGTGTTTTTGCTTTTGCATTACCTCAATTAAGCTTGTTCGAAAAAATTTACTTGAGCTATGATCATTGGATACAATTTAGCGCAAATAGTTATCATTTTTCCGAATTTTCACATTTTTTCAAGAGTAAGGGTGTTCACTTAGCTCTGTGATGCAAAAGAAGGTTAATTGAGGCAATGCAAAACTGAAAAACACAAAAGGATTCGAACTTGCAACTGGATCAGCTCATGGGGCTATCGCACTAACCACTAGACCACAGTGCACATCTAGCGTTGGCGCTCCGACCGTATTTCAATGGGCATCCACAATCCGCGCGATCCATTATAACATTTTTGAAGCGATTAGCAGAAACAGAAGTCAGATTCGGAATCAGTGTTCCAAGACGACTGTAATGGTATACATATCATCTTAAAAGCCCGCGGACACCGAGTATCGTTTCCTTGTAAGCGTTTGAGAAGATTTTCGCATAGAGATGTAGCTCACGGTTATCATTAACTTTATGGCGACTACCAAGCCATGACAAATTCAAAAACCTATTCAAATTTGCGTTTGTCTTCCTGTGAGAAGTTTCATCCACGCGAAATCACCGATCTCACGTGAAAAAGCTTTTTGAATGAGTAGTTGTTTACATTTCATTCGTGGTAGTCGGCATAGCGCGGTGAGTTCCAGTGCCACGATTTTACGAGAATGAGTAAGGCACATAGATAGTAGAGCCAGTGCGAACCTCTGCGAAGCAGAGGTGACGCACTGGTTTGATATAATATACATGTTCAGCGTGCTGAGTAACCCATCTAGCACACATTCCAGTCAAATTTACGATTTCCCCTACCGTATTCCTACCGTAACTATACAGGGAGACGTTTTCATGCAGAAAAAGCGTGTTAATTGTGATCAGCATGTCGAATAACCCCTCTGTGCGGAGAATCAGCAATATCTGAGATTTTACCTCTACCGTGTGCCTACCGTAGCCCTTCAAAAAGGCCATACCATGCGAAATGAATATCATTTTCGTAATCAGCATTTCAAATAACCCCTGTGTGTCGTCGAGTCATTTGCAACTTGATATGCGTAGTGCACACTCTACATACTAACTAACGAACTGCAAAACTAGAATCTGCTCATATCCAGTGATTGCTTCTTGTTTTCTTGTTTCGTTTCCTTTTGTTGGTTATATGTCAGTCAGTAGAACACATTCTCACACATTGTTAGGCTAGAAAGTGTTTTACTGGAAGGTTACTAGTATGAGTGCCGTCGTTAATAGGACTTGGTGTGCAGTTTCACATGTTAAGTTACAAATGACTCGAGGTTACAAAGTTTTAGCAAACATTTTTCATTTTTGGACTGTGTATTCGGCTCCATGTCAGGGGTCACACCGCTCGTGGCGGCCTCTCGCCGCTCCCAAATTTTGAGCCTTACAAAAACTCTCCACTGCTAAAGTGGCACGGCGCCACAGTAGGGGGTGGGGGTGGCGGCAGATACATGACTTGATGCCATGCGTAACATTGCGGCAGTACTGACGGGAGCTGAGGCCTGTACTGCTTGGAGTCGCGCTGCGGCGTCGCTTCGCAAAAAATCGTGACTCCTGACCCGTACCCTGTGCATTCTGGAATAGTACCATCTAAAAAATAAGAAGTCCAATGCTAATAACGCGCCCCGCTCAATGGCCGTTCTCCATCGCAAATTCAGCCGTTGATCGCCGTGTGGTTACCGTACGTTCTTGTTCGGTTCCTTGTTTTCGGTTCTTTGTTGTTACTGCGGCAAAAGTTTGATTTGCATTCGCTCCTCAAGAAAATGATGGCAGGTATTGAAGGGATTGAAAACTAGCCAAAATACGATATTACGGTTGATTCGTTTAGGGGTGATCGACGGAGCAGGAGCTGAGTGGTAGAATGGCACTCGAGTCGTTGAGCGCTGACCGGCCGTAAGCCATCTCCCTACCGTACTCGCCGCACCGCTGACGTCATCGCTGTATTACACCGATCCTTCAGTATTTGGGCTAATAAAGTATTTCAAATCGGTGGCATTAAAAACCTCGTTGTCATGCAGGTTCTTCCATCTACTTTCTTTTCAAAACGAAAAGACTATGAAAATGCATTTTTGGTGCTAATCTACCTAACTACTACTCATTTTCACACTTCACTCATTATAATTTTGATGTGGTTGTGACTTTTGCTTCGGCCACTTATTACCTCTGTTCCCATTACCGCTGTTGCCACCGCTTCACTGCTGTTACTCAAATTTTCATTAGCTACTTTACCTACTCTTAGCGGGCGAATTTTTTGTTTCGGTCAACAACAAGCAGGCTGCAACGTAAACGTCGCTTATATAAGCGACCTTCGCCTATTATTCTGGCAAAACCTCAACGCTCCTCTCCCACAACACTATGCGTGGCGTTCTGAAGAACTCGAACAGGGTTTTTTGAACCTCGCTCATTCTTGCGCTGCCATACCGCAAATTTATATAGCAATTGATATACCATTCGAAGGAGCTCTTCATGCTCTTTCAAACAGTATAAGAAACATACAGAATTTCTTTCTATTTCTGGGTAAAAAAAGCGAAATACCTGGAAAATCGCGATTTTTTGGCGCAACAAAAACCAGTAAATCAAGTTTCAATCTGTATTTTCCGAAGATAGATAAAATGTGAGGTAAACTGCATATGGATGGATAGAGCGTAAAAAGCTTTTTCACATGGTACCTATAGAACATGCGTTCACCTGCAAAGAATTGAATAACGCTTATCTTTGTTCTCGAAGCTACTAATGGCTATATCTCCTGACTTTGAAAGTTGACGCCATCAAGCTGTCGTGGGTCTAGTGACTGTCCCACCACCCACTCCAGCAGTGGTACTTTGTGTGGTCTCACATGTTTCACTGCGCAGATACTGCCCAAAGTTTTTAATTTGTCAAAGTGACTGACTTTGCATTTCAGCCACTATAAAAATTATTATTATGTAAATGACCTTATATAGGTATTTGCTGAAAGAGAATAACCTATTCTAACATCTACCAAAATTGGGAAGTTTAATCACTTTTCTTTTTTGAGAAATCTACGTTTATTCTCTAGGTGTCCCATTTTTTAGTGATCACTCTAATACCTTCAAACACCACCTGTGCGTTAGTAATCTTTCTTTCTCATCTCGATAAGTAGGTTTTCTCACTATAGTACACCCTCCTCTACAAGAAATTATGTCACATGTTTGATGAAATGAACTCACAAATCGATGAGAGTAGATCTTGGAAAATGAGAGCGTATTGCTGATATCTTATTCAACAGCAGAAACAGCGGATGCAGCGGTAACGGTGGTAATATCACCAACAACAGCGGCATTGTATGGGTGTAGCAGCCTTAGCATAATGGCTTTGCTCCGATGGTTTCCTTTCTTTTGAGAATTTGTGCTTTTTTTTCAACGCTCAGAGTGAGGTCGCCATAGAAGATGGCTCTATGATTTGAAAGTATATGAACAAAGCCCTGACGGATTACTGAACCTATTACAGCCAGCAATTTCGACCGATACATTTGTCACATGGCCCTATGTGGATACATCGGATAAACCTCACATAGTCTTCAATGTGTTTTTGCATTCGCTTTTTTGCTAAAAGTCTTCTCACATATAGTGTTACCGATCTTAGATGTGGAAGCTTCGAGAATGAGCAGTTATTTACACTTTGTTGAGCATATTCGGTGAGTTCCAGAGCGGATTCCTTATCATGCAAGCAGGAGGGGGCATGCGGAGAGTAGAATCAGTGAGTAGCCATTGGCAGAGGTGGACATTGGTGCGTGATGCACAACCAGTTTTGGAAGTTGCTGACTTTGGTCAAGAACAAATATGCTCCACACAATTCTGTACATTGCATCTGTTTTTTTTTTGAATGTAGAACTTCACTAGGATGAACTGCACCTAAGGTTGACAAGATTTATGTGGAAAAGTTTTTGAGGCATTCGTAAAGAGATTTCGGAGTTTCAAATTTCAAACTGTGCACTCACCTCACTAACTCTTATTAAGAATTCCCCGACATATTTCAAGAGACAAAATAGATCTTCTCGAGGTAGAAAACCATGATAAAATTCATACTCTTTCAGAATCTAGATCGTAGCAAAATTAAGTGATGTACGAATTTAGATTGCCGAAAGCAGCTGACACGAGCCTTTTCTTCTTCTTTATCAAAACCTTCAATATGTTCTGCTTCCGATCTTATTTCGGACCTTGCCTCTGATCTTAACTCTGATTTTTCTGCTGTATGTGAAGCACTTTTTCTCTGAAACAGTACACCTCTGATTAGAAAGTCAACGGAGTTGCACGCACATCTTTTTCTTTGGAGTGAGAACCCATGCAGTACTGCTCAGTTGTCCGAGTAGAAAAAAAAATGAACGACTCTTAGCCTTCGTGGACTTTCTCAAAATATGATAGCAGTGATATCATTATTGTTCTGTCAGACAGAGTCATTGAAGGTTGTTCATTTGACAGAGCCACTCATGCTTTACACTGAAATCCGCTTCGATCGAACTTTCAGGCAGAATATCATCAAGTAGAAGAACATTTTTAGCAAGAACAACTGTCCTTTCAGCTGATATTTGAAATCATGTGAGAATATCTGTGTACTATATCTAGAATCATTCCATTTACGCGTAACTAAATTTTTAGTCTTACTTTAGTCTACAATCGGTTCTTTCAATATTTGCCCAAACACCACCATTTTTCGGAACTTTTACCAGCTTATTTACATAATCGTCAAACATATGGGAGATTGACCGATCTCATGCAAAACTTAATTTCATCTTTAGCCCTCTGAGTTCAAAATTTTAGGTAGATGGTAACAGTTTATCTCTTGGTAAAGCGGCATGGCAGACTTTTCCCAAAGCGCTTAAATTTCTTCGACTTTTCTTAACTTCTCTCATCTTTTCTCACACACGTTCCGTTTGGGTCTTAAGCATGCCGGGCTTCTGGACTAGCGCAAGACTAGGAAAAGGTGGGAAGAGAAAGAAGGTAAAAAGGTAAAGAAAAATTACGGAAACTCTGGCGCTTTCTGGTGCTTTAAAGCGCTTGTGAGGCTTTTAAGCGCTCACTTTGGCACGTGCTTCGTTACAAGCACTAGGTCCCGATTTTGGGTTCAAAGCGGTATTCGTAAAATAAAACTTGAGATCAAAGCGGAATTCGTTTTCAAAATTCCTTTTGCCAACCTCGTGCCGGGCCCTGGTCATAATCCGCGATGACAAGAGGTTTTCCTGAGTGGTTGGTTGTGCTGTCGTAAATAGTTTTGACAGCATAAACACACCTATTTGTCCGTCAACTCAAATACCATGATTCCTTTTCGATTCTAACGCGCGATAGATTCTCCGCGCGTCTCAGTGTGGTTTCATTCGCTTTGAGCAGTCCTCGCCTGCTTTTCCTCGTGCCAGCGAGATTGTTATCCCTTGGGTGTGGCTTCTCGCTAGAGGGAGGCTTGTGCACCAATTATCCATATAAGGTTTTGCCACAGTCCAGATGGCCATCTATGAGCTTCATAGCGACATCCTCCGCCACACTTCCTTCTCTAGATCAATGCTGTTTCCCCGCATACACTCATTTAATATGTATATCGGCCTCTAGTGCATAGCTCAAAGATTTTCTTTTTGTAATTGTGCCTTTTTGGGCATTTACTGGCGGAATACGATCTTCCCCTAAATGGAACCAAGGATTCGTTGACGCAAACTTTTCTTAGGGCTTGTACACTCCTTGGAACGGTTCATTCATTCCATTCACGAAGTTCTGACTTTTGTACAGCCTATTCTTTTGTCAGCCGTTCTTCAACAGCGAAATGGATATTTGTTAAAAGATCTTCACATTTGGCCCTTGCCATCACTTTGGCACCAATTGGGTTGCCTTCAAACACCACATCTGTAGACCTAATCGCGTAGCGAAGGCAGTCTTACGATTCCCATTTGCATTGTCACAACAAAACAAAAACTGAGCTCCAATACTGATGTTTCTGTGCAAGAGGAACTCTTCTGTTTGCCTAACAATTTGTCTTCTTAGTGATGTTACCGAGTAAATCATCATCAACAAAAGCCGATAGAAATTAGTTGGCTCTGTACAATCGGCTCCAAAATCTGAGCACATCTCGGAGAAAGTGGTGAAAGTATGCATTTTGAAGCGCTGATATTCGCATTCTCTTTTCGACGTTATAGGAAGCATCGCCCTCTTCCGTCTCGCCTTCATCTGTCTTTTGTGTGTCGAATAACTGATCCTTTCTTCGGCGTCGGCTCGAGGACCCCTCTCTCCTTCATCACTGTCTATCAAAAATCGATCAAAGCTTTTTTTTCACCGTCCATGATAAGGTCATGCTCCAATTATGCCCGACAAATCGAACCTATCACGTGATAATTTTGACCAACGTGACAAACCCGAGTGCCATATACCTGACAGATTAGATATTTTTTGTGATCGTTAGCTCAAAATTATCTATTTATTTAATATTAGTCACATACTCAACGAAACCGTAGCGATCAAATAACTCATATCACTGTTAGGCCCCGGACAGACTTCACGCAATTTGATCGTCGCGACTGAATCGCGACGAGGCAACTGTTACATCATCATTCCATGCCGATCAACTTGCATTTCGGTTGTGATACCTTTCCAGCCCGAAATTTTTGAATGTGAAATGAAAATGAATGGAAATGTCGGCGATTGAGTCGCGAAGATCAAATCGCGTCTGTCCGAAGCCTTATGAAAGTAAGCATCCTAGAAAATAGTCAGTGTTGCTGTGGCTTTTGAAGGTACAAGCTTACTTTTCGAACCTGATAAGCATCGGTTTGCAGTACCTCAATGTAGTGCCTTTTTGAAGCTCCACACCAAGTTTTAATTGCGATATTAGAAATCAGCATGTTGAATAACCTAAGATCACCCTGGTTTACATGGAGAATTCACTTAAAATCATCATTGTCCCAAGTGGCAGACGAGCAAAAATGTGCCCTGTCGTCAAAGTATTAGTGAGATGTAGCATTACCTCAGAAAAGCTGTGGCTGCCACATCTTTCTAGAAGTTGTGTCACACCCATTATCACTTCCAAAGCACTTAAATATCTGTACATCGCTGCCACTGCTACACCTTCTTCTCTTTATAATAGAAATTTCGTTCCAAGTCCTTTTCTTTAGAGTAAGATAAAGTTGTTTTTTCTTCACAAGCAAGTGAAAAATACTGCGAAAATATTGGTCACGGTAACATGCTGGGTCTACGCTGCCACGTGAACGCAAGGGAAAGCAGCAAGAATAGATATTCTTAGGGCCGCATGCACTAACATCCTCGCGGGGAGGGGATCGCAGCTTAAAAGGAAGCTTTATATTTCGAAACTCCAGATACCTGGATTTCACGTTGTGTACCCATCCGTAAGTATTTCTACTACCCTTCACTATGAACATGTTGAAGAGGAGCAAGAAGCTGTACGAACCGCATTTTCCAGCTTTTGTATGATCCCTGATGATCCCCGGCGCTTTTCTTTAAAGTCATTTTTCTTTCTCCGATGTTAACGAAAACCTTCCAAAGTTGTACTGAACATCTAACACAATAGTGCTAAGCATGTTGCTGATAAGAACAAATGAAGTTTTGAAGTCATGAAATTTCCGATGATCCATAGGTCGAAATTTGAGGTTTACCGAAAAATTCGATTTTTCAAAAACTCATTTGTTCTCATCAGCAACATGCTTAGCACTGTTGTGTTAGATGTTCAGTACAGCTTTGGAAAGTTTTCGTTAACTTCGGAGAAAGAAAAATGACTTTAAAGAAAAGCGCCGGGGATCATCAGGGATCATACAAAAGCTGGGAAATGCGGTTCGTACACCTTCTCGCTCCTCTTCAACATGTTCATAGTGAAGGGTAGTAGGAATACTTACGGATAGGTACACAGCGTGAAATCCAGATATCTGGAGCTTCAGAATATGAAGCTTTCTTTTGAGCTGCGATCCCCTCCCCGCGAGGATGTTAGTGCATGCGGCCCTTAGTAGCCTAAACCAGTGGCGTACCGAAGGGGGAGGACGGGGGGGGGGGGGCGCCCCCTCCCCGAGAATGGGTCGCGAAATTTTTGAAAGTTACTTATATGGGTTATAAAAACGTGCAAGGGACTTGTTTATATTTGTAAATAATTAAAATAATTTTTAAAAAATTTTAAAAATTCAAACTAGCCTTGTAAAAAAAATTTTTTCGGGGGCGTGGCGTTAGCCACGCCCCCTTTTTCCAGGTTTTTGGGGGTTGGAGACCGGCAGAAATTTTGAGAAGCACGCCTAAAATTCTTTCGGAGTGCTGGCTGACGCCACGCCCCCTTTTTCCAGATTTTAGGGGTTGGAGACCGGCAGAAATTTTGAGAAGCACCCCTAAAATTCTTTCGGAGTGCGTGGCTGACGCCACGCACCTTCATTTGAAATAAAATTTTTGTCGCCCCCCCCCCCCCGAGCGGAAATTCTGGGTACGCCACTGGCCTAAACCTATAACTTTTACAGAAGTAATTTGAGCCCGATAACTCCTCTCTAGTCTAAGACATTGAAAGCGAAAAATGGGACAAACAGGTTTTGGCCTGCTCCTAATTCCACAGTTGAGGTTATCTAGAGTAGGATTCCTAGTGTGAGCAACCAATTAGTAGTTCTTTGTAGTGCGGAAAAAATGCTGTCCCTCAAAATATAGTTAAAAAATCGGCCTAATTCACAGGTCTTTCCGATAAATTTGAGATAATCACCAAGATGTGGATATATTTTAGCATTTTACAAAAAAACTGACCTCAAAATTATACAAAGGGACCCGGCGGCGGATCTCTTTTCGCAGCCCATTTCATACCCAATCTTGCAACTACCCATTACAGATGTGGAAAAGTGTGAAGATTTTTGGGAAATTTTTTTGTTTGTTACACGAAATTGAGAAATCCTGTACTGGTTAAGGAATGTGGTAGTGGATACCAAAATATTTTAAAAGGGCCAGTCAGCAGTTGCACTAGTAGAAAAGCTGTGAATTTTTCTAACGAGAAAATGGCTGCGGCGCAGCATAGCGCGATCAGAAAACATGGCACAGAGACTAGGTATAATCGTTTATCGCTCCAAAATCGTGCTGTAGACAAAGTCCGATGCTCTTTTCATTATTCCTGTCACTTTTTGTTGTAATCTGGAACTTCGAATCATAGTATGGATCCAATTCGTTAAGCAAGCGCAGTCCTGACTCTCCTCTTTTCGAGAATTTTTGCGATTTGCGTGTGATACAATTTTCCTTATTTGGCCAATACAAGAATCACCAGTCCATAGTTCATCTACAGTGGGTACAGAATATTGGAGAACAGATCATGCGCTACATACCAGCTCAATTTGAACCTTATATCAATGCTGGTGGTAAAGTTACGGTCCAAAATTGCGCTTGTATGCTATCGGCGCATCGTTAATGTTCGTGCGCGCCGTTATCACTCGTTCATATGGACGGAAGCAAACAGTTTCAAATCAGACTTATCTTTATCTAATCTCAGGGATCTCGTCTACAAATGGAAATCAAAAACTACGGATTTGCTTCATGTTTGAGGTATTTCAGGAGACAAGTTGGAGGGACAGTACTTTTTCCGCACCCTATATTAAGTGCAAAAAGAAGTAATCAAAGGCAGCGTCCGGGCAGATACGAAAATGTAGAGTACAGGGGCGCCCATCCTGGTAAAAGCGAGCTATCCGCTTCGGAAGCAAATTGGTGCATTGCCAGTTGGGCAAGAGCCTTACCAAGACGGGCACCCTTGTACTCTACATATTCATATCTGTCCGGACACTGCCTTTGAACATCTTCTTTTTGCACGCCCCGGCGACCGGGACGAATTAGTCCGATAAGAAAGAGTGCGCATACCGCACACAGTCAAGACATAGGGTCCCACAAAGACTCTGCGTCTTAACCTTGGCGGCAGGCGACAAAATCTAAATCGAGAGCTTCTGGAAATGTTCATTTTCGGCGTTTTCGTGCCTTCCAAGCTCAGCGGCAGGAATAAGCCCGGGTAAGGTAAAAAATTCCATTCGAAGTTTTGCCCGGACGCTGCCTTTAAGCCACTTTTAAAACAAAGCTAACATGTTCGAAAATAACCATTTCACTTGGGCGGCCAGTATCTGAAAACCCCAGAATTCGCTGAAACTTGGCTCGCAGGTGTTATTTGCCATGCTGTTTACGAAAATGATGCTCCTATGCTTCTATGCTTTCTGTACGCAGACGATGGTAATTTACTAACTTGGCGTGATTGTGCTCTGTATAATGGATTTGTCTGATCTGACACATCTACCAAACCTCATGCTATTGCTAACATCAGCTAATCTCCCACTTAACCCCTCAATACGACCCACAGTTGTGGCTGCTACACCTCACGAATGACCCTGATCGTCAGCTTGTCCAAGAAAATCAAAGGATCATTTCTGCATGTGTCATTTGCAAAACAAGCGTATGATGATTTTGTAAGTGGCGCAAGCAAATTTTTTTGGAAATCGTAGTATTTGAATTAAACTAGTACTGTTTGCAATGTGTAAAAAAGCCTTGAATTTAGGAGAATTTATGTAACGCATACACACATACGCACATACACACATACACACATACACACGTACACACATAAACACATACACAATACACACGTACACGCATACACACATGCACACATACACGCATACACACATACACACGTACACACATACACATACACACACAATACACACACACACTCACACACACACACACCACAAGGTGGGTGTCAAAAGCTCAAGCCCCTTTTTCCGGTATTTTTGAAAAGTCGCGAAACTCTGAACTGGACTTTTGCGTCAATAACCGCGAAATGGCGCCTGTTGATCCTCTCTTATTTATTTCAATAGGCGGCGTTTTTCCGCGCTGGTGCACATTCCCCCCCCCCTCTAAGATGAATAACACATTCTGACTCTTTCGAGTCTTTGCAAAAATAGGCAGGGAGGTTGGGACTCGCTGGGTGTGCTTGTTACTATGCCTCTATAAGTATTTCGGAGGGTAGACAGAGCCGACGCAAAAACCTTGCTACGAAGCGCTCATCACACCCGATAAATCCCGACCGTTTCCTGGATGTCGACTGCAGCCCTTTCACAAGCCCCGTATACTTGTTCGCCAGACAGCGAACGCTTCTCTCGCACTGAGAGCGCCAGACGAAAGCCTTAATCAAACAGGTAATGACTTTGCTTTGTATTTCGAAGAAGTTTGCAGAATTTCCCAGCTTCCATTTTTTCTGATATACTAAAATTCGGAGCTGTGGAAGATATTTGCCAATTTATTCTGTCTTTGTTTCTTTATAAAAACTAACGCTATTCAGATGGGAAGCAAAAAAAATCTAAATTAATAGAAGGAGAAGTTGAAATTCCGAGATGTCGTAGAGGTTCGCAGAATCAAAAAGATCCGTTCAGTACCAAAAAGACAAACACGATTGACAAAATCCTATTCCCCGTCATGTCATCGGAAAATTGTTCCTGGCTTTCTCACAAGGATGAATCCAAACTTTCTAGAAGCAATTCAAGATGACCCATCAAAGCTGTTTACCCTTTTTTCAAAAATACTTTCAGGCCAGCTGCCACAATCAGAAAGCTATTTGAGTATTGCGCGATTATATGAAGTAAGCTATGGTAATTCTTTTAACCTCATTTTTTCGTTTTTTCAATTCTCAATTTTTTGATTATCATTTTCATAGCTCTGTTTCGAGACAAATTTGATGTTTTTTTTGAATTTTTCATAAAATTTTGCGAATATCGACTTCGATTCCTTTCTAAATTTGATATCTTCCCAATATTTCAATTTCCATAAAGTTTTCAACTCTTCCGAAGTCTCATCAGAAGGGAACTTTTCGAAAGTTTGAAAGTTTCCACAATGTCATCGACGTCCTCGATTTCCGACAAAGATAGGAATTTTTCCCAACTTTTTCGATTTCCAAAGAGTTACCGACTCTTTCGCTCTTTCGATTGTTAACATAAAATTGAAAATTTTCCGACTTTTTTAAAATTTCCACGAAGTTACCAATTTCTTTGAGTCTTAACAAAAAGGCAAGTTTCCCAGATCTATTTCTACAAATTATCGACTCTTTCGAGTCTCAACAAAAATTGACAGGGAGGCAAGCACTGTTGGGTGCGGCTGCTGTGGGTGGGTTCCCAACGCAGCTTTGGGGTTTGCATCTGCATATGTTGATGAGTTCGGTTGCTTCGTAGCAGGTCTTGCAACCATGCCCTTCACCAACACCTCTCGCCGCTCCCTGGAAGTGAGACGGAAAACCCACAACGATGTTGTGCACTGGGTGCAGCCTCTGACAGGCCCCGTACATCGCGCTGCTTTGCTACCGCCGAGTTCCTCGCTTATGGATAGCGCAGTTGTTAAGGTCATACACTCCTTGCCTCTACAAATATTTGATAACGCCTACGAAAAAAGTCCTTGCCCTTTCAATACTGAAAATTTATCAAAGCATTGACAAATTTATAAGCCTTACTTGGTAATTTTTTGAAAGAGTATACATACGCACAGCATGTAAACATGTCCATTTTGCTTGAACTCAAATACATTTTTTCGAAAAGATTTCAACGTTACCTTAACGAAACACTCTGCAGACGTGGTTCATGCAATGATCCTCATTCATCTCTCCATTTTTATTTGCTTTTCAAGGCTCTTTATAAATCAAAAATGTGTTTTAAAGTTTGCTCTACAAAGTTAATGAGCTTATTTAAAAAAGTTTTTTATTCTGTGTCCGTCCTCTTTCAGCAGCCTTTAGGATCATTAAGTGTGCATTTTGAATTTGTCTACTGCCCGGCAATAAAGCTGCACCAATCGGGAGTTGAACCCGGTTCTTTACCATGGGAGGGTACAACGATACCGCTACACCATTGCTGCTCACATTGAATTTCTCATAATATACGATCCTTCCATACCCCCTGCTTCTCATGCCGTCTTGAGGTCTATACTCAGGAGTCCCAGCATCGTTACCACTTGAAGAAATAAAGAGTCCGCCATGCTTTCATTCACGTGAGTTTCCAAAAATTTTTCAACCATGATAATTCATAGCTCATCTGGCGAAAAAAAGTGGCTCTATAGTTTTTTGTTCGTCAGGGTTGCAAAGAGTGCAGTAAAAGATCTGGCAAAAGTGGTCTTTACGTGCTAGAACTTGGTGGCTCCCTTTGTATTTGGTCGGTTCCCAAAGCTCTGTCTTTTCTTTTTCGAAATTTGTAACTTTGCGCTATCTCAGCGAATTTGGTTTTTGTTAACTTCATTAGAATAAGCCTTTCGCCTTCGAATACTTGCTTTCCGAAATTCTGTTTCCCAGTGACCTGCTGAAAAATCTGAAATCGTAAGTACATGAGTTTTTTGACTTACAGTTGTCTTGACGTTTTTGTGAGAGGTTATGATTTTCCAGTAAAGTAAAGAAATTGGTCAATTTTGGTGGATTCTATGATAAACTTAGGATTCATAACTTTTCACAGAGATGTCCAAACAGTGCAAACTTTTCACAGTTGTAAAAGACTAGGTCATGATTTGGTACTAAAGATTTCGGATCTTCCTGCAGCTTTAGTTTTTGTCGGCCTAACATAGATTGGAGCTTGAATAATTTTCTGCACCCAATCTCCCTGCAGGAAGTGTTCGGGAGAAATTAGCTAAGTTACTACTTCAAAGCAGAAGGTTTATTATTTTTGATAAAATCAAAGCAAATTTATAAAAAAAAACGAGCAGTTACGATTTTTGAAAATTGAAGAACAGAACTCCTGAGCCGACCTAATTTATGCGAAGAAATTCACTATTGAGGGTTTATACCTTTAAAGTGCTCGTATAGGTGCAGCGGTAGGATTGTCCGTTTTACAACTTGAACTACAGCATCCCAACAAGGAGCTAGATGTTTGACAGAAGAAGGATGAGGATTCCGTTGGCACTTTCAGTTAAAAAGCTTGTTTTGAGACAAGGATAAAATTATCAAACTTTATTTTTCCACTTATTCAGCTTTACAGTTTTCGGTTCAGAATGGTCAAAACATAAATTACTTTTCAGCTGTGCTACTCACCTTTTCAGCGGGAGAGTTGCTGATGTTAACGCATGAGTGCTTCTACAGATTGAATCAATTAACAGTCAAAATTGGATTATTCATGATGTACAATCTTGCATGGAAACCTCTAGTAAAGCGAAATTCTTTACTTTTTCCACTACAAGCTTCAAAGAAAACTTCTACACCATTCTGAATCTTCTGCTATTCTCACTACCTCCTACCTCGGTGCTCTCCTCAAGACAAATAATAAATTCACAATTACACAGAGAGAACTTAGAGCTGAGATTTCTCGTTTACCTGCTAAGACCTCCATTTACAGTCCATCATTTACGACTTGATCTTATAGTTGAGAAGAAATTTAGCTTGAGAACTCCTATATTGCGCTGTTTTTGCAGCAGAAACATTAGCGAAAATTTGAATGCTTTGCCTAGATAGTTTCCTTTCTCAGCTGTGATAATTTTTTGCCCTTTTGCTTCTTATCTGGTTCACCGTAACTTTACTGTTCGATTGAATACCCCTGATACGCAAAATTTCAGATTCTAGCGTTGAAAATTCCATAAAAGCTCTACTTTGGGCAGTGCGTAGATGACAGAAAGAGACAGCATTTGTATTTTGAATGAAAAGTTCATCGAATATTACACGTCGTGTGAGCGTTTTACAAAACTGATTTCTACGAGCGCTTTGCAGAAGAAGTTTTCTAAGATCTGTACCGCGTGGTCCGCTACTTTAATTTTGGTTTCATGTTTATTTTAGGAACTGTAAAAGATGAGTGTATGTCGCGGATGACTGCCAGTTTAATGCAAGGTACATCTTTCGCTTCGGATAACAATTTTGAAGGTGATGGCGTCTACTAACACTTTGTAAATCCATTCTCACACAAATGAGTTGAGCAGATCTCTTCAACTCTCCACTCGAGAGATTTGCTATCAACGAATGCATTGCCAGGAGGATGTACGAAATGAAGAAAGACTGGTTCGCAAACGTACAGCTCTAAAGACTCTGTTTTCAATATCAAAAGATGCAGCACTTTTGCATCACTTCGCAGCACGACGAAATACCAAAGAATTGCAATTTCGTTCATAATAAGATATTTCATATGTTCTAGAATTTTCACTATACGCATTTTGTGTGATCGCAACATCCTTAAGCTGCACATTAATATCTACAGAATTCGTTGAAGGTATGTTATAAGTCATTTTGAAGTACAGGTAACGCTTGCGACCCAGCGATAATAACGCAAAAGTAGTAGGATTCTTCCAGAGCAATACCAATTTTTGCTCCCGCTGATGATGAGTACGATGAAGTCGCTGTTTGGTTTTGAAGCAGCTTCATTAAAGGAACAAGCGAACATTGGAGTGGGGAAACCAATGAGATAATACACGTTTTATACGTGCTATCATTCCATCAGCTATGATAAGACAAGTTAACAAAAGTCTCCCTGAATTCTTAGCCTCATTCGCATGCTGCAATTCATCATAGTCGGAGCACTCATTTTCGAGATTATTCGCCTAGCAGGGCTACCTGACGCGTCAAGCGTGAAGTATTCAAAACCAGATGTAAGCTCTTTTTCAATAAGCACAGAGCACATGTATCCAAACCAATACTATTTTTCAAATGTGTTGGCAGACAAGAAACTGTATCGTCGAATCATTTGTAACTTAATATGTGTAGTGCACACTATACACGCTAACTGACGAACTGCAGAACCAGAACATGCTTATTTTCTGTGATTTCTCTTTCTTTCCTTATTTCTTTTGTTTTTGTTGGTTACATGTTAATCAGTAAAACACATTTCTACACTTTGTTAGGCTAGCAAATGTTTTACTGGAAAGTTACTAGTACGGGAGCCGTCGCTAATAGGGCTAGTGTGCAGTCTCACACATTAAGTTGCAAATGACTCGAGGTTAAGCATAATGTGTTAAATTGGCACTTGTCAGTGAAGGTGATATTAGATATGATGCTGCGCGTTATTTTTCAGGAGAAGAAAACGGCTTGAAACAACTGAAGAGAGTCTACTCAAAAGCGAATGGAAATCCTTTGATTTTGATGTATAACAAGACAAATAAATATGCAGATAATCTAGCGCAGACGAGCCAACGATTTCACCCTATAAAAATTCAGGTTTTTCATTTTCACTGTCTCCTTGCACGGTAGTGTTGCAGATTTAAATGATATTGAGTTATGGTCAACAGGTGAAGAATGAAAGAAGCATGCGAGACGACATCCAAACTGAGTTTTCTTGCTTGATTCATCGTGTGACAGAAATATATCATTCTGAGAAGTCCTCGAGGACGCTTTTATTCATGTGATCAATAAGCTGGTTTGGTGGTTATCATCCAGAATGAGAGGAAATACAAATTTAACTTCTTGACCGCACATGTGCAAAGCGTCGCTACCCTCAGTATGAGAATGAACTCGAACATCCTTCCTAGACTCCTGCAGCAGAAATGGATTTCACCATACCTTCGATAGTCTAGAGATAGGGCGTCAAAAGTGAAGGTTGTTTGAACATCTGACGTCATAAATAGTGAAGGTTGTTTAAAGATGATCAGAGAAGAGAAAATGACATAAAACAGATACAAAAAGCAAAAGAAACTGCTGAAAATGGGATAAAAACGCTGCAATGAGGCTTGAAATCTTTCATTTCGCGGCTTTTCAAAGTGCAAGTTTTCGCTTCAGGACCAGCAACTCGCAACACGGGGTTTTGATTTTTGATGCGTCCTTTGAATTTTTACCCCCGCATTGACGTTCCTGTTTCCTGGGACGTTGTCTGGATTGTTGCGCTTATTGTTCTGAGCAACAATCGCCCAAGCTGGAAAAAAATCGATGCGAAGGCATTGAAACAGAACAAGGTAAAGAAAAACGCACTTTTTACGATTTTTCGCAAAAAAATCCACAATAATCGAAGAGATAAAGGCTGGATGGTTGTCTGCATTATGAACAGAAGCAAGATCTATAGAATGCACGAAAAAACCGGATAAAAAGAGGCAAACTAGAAGAAAAACAAGAGATTTTCGAAAACAAGGTTTTTGCCGGATTTCTCGTCCAAATCAAGAAATGTGATTTTGGGACGTTGTCAGCGTGAAAATATAGATCAAGAGCTTCAAAATGATATATAGCTTGCTAAAATTGGGTGCGAAACAGCGAAGAAAAGGGTACCAGAGCCAAATGCCCCGCGCCCCGCGTTTGGGGTAGCGAGGTAGCGCGCAGCGCGCGGAGACGCAGACGAGCAGCGGAGACAGAACAGAGCAGACGGGGCATTTGGCTCTGGTCGTAGATCTCCGCGGGGTCTCAACGAAACCCTGCAACATTATAGATCATTCTGACCGTCATGACACGACGAGGAGACTGACAACGTCCCAAGCTTTAAAATTCACATACTAACGAGATAGACCAGCATTTTCGTGCGCGACTCTCTGCGCACAATTAAGCGCAGTTTCTCATCTTAATTCAACTACAACAGCTTTCCAAACTTTTGAAACTCATTTTTGGTCAAGTAGGAGGCTAACTGAGTAACGTTGTCCTGAATTCTGAGGAAATTTTCACAGAAATTCTCTTTTCAGCGTAAAAAAAGGCTTCAAAAAAGCAATTTCTCGGTTTCGCTGAGACATTCTTCAGATATTCTTTCCTATATTTAGTCCATTCACATTCTTCCGATATATTCAGGATTATAACATCCGGGGCTTCGCCCCGGATAACTTCTGTTTTTTCCCAGGTGAAGGTTGTGTCCCTCATAGCCCTCAAAGTGAAGGTTACCAGAGTATGTGGCTCTATGTATCGAGGGTATGGATTTCACTCACCGAAAACGCGCGCATGCTTTGTCGACCATTGTCAAGCTAGCAGTTGTCGCCAACTTTGGTTTCCAGGAGGTTGTTCCAGCAAATTTCTCAGTTGCACGCATTTAACCACAGAGCGTAAAACTCGACATTGAAGCACTATTTATCACTTCTGACGCTTTCACAAATACCTTCGGCTACATGCCAGGACTCATAGCGCGCACGGCACCCGCTTTGCCGCTCACGCCGCGCTCATTTTTGTGCCCCACAAAATTCTGAGACTGGGGGACGCGGCACATATATGATTGGCTCAAGTAACACTGCGTCAGGAGTGCTGAAGCGGGCTCTTGCAATTCTAAACGTCGGGGAGAGGGTGCGTAGCAAGTGGTACCCAGGCAGCCGACTGCTGCGGCAGCCAGCCGCCAGAGCTGGCGTCAGCGCAGCCGCATATGATAGGATATGCGCTAACCGTTTAAAACTCTCCGCCGAGAGATTTCCTCGCACTTCGCCGCGCTGAGGTGCGATATGAACCTCAGGGACAGCGCGATAATATCGATCTTGTACATCAATATCTATATCATTTTAAGCAGCAAAATTCCTAGATTGAGAACAATGCAAACATTTACAAAACTATATGCAAGCGACAAATCTCCAGAAATCGGCGGCAACGAGTTCTGGATTGTATATTTTTTTTCAAAATTCTAGATGCTTTTAATAAAACCAAATCATAGAATACCTAGAGAAGAGATAAATTTTTCACGTACGCTTGTTGAGCTGAGGCTCCTGTTGAAGGCTGTATAGATCAGACATTTTGTTTGTTGATGACCTTTCTGTTTTCTTCTATATCAGCATCCAGTGACCTACTCTTTTTACCCACTTTGGCTTATTTATTTGACCTACTTTGGCTTATGCAGCTCCCTTATCATCACTAAGTCTTTAAATCTCACTTTAAAAGACTTTTCTTGTTATTTTGGAACTTCCTTTCTCCTCTGCTTTTGAACTTTGGAAAAAATTCTTTTGATGAATAAACACTTTTTAAAATTTGAATTGATTCAATTTCTGATCATTTTGAAGAAATTGAATTTTTGGCCATTTTCCTCTAAGGAAACTTTACTCTGTGTAAATCCGTTCCTTTGCTTTTTATCAATAAACTAAGAACTTTTGCTGTTTAAAATGATATACAGGATGTCCCAAAAAATGTTTCGAACGTTTGATCGTTAATATCTCTCTTCCCAAAAAGTCTTTTGCCTTGCTTCAGGTGCCTTTTTGTAGAGCTGGCTTCAACTTAGATTTGCATTAGAGAACGAATCACCCAACTCTCTTCATTACTGTAGTATTACGGTAGAAACTTGAAACATGTGGTGTCAATGTGGAAAAAAGCTGCCGTTTCAAAAATTTTCAAATAATTGTGAAAACTTGTGTAGTAGGGTTTTTATGGACGCTGAGTTCAATACTCAACTGTTCACAAGGTTACGAAGTTTTCTAAACGGTGTAATCGCACTTTTTAGGAACATTGAAAAAATGGCCGCTACCTCTTACCTGGCATAACTCTTCAACGATGCATCATAATAATCGGAAACTTCACAGTTATAATCAGCAACTCTAATAGCCTAGTGTAGAAGCTTTCAGGCTGTTTTGTTTCTTTTCTGACGCAAAATATGGCCTTTCGTTGCTTAAAACCCTCTTTCAAGTTTCTACCGTAATCCTACAGTAATGAAGAGAGATGGGTGATTCGTTCTATAATGCAAATCTGAGATGGATGATTCGTTCTATAATGCAAATCTAATTTGAAGCAGCTCTACAAAACGGTCCCTGAAGCAAGGCAAAAGACTTCTTGGGAAGAGAAATATTAACGATCAAACGTTCGAAACATTTTTTGGGACACCCTGTAGATATTAATTTAGATCGATAATATCGCGCTGTTCCTGAGGCTGATATCGCACCTCAGCGCTATAGTTGTAACGAACAAAAATTTTCGCCGAATGAACGAATATCGAATAATCCATTTTTAAAATTTTTTCGAACGAATGAATATCGAATAATTGATTTTGGAAATTGTGTGTTCTTCTTGTGCCGTACAGGTTGGTAGGTGGTCCTTTATTAGTCAGTATCAACGAATATTATTATATTATTATTATTTATTATTATTATTAATATCAACAAGAAGAACACACAATACATACGAAGAATGCCCAGGTTCAAAACAGACGGAACTTGGAAACTGATTTTGGAAATTTTTTCGAAAGAATGAATACCGAATATTTGAATTTCAAAAATTCTTCGAATGAACGAATATTATTCGACTTTCGATTTTCATTTTATTCGAATTTGAATATTGGAATATTGGCACATTCCAAAATTCGAATGAACTAATACTTGAATAACCGAACTTGATCGAATATTCGACTAATTTCGAATAAATGTTCGAATTTTATTCGAATATTTGAATGCAATATTCGAATATTCGAATATTCGAATAGCTATCTTTTAAAACTACTCGAATGAATGAATATTCGAATAACCTTTATTTGAAACTCGTTGAATGAACGAATATTCGAATAAGTCATTTTTCGAAATCGTCGAATGAACGAATTATTTGAATACAGGCCTTTCTCACTTATTCGACTATTCGAATAATCGAATAAGTGAACTTTCTCAAAAATTCGACTATTCGAATATTCAAATAGTCGAATATTTTGAATAAATTATTCAAACACGAATATTCGGTGCTAACTATACTCAGCGCGACGAGGTGCGAGGAAATCTCTCGGCGGAGAGTTTTAGAGGGCTGGTGTAATTATTAGGTTGTCCGGAAATTAATGCCCGTTTTGAACTTCAACCGCAATAAGTCATACAGTTTTCATTCCTGATTAGCGTTCAAGGTACCATTCGATAGAGCAAAGCAAGCTCTACAAAATGGCTATCCTGTTTTGCAACAGCTCTCATCCACCTCGAGTTTAGAGCCAAAAACTAAAAAGACTCAGCAGCCCGAAAAATCGAAAAAAATTGTAACTCTGTACATAAAAATCCTACAAAAATTCTAACTTGCTCACGTAAACACAATCCACATAAAACATCTATATACGCCTTTGCTGTATTTTTCCTGTGTTAGAAATTAAGAAAATGGAAATTTTCGTGCATTTGCCAAATTGATGCTGTGCCGTCCCCACGTAGGTAGTTGTGTACCACAAGCCTCTAGAAGTACAGACTCAAATTTTCAGCTCTCTACAAGCTTTAGTTCTCGAGTAATTTGAATTTTCGCTTGGACCACCTAACTAAGGAAAGCTATATTCGGTATTTCTCGAGAACTAAAGCTTGTAAAGAGCTGAAAATTTAAGTCTGTACTTCTAGAGGCTTCTGGTACACAACTACCTATGTGGGGACGGCACAGCATCACTTTGGCAAATGCAGTAAAATTTCCGTTTTCTTAATTTCTAACACAGGAAAAATACAGCAAAGGCGTGTGGATTGTGTTTACGTGAGCAAGTTAGAATTTTTGTAGGGTTTTTATGTACAGAGTTACGATTTTTTAAAATTTTTTGGGCTGCTGAGTCTTTTTAGTTTTTGGCTCGAAACTCGAGGTGGATGAGAGCTGTTGCAAAAGCAAGATGGCCATCTTGTAGAGCTTGCTTTGCTCTATCGAACGGTACTTTGCAATCCATTCAGAAGAGAGAAGTGTATGACTTATTGCTGTTGAAATTCAAAACGGGCATTAATTTCCGGACAACCTAATAATATATAATATATAATATTATATAATATATAATATATAATATATAATATATAATATATCATATATAATATGTATTAGGTTGTCCCATAAGTCTTTTCATTTTTGAATTTTTGCTATAATAAGTCACACACTTCTTACTCTTAATAGACATCAGGATACCGTTCGATAGAGCAAAGCAAGCTCTATAAGATGGCGTTTACGCTTTCGCACAAGCTTTGGTCTATCTCGAGTTTTAGGCCAAAGTCTAAAAAGTTTCGGATGGCCAAAAAACCGAAATTTTTTTATATCTTCGTTCAAAAAAATCCTACAAACCTTAAACTTGCACACATATAAATATTTCACATCAGACATTCATATGTGCTGTTGCTGCATTTTTTTATCAGCTAGAAATCAAGAAATTGAAAATTTTCATGTTTTTACCAAAGTGATGCTGTGCTGTTCTTACACAAGCAGTTGCATAGTAGAAGCCCTCAGAAGTACTGCAGTAGATTTTTGGCTCTCTATATGCTCTAGTTCACGAGAAATATCAAATTTAGCTTTCTTCACTTGGGTTTTTCACGCTTAAATCAACATTTCTCGTGAACTAGAGCATATAGAGAGCCAAAAATCTACTGCAGTACTTCTGAGGGCTTCTACTATGCAACTGCTTGTGTAAGAACAGCACAGCATCACTTTGGTAAAAACATGAAAATTTTCGGTTTCTTGATTTCTAGCTGATAAAAAAATGCAGCACATATGAATGTCTGATGTGAAATATTTTTATGTGAGCAAGTTTGAGGTTTGTAGGATTTTTTTGAACGAAGATATAAAAAAATTTCGGTTTTTTGGCCATCCGAAACTTTTTAGATTTTGGTCTAAAACTCGAGATAGACCAAAGCTTGTGCGAAAGCGTAAATGCCGTCTTATAGAGCTTGCTTTGCTCTGTCGAATGGTATCCTGAAGTCTATTAAGAGTAAGAAGTGTGTGACTTATTACAGCGAAAATTCAAAAATGAAAAGACTTATGGGACAACCTAATAATATATATAATTAATTAATATAATTATCCTACCATATGCGGCTGCGCTGACGCCAGCTCTGGCGGCTGGCTGCCGCAGCCAGCTGTCTGGGTACCACTTGCACGCCTCCCTCGGGGAGAGGCAACGCAATTTTGATGACCATCAGTGCGCTATATGGATACATTGTCTGTCAACCACACGGACTGGCCATCATCACTGCGGAGCAGGAAGTGCGCGAAACGTTTGTAGTAGTGCAGATTATTCATAGTGCAACCTGTTAGCGTTGCTGCACAGTAATGTCAATCGGTATGCGAATGGGACAGGATAAACTTTATGCTTCATTGCAGAGTCCATTGTTGCGGGAAGGCAGAGTAGGGCGTCATTGACGCTGTCTGGCTCCTCTGTTAAAGCGGCAGTTCAAGGTTTAGGTCTGCCGTATTTTACATGAGCAAACTATTTCAGATGGACTCCACGGCTTCCTTCTCCACGTGCGATGACCCATGACTTGCACTTTCCTTTTTGATACCAGAATAAAAACAGCAAAATCTTGTTATTGCATTGACGTACGGTAACCTTTCTTTGTACTGCTCTGCTGGAAACAAATGGCTTTTTGCAAAAGTGAAAGAACTATTCTAAAATTTGTCGCCATACAATGATATGGCTCTCATACATGTACACCAAAAGCAACAGTTTTGGTTTTTCTGCAAAATCAGCAAGATTAGAATTGACTTCTGTTCGCAAACCATGCTTAACATCATCGAGCAGTAACACCGGAATGGATATGCGTATACCCGATGACAAGCAAGACTTATCATCGACTTATAATAGAGCGCTAAGCGTGCATGTGTATGTGTATATGTGTATCTGTATGTGTATATGTATGTGTATGTGTTTGTGTATGTGTGTATGTGTATGTGTATGTGTATGTGTATGTGTATGTGTATGTGTATATGTGTATGTGTATGTGTATGTGTATGTGTATGTGTATGTGTATGTGTATATGTATGTGTATGTGTATGTGTATGTGTATGTGTATCTGTATGTGTGTCTCACGAAATTCATAAAGCGAGTTGCAGCCAACATCTCGATCTAAAGTATTGCACAGTCTACGATGGCAGCGTCTAGGCTCACCCTGCATAGTGGCGAACGGATCCGATGGGTGGGTCCTTTCAAAATGGCACCTGGAGCGGGTCCACTCGGCTTTTGGCACGCCAAAGCCGCCCATTCGACTTTTTGCAATGTCGGGTTGTCTGACAAATAAATTTGCGATCCATGAATTTTATTCTAAAAAATGCCCTAAAGGTCCGTTTTCCTGCTAAGGCAAAAGAGAATGAATGCGTAAACGGTCGATTAGTCAAGATTTTACCCGATAAATGAAAAGATTCTTGCACAGAGAATGCTGTCCATAAGGTTTATTATCCTTGTGGGAACAGTGATGTTGTAATGATTCCAGTAATTCATTTAAATTCGCATTTGTTTTTTCGCGGGAAAAATTTTTTCCACAACCTCCACCCCTTACATGGGACATTTTTGAGAATGAGCAGTTGTTTCCAATTCATTTGTGATGTTCAGCACTGCGCGGTGGGTTTCAAAATCATTATTATGCAATCACAAAAAAGGCGATAGTAGAGCCACTGCGAGCCTTTGCGAAGCAGAGTTGCACTGGTAAATACTAATTTCAAAGCTCTCATTTCCAGATTTTATTGCTGAAATGATTAAAAACACTTCTTAACTTATAAAATCGATTATGTTTATGAGTATAGTCTACAAGAAAACAAACGCGATTGTTTGATCTATAAAGCCTTGAACATAGCTCACACAGTATCGTCGCGATCACGATTTTGCCGCGTATCTTGGCTGCGTGGGCGTCGGAATCGTAAAGAGACCCCGCTCATCCCTTGCGCATGGACTCATCACGCTTCTTCGACTGTTTCGCGGGTGTACAGTGATTTGCATAGTGCGTTGGACAATGCAAATTACGGTACACATACCAAATACGTTGCTAAGCAAAGCTTTCACTTAACACTCAGCATTGATTCAAGATTTGGCGTAAAACAAAGATATCTTCATGAAAATAGAGCTTGGAAACAGGCGATCACCAAAGATTATGCCCTAATAAAGAACGGTTGGCAATTGGAAAGAACGGTACCTGAGCACGCCAAGGCTTGTTACAGTCGGCGTGCGGGTCGAATTTTCGACAAAATCATTTGCACTATGCTCTAGGCTTAGAGATCTTGTATCATAATACAAAAAGATGAAATTCAATATATTCTTAACCTGAGTATCGTTCTCGAAAACCTGTCGACTTTTTGTCAAATACTGTTGAAGCAGAAACATCCAGTAGTAAAAGTACAGTCTGTCTCAAACGGGATCAGGCCGAATCGTTGGCATGAATTTCGCGATCGCAGCATTAAAGGCAGTGTCTCACCAAAATTTAGTTGCCAAGATTTTTGCATTTTGCGAGCCTGTCGGACCCTGTCTAGCACTGCATGGGCTTAAAAATGCACAAAGTTTCCAAAAACCCCGTTTTCTGGAGGCCCCGCGGAAGCAACGTGGACGAGTTATACCTTCCAACTTCAGCCTCAGCCACATTGGCAGCAACAGAGGGGAGGTGGATGCCAAGTGGAGGGACATGTTCAAACGCGTAAGGGGGGAGACCGAAGGAGTCGTCCGCGCGTACTAACTCGCTCTCCGCGTACCACTTTGAGCGAAATTTTCTCAGCATGGAGGGAGTCAAATTGAATGGGACTTGTTGCAAAGGCCTATTTAGAGGTCCCTATAATAGAATATGTGAAGATCCGCGCGACCTCAATTTTGGTGAGACACTGCCTTTAAGGGTTTGTGTATATGCCCGCAGCTGGAAAGAGCGAAGAGATTGAAGAGAAAGCAGACATACTGGTCGTAGGTGTGATGCACTACGCTGACGACGCGGACTCCCGCCATGCCAATTTTGGCTTGATAGAGATTGTGACAGGCTGTTATATTTGGTGGTGCGCATTCGCGGCAATCATAACAAATACCAACAACTTCACAAAACTTTGAAAAAGAAACTTTTTCCATGCTTTGCGCAGGTATCCGCTATAACTCGTCTCAAATACTCATATGTATAGTTCCGTCCCAGTCTCCATGGGTGATGTAGACTACATCTACTCATGACGAGCTCACGTCCCTTAGGTTCGCCTGAACACTTGTTCAATTAAAAAGATGTCGTAAATCACTACTTTGGAGATGCAGAAATCTTGCCTGTAATTAGATAAGATCTTGATAGGTTGAGCTGTACAGTGCAATTATCGACGTGTGCTGGTGTTGAGGCAGTCATAAAAGTTTGATCTTCTGATTGGTTCATCTTAAGCAGGGACATCATCTTAGCAAAACAAAGATAATACAAGCTACCTTTCCAAGGTGTACCACACGAGTGAGATTGTAATAGATTTTACTTTGTCGGTCGTTATTGCGTGACCAAGTGTTTGGCGTCAGCGATCCGTACACTTTTGCAATAATCACTGAACGAAACTTATAATATGTTTTTCTAAAAGCAACATCTTCTGCTTGGAAGTTAATGCAATGGTCAGGGTAATTGATGTAATTAATAACCTACCATATTTTCTATCACAGAGCTCCTTTATCAAATCGGGCCAACAATAACATTTTGGATGATCCATATCGATAGAGAAGGAGATATATATCGAGAGGGCAATAATTATCAAAACTCTCATACTTAAGCTGAAGGGCTCAACTGGATCCACTGAGGCAAAAGCTAAGTTCTTATGAATGATAAGCTTTGCGAGCAGACAATGGCGCACTTTAACTGCTTTTCCTCACGCCTACGTATTTTATCCGGACTGCATCGCTTTTATATAAGTGCAAGTGTAACATTGGTTGTGCCTTTGTAATGTTCATATGATTTGATTGAAATTGTAACTCGGTCTATCTAGCAAATACTCGGCCCCCGCTTCTCTCAGCTTCGTTTGTGCTGACACGGAGTGATCAAATACCCTATGTAACAAAGGATCTGTTAGGTTGATGCATAAATCCTGCACCAAAAAATAGAAAAAAATCGTTTTAAGAATGCTCAAACAAATCAATCAATTTCTGATTATGCTTATTGTTAAGTGTATCAAAACCAGTTTTGTAGTACATTTTAGAAAATCGATATGAAAAAAAATCAATAAGTCATTTTTAAAAATCGAAATTCTTAACTATTCGAAAAGACATCCAATCACTACCAACTTCTCTTAGTTTAAAAGAGTACGTCATAAAACTGGGACCAAAAATAAATTTAAATTTTAGTAGACGTTTTAGCAACTTTAGTGATCAAAAATCGAAAAGTTGCTTTTTGGATATTTCTCTTAATCAGCTCATATCGTTGCCGTATGCGCTCAAGGACTTTTGGCTCGAGTACCAGCAGAAAGCGCAAGATTTCCTCTCTTTAGTATGTATCAGATCAGCAGATTACATTGAATTTGGATAAAGTAACAGAATTTCAAAAATTTTGGTGCAGGAATTATGCATCAACCTAATAGGTGCAAAAAGGAAATCATGGGCTTCACGAGTAACAGATAAATAAAGCAACAGATATTTTCATTTTTATTTGCACGCTCAAGACGTTCCATAAAACAAAAAATGGAGGTCAATAATACAGGGCTTTTTAACGTAAGAGTCACAGCCTGCTCCTCCAACGCGGCCGCCTCGCTCAGGCCGCTTGCGGCGTTTGCGGCGTATCGCCCGGGCTTCTGCCAAGCTTCAGTCCACGCCCACCCAGCGCCCGAACGCTGCGCGGACCTAAGCGTGGCGGCAGAGCGGGGCGGCTGTGACACTCAGGTTGTAAAGCCCTGTACATTGGATTGAACAAAGAATGTTAAGGATGGAAAGGCAAACACCATCATGTCAGTTTATAATCCCATTTAGAACAGTGTAGGAAACGAAAACGGCTTGCTTATTTTTATAGCTCATGTAAGCAACTTTCAAAAATTTCCTACCCATTCTCAAGGAGAAGGAGAGGAAACACCACCCCCCCCCCCTTCTTCCCCTCCCCTCCACGTTCCGCCCTTGATTGGTATCACAGCCTGCTTTGATACTCATGTGCTTTACAGAACTAGTCCAGAATTCAGTGCGAGGTCAATTCATTTTGACCTTGCGCATTTGCGTACTTCATTTGGGCATCCTGCTTTGGCCGTTTTTTAAAGGCAGCGTCCACCCAGAATTTGGCCCCCATGTTTTCGTCATTCTGGGGCCTTTTCCTGGCCTTGATTACAGTTCTGAACTTCAAATTCGCCAAAATTCACAAAAAACCCGATTTCTGGGGACCCTTTCTTGAGGACGTGGACGAGTTTCGAATCGCTAGTCGCCGTCGGCAGGCCAGCGGGAAGGAGCTGCAACTGCATGGGTGCAGTTGCATTGCAGGGTGGATGTGCAGCTTCTGCTCACTACCTTGTCAATACGTGTCGGGAGGCACGTATTGACAAGATAGTGAGCAGTCCCTGGTGGGCGGAGTCTGATATCAGACTCCGCCCAGCCAGGGACTTTGAGGCCCCCTATCTCCTTCCAGAGACAACGTTAGAAGACCGGACCATCGCACATGGCCCTTTTCTGGGGCCTGCACTCAGGATCGACACTGATCGGAGGGGGTTAGATTTAGCCTGGACACTGCCTTTAAGAGTCTCTTATCGATCTTTTTTCCATTCCTATTCTTTGGAAAGATTTCTTATAATGTCTCTTCTCTATGGTATGCTAAGTACATTTTACTTGCTTTCCAGAGAAGAGACTGCACATCAGGCCAGCACAGCGCAACTGCACAACACACAGCACTATCTTCAAGCGTAACTTTATATCTGGTGTAACTAGTTGATTCACCCCTACCTTTCGTCCAACCGAAAAATGAATCTTGGTAGATTCTTTGCTGCGATCAATTTGATTGTTTCCTCTGCGTTAATTTTTTACAAGACTTGCGGACTTGCGAAGTTCTGCACATTTTAGGGCTCTTTCAAGGTCTCCATTTTGCTTGTCAATGCCCAACTGAGAGTGCTGAACGTATCTGTACAATCTGACACTTTAGTTGACTATTGCAAATTGGAAGACCTGAAATGCAATCGCAGGTCGAAAAATTTATGCCAAGCAGATACTGGAAAGAAAAACGTGAACCTTTCAGAAATGGAGTTAAAGGGTAAAAAATAGGAGGAGTTTAATTGATCCAATGGCAGAGGTTAACAAAAATTCCGGCACGATATGTCTGCATCGCGCTCAAGAGAGGCGCGCATGAGCTGGGTAATTAACTTTCAACAAGACAGCGTGGCGTGCTATGATTAACATCAATAGGCATGTAAAATTTTGAAAAGCGGCAATATGTCCTGCCAAGTCAATATATAGAAAGTTTAAAAAAAGTGGCATTATTTTACATCCAAATCAATATAGTAGGAAGTAGGTGTCACCCTACTAATGAAAGCAAGCAAAGAAATGCCTGTAGTAAGAACATGCATACACTAAATCAACAAAAAAAAACTTCATTTTTTTCTGTATGACATGTGAAAGTCCCATTCCAGCTTCGGTGATGGTTTCTGTTTTCTAACAAGCTGAAGTTTGTTCGTGCATACGACCCAATTGGCACTGTGAAGGAACTGCATCTGAACTCGTTCCAATCTACCAAACGCGAATTAAACACGAAGTCACTATCTTAGAATTTGATGTTATAACTGGAAAGTTCTATTGATGATTCTGAACCCTGGTTAACAAAACCGGATACAGCACTTTATTCGCACTACTATCCCTATCGACAAATATGTAATGATGTTTGGAAGTGCCAGAATGAACAAAAAGGGAAACATTCAAATCCCCAAATCTAGCTGAAAACATCGATGGGAACTTCTACTGTTCGTTTTAACATGTCAGTGAAGTCCAATCCTTCAGTAAGCATTGGACTTTACTGATATTCTGTTAGTTGTTCAACTAAAGGGCCAGGTATACATCACGCGATTTCATCGACTCGCGATCCACCCGACAAGACAACTGCTACTAGTTCATTGCATGCAGATCATCTTGCGTCTTGGTTGGATAGTTTTTCTTCACGACTCTCAGCTAACTATCACAACCGATATGCAAGGTGATCAGCATGCAATGAACTCGTAGCAGTTGCCTTATTGTGCATATTTCGAGGCGATGAAAAGCATGATGTATGCCTTCCTCTTAACACACCAACTCAACGACTCGCCATTCAGAATGACAACTTTGAAGAAAGCAGTCGAACGTTTTGTTCAGACAAATTTAGCAGAGGATGAAAACTTTTTGATTCAGTCTTATTCCTGGTAGCTTGAACGCTCTCCGTTCCCTAGCGCACGGAATCAGTTAGAATTGGGCAATTCGTGTTAGTCACGCAACTTTCTAAAAAATGCTCCCTCATATTTTCTATGAACTCCTGTTGATAAAGAGACTTTACCTGGCTTTCAACAAAATAAGCTCGACTCTTCCTCTCTTTGTGACACTTCAGGCTGATGCATTTAGGTATATAGTCTTTCTTTTGTTCGCATGACAGGCAAAATCAGAAATAGTCATCGAACAAGTTCCGCCATGTTTGTGTCGTCATTGCTGTTCTGCCCGATGCAAGTTCTTCGTTGTGTTTTTACTATTGCTGTTTACAGCCGAGTTGCCAAACCAAGCTCCTCCCCCTTGTAAAACTTTGCTTCTTTGTAGATTATCCATTAGTATTGTTTTTGGCACAAATTGAAGCGCTTCTCGAAATCCTTGTTTGCGAACACTGAAGATATTTTTTGAATTGCAAACTAAGTTAAGTATTTTGCGGATATAACTAAAATGAAGTTGAAATCTGCCTCAGAAATCTAAGAGGCAAAATTCAAACGCTTCGTGTCTTCAGAGACTACCGATTATTTTCGGCAAATTTGGAGTGTTCTTATAACCAGCAAGGAAAGCTACCTAACTTAGCTCGGCTTTTTGGTAAGGGACATATATGTTCTGAATCAGCTTCAAACGCTGATTCCAAATATGCTATTCGTAGCTGCCGATCACCATTCCGAAGCAAGTTATGGACTTTTTCCTGCGCAAAATTGGCATACTCATCGACTCGCGGGCATCACGTCATCATCATTTAAGTGCTGATACACCTGCGTTAAGCTTTTTTTTAGTGAGAAAAAGATGGATTTGTGTTATTTCGATACCTTGCAAGTGGACGATACTTAGTGTCCGTGGCTTTCGAGATGAGATGTATACCATTATATTCGTCTCGAAACGCTGATTCCGAATCTTAGTTCCGTTTCTGCTGATCGTTTTTCTGGAAGGAGTTATAGAAGATTTTCGAGCTAAGTTTAGCCGACCAGGGAAATAAAATCGGAGTGCAATATATTTCTGGTAGGCTGTGGTGTAGTGGTCAAAGCGATAGCCACTTAAGTTGGTGCAGGTTTAAATTCGAATCCTTTTGTGTTTTTTAGTTTTGCATTGCCTCAGTCAATCTGCTTTTTGAAAGTTAAGCATCTTTGAGGTAAATGCATGCCCTTCCTCTTCAAAAAATATGGAAAACTATCAGGTTGTCCCATAAGTTCCGTCCGTTTTGATTTTCAATCGCAATAAATCCTGAACTTTTTGTTCCTAGATAGGTTTCAAGGTACCATTCGATAGAGCAAAGCACGCTCTACAAGATTTCTATCTTGCTTTTAAACCAGTTCTAATTCGTTTCGAGTTCCAAGGCGAAAACTAAAAAGATTCAACTACCCGAAAAATCGAGAAAAAATCATAGCTTCGTTCAAAAAATCCTACAGAAATTCTAGCTTGCTCGCAAAAGCACTATAAATCTGCGACATTTATATACGCCAAATCATAACTTCGTTCAAAAAATCCTACAGAAATTCTAGCTTGCTCAAAGCACTATAAATCTGCGACATTTATATACGCCGTTGACGTATTTCTTCCTCGGCTAGAAATCAAATAAAACCCATGGTATGCCACAGGCTACCTTGATGAGAGTCCTAGTCAATTCCAAAACCCAGTACAATACTGCTTTTCGCGTGAATTGCTGGGTGAGTGCGAGAAAGTCAACTGCAACGACTTATTCTTTAACGGTGCGCTCACTGCGAGCATCTTCTATGTTTTGATCATTTTGTCATAGATTTCCATCACTGTGCTTAACATGATTTTCCATTCATTTTCCATTTCTGTAAGCACCCTTCAGAAAAAATATACGAAGCACTCATATAAAAATGACTCTTCGCTGGTTTTTTTTGAGTAAGAGCATGCATTACATCGAAGATGACTAGCTTCTAAGAAAAATTAATTGAGGCAATGCAAAACCAAAAAACACAAAGGGATTCGATTACAGCTGCATCAACCTATGAGGCTATCGCGCTAGCCACTACACCACAGCGGGTGGAGGACATTAGGTCGCCGAAAAAGGGCGGTCCCCGCGGTCACTTGCGACAAGTAAGCACCCTTGTACATGCGCGGACATGCGTTCCTGCAGGGAATCCGCGCGGGACTCTTCCAAATTCGGCGACCTAATGTCCTCCAACCCACCACAGCCTACCATTAGTATTTGGCACTCCGATTATTTTTCTCTTATTCGCCCAAACTTGGCTCGAAAATCCTCCATAACTCCTTCCAGAGAAACGATCAGCAGAAACGGAAGTCAGTTTCGGAATCAGCGTTTCGAGACGAGTATAAAGGTATACATCTCATCTCAAAAGGCCACGGACACTAAGTATCGTACCCTTGTTAGCACCGTCTTCCCGCAGATTTTATCTACTGGCAGTCTTTACATGTCCAGTAGTATGCCAATTTCGCGCAGGTGGAAGTTCATAACTCGCTTCAGAATAGTGCTCGGCAGCTAGGAAAGCATATTTGGAATCAGTGTTCAAAGCTGATTCAGAAAATAGATGTCACTTACCAAAAGGCCGAGCTAAGTTAAGTAGCTTACCTCATAAGCTAACGCTCTGCTAATACTGACAAGTAGTTGGCGCTCTTTATGTTAGTTTAATGTATCTTTGACAGATTCATGAGTCATAGTTTCCTGACCTCAAGAGGGTCTAGATGGAAGCTTTGTCAAGAGAGCTACAAAGTATATTCAAGTAGTAAAGCGACGCTGTTTCACCGTGTTAAAAAGCACTGGAGACCATCTTGAAAAAGAAAAAAGTGTAGAATCAATTGCATTTGGGGATAGGCTCAATGCACTTGTTACCATTCAACTTACTGTTTGGTTTCTCCTTATCATATAGACATACCAGGTAGTTCTGTCCTTTCAAATTTGACATTCAGGGCAGACAAGAGAGCTTCGAATAGAATTTGGAACGTTCTAACCTTGTAAGAACCGCCTAAATTTGAGGCAAGTTCAACACAGATCACCATCATCATCTGCCCGTTTTCAGCATTGATCAATTTCTTATGTCTTGAGTACTAATAGGACGCTTGTCGCAACTGAATTATAGACTGTAAAAGGCACTTCTGACCTACCATAATCAAAATTAGGCGTGACGGTAATGTTGACTGCAGAAACATGCAAATCTACGTCCAATAAACTATGCTGCGATAGAACAAGACTGTAGCATATGTCGTGGGATTGATGTGGGTATGTGGATGTGGGTATGTGGATAGCATATTGCTTGAGAGCGATGAACAGTCGATGTGCAGCAACGTTACGTATCAATTCCAAGTCGTGCTGTGAGCTGCTCTGATATCACAGCTGTGTGTATATGTAGATAGGTACTTACCTACCAGTCACAGCAGTTTACGTGGATTACGTTTTAAGGAACCGCTGGACCAGCAACAAGCTTGAGATTTGAGAACCCCATGAATTTCGTAATTTCTCTTCTAACCAGGTTCAAAATAAAGCTAAGCCTCACATTTATATCCTCTCGATTGTTTCTCTTCGAGTGTTTAGATTGTTTCTCTTCGAGTTTGCTGTCGCTTAACTGAGGATGGATCCTTGATCGAAGAAGCCTTTCGAGATGATATGCATACATATGGTTTTGCAAAGCATCAGCCGCTTCTAGATCTGTCCTCTTTATCTGCGGAGCGGCTATGTAACGAAGATCGGAAGGCGTAGAAAGGGAAATCGTAAACAGAAGCATCCCATGGGTTAAGATGAAGCAGAAATGCTTGTCAAACCATTCTTTACAAAGAAATTTTTGTTTCAAACCCATACTGGGAAACAGCTTCTGTCTCATACTCAGACCCGAATACAACTCTGACTGCGGAATTTACAGGCTGTTATACACAAACTTTTTTCCTCGTTGTGCGTTCTGATTTTTGAAACGGTCTAGCTTCACCCTTAGGTGTTCCGCAGACAAGGAAGACAAATAGGAAATCAACTTCCTTCCTTCAAAAGTATGTACGACTCAATCTTAAGGGGAACTTGGACCAATGATCCTTCCCGTGTAAGTCTTTTAGTCAACAAGGTGATACGCTCGTCTAGCCTGTTTTGACACTCGAAAATGATTAACATGGCAACAAGGACAGGCGATTGACGCCAAATTGGTACGCTTTATAGTGACCGTGATCCTAGTCTTCGTAAACTGTAACAAAGCCGTCAAAGGGAGAGGGAAGTTATTGTATTCAATTGACATCAAGACACTGCATAATCAGTTCTGTTTTGCGCTGCTTATCTTCTGATGATAAACGTCACATAAAGTATGTTGTAGTTTTTCCAATTTGACGAATCCTTTAATGAGTATAGGTATCGTTTTCGTTCATGACCGGTCTTTAAACTTTTTTGTCAACTTTGTTGATGATTAAGAGCTCAAAAACGAGATCTTGTCGGTGCACAAGCGAACAGCTAAACATTCTTATACGTCGCCTAAATGAAACAGTTCACTTGGAAGTAAAGACAATCGAACTCGTATATAGCAGTCATATGACATGTCAAAGGACGCCCTCACAGCTAGATCTATGCGCGTAATTAGTAAATTGTAACTAAAATCTACATTATGAGCGCTGTTTTGTTGCTAAAAGTCAGCTTCAGAAAATTCCATTCATGGGGCATTGTTTCTGGTAGTAGTTGCAAGAAGCTTGTTTATCTTGGTGCCACACTTAACCATGTATCCAGCAGTGAACGATGTCATCGGTGATTGCAGCAAGAAGATACAATCTAATCTCTTCCTTCGCAACACTCCCCAGGAGGAAAGACAAGTAACGGGAAAACAGAGTAGATATTCGGGATGGATTAGCCAAACCAAAGGAAGCCATTATTTTCATCCCAATGATGAGGCGGCATATCGCGCGGTAACAGGCCGAGGCGTGAAGTTACATGTCTGTGCAGCCAACATTACCGTCACGCCTAATTTTGATTACGGTAGGCCAAAAGTGCCTTTTACGACCTATAATCCAGTCTTGTCGCAAGTCTATCCCTACCAAATACTACCTATCTTCCGAAATTAACCGATTTTTTAAAAAACTTAATTCACGTCACATTTGTTTCTGGTCAAACTATGAAAAGCGAGTCCGCCACTGAATCTACTATGACAAGCCAGTCCGCAACTATCTCAAAATTCAGAATTTCGGTAAGGCAGAAAACATATCTTACGCGATTTAAGTCGATTTAACAGTACTCCAATTGGTCATAACTGGTCGTAAGCGGTTTCTGAATGTATGAGATAGGGCATTTAGTCAGCCAACGAAGGTTTATACGCCTGTGCCTTTGGAAGTACCAGTATTGAATTTGGAAACGTCTGGCAAATTGCCAGATCGCTTGCGATTGAAATCGCTTGTATGCCTTGGGCCTAAAGCAACCTGGTTAGCGTCAGTGTAATCCACGAGATGGATTTTGAATGGTACCTTCGTTGATGCGATGTAGTATGCAAGCAATTTCTTACTATTGTGCTTTGTTAAAGGGAAATTTACATTTTATCCATGCTTATACACAAATCTCCTTTATAAAGATAAAACTTACCACTGTAATCATATCTAGTAAATTCTCTAACAATTTGAAGAACAAATAATCTAGTAATTTAATTATATATGCTTGTTGTGACGTCATTTTGCGGCTAAATTTGAGCTTGAAGGAGTAGAGACAACAGTAATGGCATTTCGAGTGAGCAGAATTACAGGCTTAGCTACACTCTGTCCCAATCGGGATCAAGCCCAACCGCTTGCCAAATTTGAGCATTCGCAGCGCTAGTGGTTCGCGTTGCATAAGCCCGCTTTGGGAAAACATGGAGGAGAGAACAGACAAGTTAGTCGTGGACCTCGACTCTTGTAATGCCGATTATGCCCGGATTAAGCTTGGACAGACTGCACCTACTCACGCGCAAACTTTACCGCAATTCAAAGACTACGGTACTATTGTATTACCTATACGGTATGGGCTCAAAATCTCAGATTTCGCTAAAACTTTGTTTAGAGGGGTTCTCTGATCAAGAATTTTATGGCGATTTCGCACAATAGCGCCATTTTCTTGAGTTACGGTGGGTATACGGTAGAGCGGCCAAAGTTCCAAAATCACTCCTAACTTTACCTAACTTTACCATACCTTTTCAGGTATGCTGATAAGTAATATCACGCTTGTTTGCCGTAATAACGCTTTCTTGTACAATTACGGTAAGTTACAGTGCATAGTAAACATTTTTTTCCAGGTGTAGGTCGATTCGCATGATTGTAATGCTTTCCGCCAGGACCACCGCTGCGCGCGACACATCCTGCGGCGGCTTTTGCCTAAGCAGACCAGGGGGGGGGAGAGATTTGCGGCGTGCATGACGTGACAATGGATTATGACAGGGTGGTTGTAGGAGGCTGCCATGTGAAAAAACCGTCTCCCATATTTTCCCCTTTCTACGTCAATTTAGATCACAAAATAGCATTCTACGACAATTCAGATCACAAAATTGCATTTAAAGTCCCTATGCCAAGTGAAAGCGATAATCAAATTAAATCAAATCGTCAATTAACCTCCCTGGGTAAACTTACTGCGAATACCGTAGTTTTCTGTTTTGCCATAAAACCTACCGTAACCCTACCTAAGACGCCATCGCAAAGAGTGAGAAAATAGTCGTGGTCAGGCATGTCAAACAACCCCTCTACACCAAGTTTCAGCAAAATCTACCACTAATTGCTGGGTACCTAACGCCCGCACCTCGGCTGGGTACCTAACGCCACGCACCCCTAGGATTTTAGTTTCATACCATACACCCACCGTAACCCCGAAATGAGGCGCTCCCGTAACAAATGAATATCATATTTAAGATCAGCATGTCAGATAGCCCCTCTAGGCAAAGTTCCAGCGAAATCCGAAATTTCCATTCTTTGGGGTCGGCATACCGGAATAAAAAAAACATGCTAAAAAAAATCATGTTCAACAATCTGTTTTTGGCTCATTTACAATGATTCGTATCAAGAATATACGCCGCTCCTAGAACCTGAGCAAATTCACCAAGCATTTTATTCTCGGGACCGGCTACTTCTTCAAGGCGGTTAGCGGAACTGTGAAATCATCAAATTGCGTAGACTGTCGACGATTTTAGGAACAGCATTTCGTTGATTTTCTATACAGAGTGTCCCAAAAGTGAAGTAAACACACTTTTCAATCGTTAATAGCTCTCTTCCCATTGTGTCTTTTCCCGCCATCTAAGCACCATTCTGTAGAGAAGGCTTCAACTTAGATATAGAGTATCGAGCAAATCATCGATCGCCCTTTACTGTATTATTACGATAAGAACCTCCAGCATGTGGAACCATTGTAAAATATGCCTCTGACAAAATTTTTTTCAAAAAATCTGAAAAATCTTGTACTGGTTTTCGCGCACGCTGATTCCACTACACAACTTTTTACGAGTGTTTTTAGCTTTTTTGACGGTGTAATCACATTTCTGACAAAAACTGGGAATCGATAACTTGGAAAGAAGCATCACAGTAAACTGAAAGTTTCGTAATCGAAATCGGCGGCTTCGATTACTATAGTATAAGAGTTTACGGCCTGTTTGGTTTTGTTTCGAGGCAGAATATGGCCTCAAATGGCCTAAAATCCTTGACGAAGTTCCCACCGGAATTCTACAGCAACGAAGAGGATCGATGATTCGCTCGAAACTAATCAAGCCTCCCCTATAGAATGGTGTCTAAATGGCGGAAAGAGAGACAATGGGAAGAAAGATATTGACGATTGAAAAGTGTGTACTTACTTTTGGGACACCCTGTATTTACAAATAACCTCATAGTTTGCAAAATTCATCATAGTAAATTCTAACGAAAAACAATGAACATTCTTGTAAGCTTGTGATCTTTTATTCAAAACTGATCGTAAGCAAAATATTTCAGACGGAGAACATATATCATAAAGTGACATATTTTATCAAGGGTTCACGCAATTACCGAAAAAAAACATTCAAGTCCATCCTAAAGGAGAAAAAATTTCGCGAAATATATGTTGATACATTCACAATATAAAGAGTACGATTGAAAAGTGCACTATTGTGATGGTAACATCTTGCAATTCATAAAAAAATTTGTATGTGCAAGAAGATATTGTGAAGATGGATATGGTGTAATTTTGTCCATAAACGCTCTGGCGCTACAAGAAACGTCAGGCAACAAAGCTTTGGATAAAACTGTCTATATAGATGTATCAACAGTTTACACTCACAGCTACTTTTACACAGACTAGTGAATAAAAAAAACAACTGGATAACCACACAATGGCTTTGATCCAAAAAAAGTCTTTTAGACCTAATAGGCTAACGAGGAATAATTTGAGCGCTTTTTCTGTTCAGACACCAAAAAATAAACTCTTCCACGATAGAGTACAGTCTTTGATATACAGATCTTTGATATACAGACATTTTCAACCTCTTTGATTTTGAGTTGTTCAAACAGTATAGTAACTGTTCCAAAAATCTTTTGAAAAAAATGCAAGCACACGGCGCAAACTCAATAAAGCACATAGGGAGGAAGTGAAAAGTGTTTTCGGATACTATACATTATCACAAGAAAAATTTTTTGCGAAAAAGTCATTTTAAAACTGCAGTTTCAAAATACACTCAGCAAAGAAATCTAAGCTTGTATTTCAAAACGAGGTAAGCGGCAAAACTGTGATATGACCTTTACTGCTTCTGAAGTAGAATCTGTCCTTCTCCATAGGTGGTGCAGACCGCATTCATTCATCACGAGATCGTTACCACTGCGTTGACCTAGTCGTGCTTATTTAGATTGTACAAGACAGTTGTTTTTTTTTCTCACCTGAAAGTAAGTAGTACTTTGAAAGGAAGAGATCAATTGTGCAGTTATCGAAATTCGCTGGAGTTGACGAGCTGGTAATGCTGTCTGGATGAAGTTTTTGCTGACCCTAAAAAATATCCGATTCATGCGAGTGGCAGTGATTTCAAAACTTACCGGTCCGACAAACATCACAAAAGTGAGGTTATAATAAATTCTACTATTCACGTCATCTTTGCGTTTTCTATTAATTGGAGTCAGCGACCCAAACACTTTTGTGATAAGCACTAAAATATTCAGTTCCTGTATACATCAAATGATAGTATTATCATCAGCCAAGTAGTACAAACCAGTTTTTGTGCAGAACTCCTTTGTCAAATTAGTTCGACACCGACATTTTTCATCGCTGAGGTCGAGAGAAACAGTTATAACTACAGAGACAGCAATGATGATGAGAGCTTTCATAGTTTGTCTGAATGGCATTTTGTTAAAGTTCTTTGAAAGGTAATAAAAGAAATTACCTGTTTTATCTGTACCAATATTTGCTAACAGAGATGACTCAAATTTCGTGCTATTTGCATGAAAACTCAGTTTTGTTAGATGCACTTTTGGCACATGTCTGTGGCAGTCATGTGTGCATGACTTCATAATGGCTTTTTCATACTCTAGTGCAGCATTCGACACCTCATAGTTGCGTCATAGTTTGAAAAAATAAAATCTAAAAGTTAATGCTACTCTAAGAACGAGCACATGGAATCCCTTAGAAACACTTCGGACGAATTCGACTCAATACTTTATAGACTCTGCAGAGTGCTGCCAGCAGCAAATAAAGTAATAGTTGCAATCAAGGCATCAAATGACCAACTTTAGCGAAACTTTGAACAGATTGTAAGTGAACTGTCGAAAGGATTTTTTTTACCGTACTCCTACAACTTCCTTACAATATGGCACCACCAGCAAGTCAATGTATGCGTTGTCAGAACACTGAACATTTCCTATGCAAAAATCTTGAGAAATGTGTTAGTGACTACCTATCGTACACCTACCGTAACCCGACAGAATACTGCAGCTTCAGCAAGAAATACATCTTGTCGAGCTGAGTTGAATGGTTCCCGAAAAAAGATATTGTCTACTACAGAAGAGGTAGGCGATGCAATGCGACGAAGAATATGTGTGATAGCCGATGCGGCTTAATAGATTACGAGTGATATTGCTTTGTTTTACTCCTCAAGGGCAGCGTCCGGGCAATTTTCCGAACTTTCGTATTTTTGTCATTACCGAGTCTTTTCATATTCATTTCAAATGTAAACTTCAAAGTGCGTGAAAACCCCAAAAACCCACGTTTTTGTACCTACTTTGAAAAGCACGGACGATTATCCCGACGCTATTTTGTTGCTGTGCAACGTGAAAGTATGCATTACAGACATATATACCATGCAGTTGTAGTGAAAGTGGCGCGCAGAAGCTGTAACTCGTCAAGAGTATGGAGAGCAAGAAGGGCTAGAGGACGGGCCGTATTTGAGGTTTCAAAAGTCGCATTTTCCGAGCGAACCTGATGATTTGCTTTGATTGAGAAAGACCTATTATACCCTATCGAATTGGGTTAAGCCGATTTTGCTTGGATGCTGCCTTTAACACGTTGACGACAGAGCCATTTTGAGCTGAACTCCCAACAACGTCTCTTGGCAGCATTTGGCAAGTGCATACGCGCGTAATTATTATGTGGGAATCTTTCTGAAGCTCATTGGTCAAACGTGCGAACTTTTCTCAAAGATACATGTTTAAAGAGTCGCACCAAAAATTATTCATGTCAAAAATTTTTACCCTATTTTCAGGTGTATAAGCCGCACCCTTTTTGCTCTAAACACGAGCAGACCCAGGCGTGACGCCGCGCATATGTCCCGCGAAGCGGTCGCCTTATTGCAAACTGCTCTCAATTAACGCTCTCCATGACGACAGTCAGTCTTTTGGCGTGTTCGCCTTTAGAGCGAAAAAGGTGCGGCTTAACACCTGAAAATAGGGTACATCGTTTTCCTCTCCAAGAAACCATCCAATGGCTATATCTGTTCTTTCGAGAAAAGCGTTATAATGCTAGGTGCTTTTTTGCCTGGTTCATCCTTGTTTGCTCTCCTAACTCCCATATGAGTGTTTACTAGAGTTGTGATGAGGAGATGTATCCCCCATTGTTCCGCTCATGAAGAAACTGGGAATTGAATCTCTTGTTTGCAGAAGAGTTAAATCCGACCTCTTGTTTTGCTTCAGAGTTCTGAAACGTAAAGTCAAGTTGGAACCCAGCGATTACTGGATCTTTATTCCTGCTTACGATAGACACGGTGGTTTTAACTTGCATCACCCTAAAGTTGAGAGGAAACATGTCAACCTGTTATTCAATCATATTTTTTTGTCGGGGAGCTAGATGGTTACGGTGCATACCTCGCGAAGTTTTGAGTGCTGACAACTGTGAAGCTTTTCAAAAGGAATCTAAGGAAAGTTGACATTTGCCAATTATTGAACAATCCTCTGTGACTTGTTCCTGGTCTGTTTTCATTACAGGTCTGCCTGTTTCTGGTCTCTTTCTTGCTGGCCCTCGCTTGTCGACTCTTGTGTTTCGGACTTTGCGTTCCCCGCATCGCTTTCACGACAGCCGCTTCGTGAAGCCCTTTCCTACTACGCCGTTTCACAATTTCATGTTTTTTTTCGATTTATTATGTTCGTGTTTCTCAATTCATCGTGTTTATTAACCATGCTGTGCTGGCTGGTCACTCACTTCCGGATGAGCAACGGCATTGCGCCTTGGGACCGCAGACAGCTGCGTTTCACACATGGATTTTCCAGAATAAGGCAGGTGTATCCAAGCGTCGGTGGTGTCAGGTTGGATACCTGGCAGGAACCAATCGCAGACGTTTTGGACAGCCCGGAAAAGTGGCAGTGGCATTCCCCAATGCCAATCAATTGACCTCCCTTGATCAAATGGAAATTTTTCTTCCCCAACACGTAGGCCCTTATTCGCTGTTTTGTTTGTTCTGGTGAATGGTGACAGGCTATTCTCTTACTCCAGCAATGTTTCGTCACTCACACAGGCTTTGGCATACGTTTACGTGTATGAGATAACAAGCTATACAAAGTTTTGCCTTCTCGGAAAAACATTCTTACTATATATTCACCACATCAAAAAAGGGCTGAATACCCAAATTTGCAATCAAACTCCCAAGTTGTCACGATGCCCTGTCTTGTGTATATATGACAATCAGGATACCAGTAATAACTGCATAGAAATTACCTTGGGACTGTCATTTTGTTCATACCTAAAAAAGTAGCGTGCATATGAGTGTATGCACACGGTTGTCAACGTGCTGAACCTAGGGCATAGTGCTCGCGATTTGTGAGGAACGACAACAGTTTGCAACCCACCGTCTGCAATGGTGATTGTGGTAATTGTCCGGAGCAAGAAATCGTTGATTTTTTTTTGCTATGGCATAGTTCTTCGAAAAAGATTGTCACGATTTCAGCAAAACTCGGAGATATCGCGTCGCTCGTGCTACACAGAAAACTGGGCCATAGCACTAATTTTGGAAGTTTTAAGTATTTGAACGTGTGCCAAAATGCTTTAGGGCATTTCTTCACAGAAATGGCTAAGTTGTAAAGCATCAGATTATTTCACAATGAAAACTGGTGATGAAATTACTTGTGGAAATCAGTAGTTTGTCAATAAGAGATAATCAAAAATACCATTACATCGGTGGCCGGATGGTCTAGAGGTATGATTCTCGCTTCGGGTGCGAGAGGTCCCGGGTTCGATTCCCGGTTCGGCCCAACTTTTTGTGTCAAACTGGTAATGATAAATGTAACGCTCTAAGAACTTCCCAAACAAACTTTCTACGAAAATACTTATATCCTCTGTGGAAGTCTTGTGCTTAGCTTGTATTAGATTTATTCCCAAGATTATTGCGATTTTGGTACGGCAGTGCTTGTCATTTCAATCTTCAAACACTTCAGTCACTTTCATTCACTTAGCGAGCCAATCTATCCAACCCTTTATGGAAACACTGGTGAACACGCTGCTTCGAAGATAAAACTGCATCAGTTGAGAATGCCTTTGTGTCACATCTTTTGCCTTCAACACTTGTGAACTGACAAAAGCGAACAAGTTTTGTATCTTCTCTTCTGCTACAGTCTAACTACTCCTACAATCTGGATCGGCAGTAAACCTGTGGAAACGCGCAGCTCAAACTCAGAGTCAAGTTTGAGCAAGGCGCACCTTTCAGGGACCATTAAGACCTGCACAAAGAAAACAAACTGGGGAAAGGGTGATATGACAGGATATCCCGCAAGTGTAGATGTGGACACAAGTGGAAAGTGTGAAACACAGCGTAATTCGTTTCCGCGCGAGACACTGCGCGACGAAACGCGTAGCTCAGCTGAGCGTAACTATAAGTTTGGTGCGCGTTTCACTGCCATGAAACTCGGGGTTAACTATGAGTTTGATCAGAGAAAGAGAAACTGCCGATAAGAAAGTGCAGCTAAGGAGTCCCCCGGGGATATTTTGCTTCGCGTTTCAGCAAGCATTATGGATATACGGTACACTTGAACACATAAGTTTGGAATTCTGTAAAACTTTGGCCCCGGGGTTATCCGACGTGCTGACTACGAATACGATGTTCATTTTTCGCCATTCGAGCCGCAACATAACGAGGTTACGATAGGGATACGGTATTGGGCGAAAGTCATGAAATTGGCTGAAACTTGATTGTGGGGTTATTTGGCACGCTGATCACGAATATGGTGTTGATTTTGACTGCGGGTCAATCTGGCGAGGTTACGGTAGCTATACGGTAATTAGGCGAAAATCACGAAGTTCCTGTAACTGCAGAGGGTTTTTTTGCACGCTGATCACGAACATATAAATTTATTTATTTTTATTTATTTTTTATTTTTATTTATGAAAATGCAATTCATGATCTTCAGCAGCCAGCCATAAGCCCCATATTCCATCTTGAGCCTCTCCGCACCAGCTGAATATTAGAAACTAGAACTAAAAGGTAATGCAAAAGTTTTTGAGCGCCAAGACTTTTCAATTGAAGACATGATAATGCGTATTTCACTTATTCCGATGACGTTGAATTTCAAAATGACGCTCATGGATGCGAAACTTCAGCGTTTTTAGCCCTCTGGAAAGGTTGAAGTTAAAATGTTTTTCGTAGTGTGTAATAGAAAATACGAGGTGGTACCTATTATATCCAAGCAGCATCCAAATAATCGAAGCTATGCTGGTCTCACGGCTCTTGTGTCAGCAGCGTGTTAGCGCCGTGCCAGCGCCGTCTAGCACTGTACGACGCCGTGCCAGCCTCCTGCATACGCGATCTTTATTGATAGATCATCGAAAATAATCTTGTAAACTGGAACATTTATTTGGAAGACTTTTTTCAGAATTCGAAACACCTTTGCTAAAGGTTTCCTAACGCCTCTACGAACAACCGGATCACATACCGCAGCTCTTGAACCAGCCCAGAAATTCTTCTCGAAGAGCTGGGCTAACACCTCGATACTAACATGTCAGGTTAGCCGGCTTCTCAAAAAAAAGTTTTCCGATGCCGCCGCCGCTCCCTGCTCACCGGAGCTCAATGTGATGGAATTTGGTCGAATTTTTTCTTGCGCTGCATTCAACTGATACCTGTATTTTCTATTATTTACAGTGCAACTTTTGTGGTAGAAACGTTCATAATTTCTTCCGGAAGATCGCGGTTCGCCGAACGCAGAGATTTAATATCATATACTAGACCTAAATTCACAGTTCGACATACTAATACTAGAAGGTTTGTGCTTTGAAATAGATATTCAAGCATGGGCTAGCCACCGAGGACGAAACCTCCAAAAATGGCGTTAAAAATTTTGAGTTTGCTGCTACAAAATTGCCTAGGCCCGTTAACCAGCAAAATAAATGTGTAAAAACCTTGCACAGCGGGTAGAGGAGTATATGTCGCCGCAATGGGGCGCCGCAGCTATCTGCAACAAATACGCACCTCACATGTATGAAGGTGCATTTTTGCAAGTCTGCGCGGGACCCTCCTACAGGCGACATGTCCTCTACCCCCTACACAGCAAAAATCATTGCGTTACTTGGGCAGTCTCCAGTTTTGTATGGTAACGTAACAAACAGTTCATGAGAAATGTCATTTTAGGCCCCGGGCAGACTTCACGCGATTTGATCGTCGCGACTGAATCGCGAGGAGACAACTGTTACAACATCATTCCATGCAGATCAACTTGCATTCGGTTGTGATACTTTTCCAGACCGAAATTTTTGAATGTGAAATGAAAATGAATGGAAATCTTGGCGATTTGGTCGCGACGATTAAGTCGCGTGAAGTCTGACCGGGGCTTTAGGGAACGGCCATAGGTTGTCGGTGTTGTTGATATTGTCGGTGCTGTCGGTGTTGTCGGTGTTGTCGGGGTCAGAGACAGTTTAGAGAGCGCGCGAAACGTGGAGGCCATCATGAGGTCCTATAACGACCGGCAACCTCGGCTACCCCGTCAACGACAACACCGACAATACCGGCAACCTATGGCCGTTCCCTTACGCAAAAAAAAACCACCTCGTTACTGCACTTTCTCAGCAAAAATGCTGTTTTCGCTGCAGAAAGCGTCAAAGTGTTCTGAGTAAATCTTTTTCAGGTTTGATTCCTGGTTCTGAGCTGTGTTTTATGGAAAAACTGCAGCGACAAAAAGAATTTTTCTGTAGCATTACACTTTCCTCAGCTTTTTGTTTCTGTATTTCCATACAAGATTGAAGCCTGCCCAAGTAACGTATGGATTTTTGCTGTGTGACAATTTTTTACACATTTTTTTTTCAAATTGCTAGCAGCCCTCCGCGATTTTCTAGCATCAAGCTCAAAATCGCAAAATCTAAAACGCAATTTTTGGACGCCTCGTCCTCGGTGGCTCACCGAGAACGAAGTGTAAACCTTCCTTTAATGGTATCGAACTGTGAGTTTAGGTCTGGTATTTGAATAGTGGTTTCGTATGAATTACGCAAGAACTTCGCCAACCCAGTAGGATCGGCGTTTCAAGATAAATCCAGCGGTGTTCTTCAATGATATACAGTCAGGCCCTGCATTTGTTGAACATCACGATCCCAATCATCGCTGCTTTTGAAGGAGCGAAGGTGGAACATCGATGAAGCCTTAAGTTCGGACTCTGCTTGCTAAATTTTCGTGAAATCTTGCAAAGCTGTAGGCTTTGCAAGATTTCACGAAAATTTAGCAAGCAAAGTCAGAAATCATATCCCTTACTCGATTATCTATTAATCTCGGCAAAATCAGAAAATTCTCGATATGAACAACCATCATGGGCTCTCTTGCACAGCAATTCAACCTGAGTACGTTCTCGTAGCCTAAATCGGACCACATTAAGGAGAGACAGTCGACACCTAAAACTCGGGTAAGTCGCTTGGCTTCGACAACCTACTGCATTACAGATGGAAAGCATTGAGCTTCACCCATATCGCCGTCGCAAGTTGGAACGAAAAATCGCTAACAAAAATATGAAGATTCCTAAGCAGCATACTGTAGAATCTTCAATAAGCCAGGAGACAATTGCATCGAAACCTATAGAAGACACTGTGACCGTAGTTAACGTACTCTGTATGGTCTAGAACTTGCTGTTTGTGTTTTACTACGGAGATATTTATTGGGGTATGGATTAAATCACAGTACACGAGCGCGTTTCTTGAGCAAAGCGCTGTTGCTGCGTGGTGGGCAGGGACAATATGCTCCATCACCTCCTGGTGCACCATTCGATCCAGCTTGTCCCACACCTCCAGGAGCTCCCGGTGCTCCAGGGTTTCCTGCTGGTCCCGGTGGTCCTGCAGGTCCGGGTGCTCCACCGCCTGTGTGATTACCATCCATGCCTGGCATGCCGGGTGCTCCTGGTGGTCCCGGTGGACCCATAGGACCGGGCATACTGCGTGAACGAGTTCCTTGAAGTAATTACTTGTATGCAAAGTGCAAATCAAAGGATAAGGAATTACCTGGAGCGCCAGGTGCTCCATCCATTCCTGGTGCTCCAGGGTTTCCATTTGCACCAGGGGCGCCAGGAGCTCCGGCTGGTCCAGGGGCACCTGCAAAATGTTTGTGAGAGAAAATCAATTTCTGTTGAAGCTTTGTGGATGTACCTCCTTCTCCTCCATGTCCGTCCATTCCTGGATTTCCAGGTGGTCCAGCTGGTCCTGGTGCTCCGCTCGGTCCTGGTGGGCCGGGGGGCCCGGCTGGACAAGTAATGCATCCCGTAGCATGCCCCATAGACGCCGCATGTCCACTTTGCCCTGCACCTCCGGGCATACCTGGTATACCGTCTTCTCCAGGATGTCCAGGCAATCCAGGTGGTCCTGAGAAATGCGTTCAGTGCACGGTTATAAATTTCAGCATTTCCAACCTGGGGGACCTCTTGGGCATCCACTAGCCTGAGCAGCACATTGACATCCACCGCCGCCTCCGCCGCCACCGCTGATTCCGCTCCATTCTCCTCCACCCCCACTACTTCCTCCCCAAGAACCTCCGCCAGCACCTACTGGCCCTTCTGAATATGTTCCTGCCCTTTTAGCACGTAGATAGATGAATGCGTTCCGCCTTTGTGGTTTGCTACTCATCATTGTCTTCCAAGCATCGTCGGCATAATTCTGTAAAAACATTTTTGTTGATGAAGAAAGTCACGTCATCCCTTTAGCGTACCCTAAACTGGTCAAGATCCTTTTCTATTTCATCTCGGAAGCTGTTGATGTCATTAACAACATTGAAGACAACCATACAACCGATGCCCATGATCAAAGCAGTGGTGATGAACGTCCCACCAATGGCATATTGGAGAAGTTCACCCATCTGCAAAACTCAAAAAATTTAGTTTAAAGAAGAAGAAGTTGAAGGATTTGGATATGCAGTATGACGTTCTGCTAATGAAGAGTAGATTGGTCGTCCTTATATACCATAAGACCATATACCTTACCACAACCGCTCTGGCTTTTCGCTTTCGTTAGCCGTGGAACAGCAAACCCGGTTTATGTTTACAGAAGTCGCAGTCGTGTGTATTATACCTTGTACGAAGTAATTATGAAGATTATAGAATCGAAATAAATGCCCGACTAGGTGGATCGCTGTTATCTGATCAAGATACTCAAACTGAGATTCAAAGAAGTGTGTTCATAAAACCATACATTGTGGTAAATTAAAACTGAAACCGTGTGAAGATTAGATGAGCCTAGAATAAGAAGTCGTGGAGCCGAGGAAGTCAGCAAAATTCACGCATGCTTTTCCCAAGAAATAACTGTTGAACTGTGCATATTTCTACCAAATTCTGATCGTGGGGAACACAAAATCATCTAATCTTGTCTCCTTTATGTACTTTCAATTGATATCACAATGCTGGAGCTTAGGAAATATCTAGATCTTCGAAATGCACAGATCTAAGAATACCATATTTAGAAAACGGAAAATTTCAAAGTCATTGCGGTTTCCTACATTACCTTTCATGCTGTGGTTAGAATTCAGCTTTTCATAATCGCTCAGTTCAATCAGATCCTAATGAGCTAAGGTCAGCTGGTCAGCAAAATGCGAGAAATATTTTCATCGCGCATGTAAATTTTGGCAAAGATGAATGAGTGGAAAATTAGCAAAAAACGTAGACAGTCATCCGGAACAGTCTCCTAAAGCAATCGTGCACCCTAACCATAAGAGTGTTTATCTTTTTTCATACTCACTGAGTAGCATTGTACCAACTTGTATGAGTCCTCGAAAGGTCGTTTCATAGCGTACAAAAAGTGTTTTCTAGTGTTTCTTAGCATGCAAATAATATTACGTTGTCTACCCTTATACCTTCAATTTTTCACAACTTGAGAAAGTATAGAATTTCCAAACTTAACCAATTTGTGGATTTGGTCTAAATGTTTTAATCACTAATCATCTAACAATCGCATAGATTCCATCAATCAATCACCGTATCATTACAGATTGAAGAGCGAAAGCTTGACTTTGCGTATTACAAACCGGGTGTACGGTTCCAGGACTAACAAAAGCGCAACGCCATATCGGTTTCTGTCGGAGTATATTAGTAAAACGTTGTTATACTTTTCATTAGTCGGTATTACTCAGACTGAATGAAGTGCTGTAAATTTGGTTATCAGTGTCCCACTCAGTGTTCTGTGCTCTGTGGATGCCTTAGAAGAAGAAAGTGAAAGCAATTCACTCGTCAGCAAATCCTTTTCACCTAAACTAGGAAAACCAGAAGTGGTAAAAACTGCTATATCTTAGTTATGACAAAAGTAAATTCCCCTTCTAGAGAAATCAAGCTGTTTTGTCGTTTTTTTGGTTGGGGTACCATTCGATAGAGCGAAGCAAGCTCTACATAATGACCATCAAAGATCCGCCTAACTCATAATCCGTATAAAGTTTTGAGCCAAAATCGAGAAATGTTTTTTGCCTGGAAGTTACATTTTTGCGAAGAAAATCCCTCCGGACCTTCAATTTGGTCGTCATACGAGACACATAGTAGTACTCAAAAATGATTTCACTGGATTTTTCCCATGCATAAAAACGAGAAAAAAAAGATAGTTCCAAAATGGCAGACTCCGTTTCCAGCTTCTTCCACATATACTTGTATACTGCAAGACTTAATACGCATAGCCTTGAAACTTTAATCCTGTAGTGCTCTGGTGATCGAAAATTATCAAGTTTGACACAAAAAAAAACTTTAAAAAAGTGACATTTGCATTTATGATCTGGTTTTGCTCCTTGATTTTAAAATCCGGAAAAAATCCACTATATGCTTGGGTCCTACTATGTGTCTAATATATAATGACCGAGTTTGAAGGCCGTTGGAATTTTCTGGAAGGAGATCCGATTCTTGGGGTAGTTGAAAAATTTTGATTCTTGGCTCCAAATTTTACCTGGATTACGACTTAGGCTGATGGTGGTATTCTGTAAAGCTTGCTTTGCTCTATCGAATGTTGCTCTAACAAGGGAGGGATACTTGTGACCGTGGCCGTTTAAAATGCGATGTAAACCTTAAGATGCATGTCGAAAGGCTGATTCTGAATCTATGCTCGACATTTGCGAAGCGGTCTTCTGAAGTTATGGACTTTTTTCGCAGAAAGTTTGCGTACTTTTGGATAGTTGAAATCACCAATTTTCTTTTGGTGCACTTTTGATACTTTGAAGAAAATCTCAGAAGGAGCACTACTGTTATCTACAATTAGTTGAATCATATTCAGCATCTGAAAAGGGGAGAAAATTTTTTATTGATGATTTTGACCCTCAGCAGCAGCTTCATTCTTGAAAGAATAATCATAACTCCATCCACGTTATCGTTTCGCAGATGCAGAAGACAGTCTGCGAACCAGCAATAAAAGACGATATACAAATCAATCTGAATGACCACGGCCGCCAACTATTCTTCCCTTGTAAGTAAATCTGCTAGAAAAATAGAAACCGCTTTTTTTTCAGGAAAGGGGTTTACTTTTGGGACAACCTAATAGACATACAAAAATTGAATCTTACTTCAGTAACTCGACAGTTTGTACTGCTGCAGGACTTTTTACCTGTTGGAAATATGCACTTTTCGGGTCTCGAGAGTTTCTTGGGAGTTGATGAAAGAAACACTTCATATTTACGCATGTCACCATTTCAGGTACCTTAAGATCTTCCAGATAGGGCGCATTTAAGTCCGTTTGCAGATAAGTCAACTTATCTAATAGTCTTGGGACTTTCTGACAAGGTTTTTGGGATAATTATAATGAAAAAAAGACTTACTAAGACGGGCCTAACTGAAGGGTCTGTGGGACGGACTTCTCTGCGTCAAAATTCATTTGTTCAAAAAAGGGGCCTTACTTGTAAGATTTTAGGGTACTCAAGATTGAATGAATTGACCAAATGACGTTGATGTAGCAATTTTTCTTAGTACTTAACAAACCTTAATGATGATTTTCTGGAGAAAAATTACCCGTGCATGCGTGTTAAATCGGGTAGGATATTCTTGTCTGCTCCAAGTATATGTGCTTGAGTCATCGAAGAAAGTGAGCAAATAAGAGTGATGAATGTTGCGCTTATCGATGCAAAGGTAGATAAGCTTGCTGGCTTGCTCTCCTTGTAGAATCATATGTTCACCTACTCCTTACGATTATTAAACGTATGCCTTTTTTGTTTCACAATGTTGATCATACAAACTTGCTGGTCTGCTCACAGTCTCTGTACAGTTAGTTCACAAAGTGAATCTGAGATTTTTCCCCCTTATCAAAAACAAAATCCGCCTTTACATTTCTCCACCATTTTTCCAGCTTCGTTGTCTGGGTACCACACTCTCTACACGAAGCCTATTGCACATATTGGATGCTAAAAACAAAATATGAGTGAGAGCTGTAAAAATTTGGTCTATTTTATACTGGAGCAGCTTATGAAAGATCTTGAAGAGAAGGTGATAAATGATGCTAATACCGGACATTTTCTAATGTAAAAATGCACATTCAGGAGCGCGTTTTTGAGACGTATAAAGTAGCCAGTGGTTCAAATCTTCAATTTAGAACCAAATCAATCATGGATTTTATTGAATTTGAAATGCATCGGGTGATTAGGTAAGTAATCATTTTTACAATTAGACGTTAACCGAACACAAAAAAGACATTCCACTGAATGCATCTTTGGTTTCGGTTTAACAGATCAACAGAATGGTTTACATCAAAGGAAATTTTCGTATTTTTTGTTAACTCAAGCCGAACCTGAGCCTTGTTTAGGGTTCCTTTGCATCAGATCTATGCTGTTGACTCAGCTCTCTGCGAACTTGTATGCAATGCATTTTTTGCCAGGACCAAATGTTGGAAACGTGAAGATTTCAGCAACAAGTGAGATATAGACTGCGTGGCGCAAAATAAAAATATCAGTAATTTCAGATCCGTTCAGGGTTACGATATTGACTTATGGCCAAAATGCAAGTACCACTTCTATGCCGGCATGCTATGCATGTATGCTTGTGTGGTAATGGAAGAATTATTTGAAGGAGTTCACGATGACAACATGGCGAAAATTTACCAGGAAAACAGAAGGTGACTTTGCTCAACTGTGATTTTAGTTTAAAAGCAAATTGTTTCAGCATTTTCGAGCAACGCTGCATCAGTTTGTTAAACGACGTTTTCCGCGAGAATGCAACCATTGCTTTAAACGTACTCGAAATTGATTATGAGCAAATTTTCAAGATAGGCGAAGAGAAATTCCACGAACATTTTCAAAAGTCAGAGCTGCTCTGCACACGCCATCTACTTGCAAAGACATGCTGGGGAGGATGTTGTCGAGGTATCTTCTTTTCTAAATTCGTATTTTGCTACCATTACACTGGATCGAGTTTATGATCACTCTCAGTTAGGACTAACTGGAATGCACGGACAGAAGAAGCTTCGATCGAGCTGATGGCTATTGCCTATCGAGCGAAAGCAATGGTAAGTCTCGACATAGCCATTTTTTGCGTCATCGTTGATGTGTTAAATATAAAAGTATAAGTTCCATGATAATATTTTACTATATAAAACTCACTAAAGCCAAAACTGTAGGATTTCGCCATCATGCAGAGCCTATGTTTAGCTCTCTCGCTATCTTATCATGGGGTTTTACTCCGTAGTACATAATTAAGCGCTTACAGTACAGCTTCTTCCTAGCAACAACAATTTTCATTCGAGGGGAGGGGTGTGGATAGGAGGGACTGTCGACACGCCGATAATTTTTTTTAATAACAAAAATTTGAATACTCTCAAATCTTCAAGCAAAATATTGTCACTAGTACAATTTTACAACTCATGTATTAGGTTGGTACAAAAGTTCTTTCGCACCAAATTCAAAAATTCATAACTCGTTGAATTCTCAACGAATCTGCAAGATGTAAATTTCGCATGAGAGAAGAACTCATGCTCTTTGCATGGGTACTTGAACTTCGCTATCGAGAACAGATAAAGGAGATAGAAGCTCAAAACTAAAATCACGCAGAATTTGAATTTTTCGTGTAGGGTCATAAAAAATCGGAAACTTGCAACAAAAATCAAAGCAGTCAGTATTGTAGGCTCTTTCACAAGCTCTTTCCGACAGTGCAAAATTTGCGCCGATTGAGCGTCCCTGTGAAAAGTTATGAATTCCCTGAAAAATGCCAAAATAAATCAAATTCGCCGTTTTGCATTGCTTGCTCGAAAATCGTAACTTTTCGTAGAGACGCTCAATCGGCGCAAACTTTGCACTGTTGGAAAGAGCTTGTGAAAGAGCTTACAATACTGGCTGCTCCGATTTTTGCTGCAAGTTTCCGATTTTTTATGACCCTACACGAAAAATTCAAACTTTGAGCGATTTTGGTTTTGAGCTTTTATCTCCTTCATTTGTACACATTAACGAACATTTCAAGTACAGTTGCAAAGAGCATGAGTTCCTCTCCTATATAAATTTAGATCTTGTAAATTAGTTGAGAGTTCAACGAATTATGAATTTTTGAACTTGGTGTGATAAAGAAAACGGTTTGATACACAGAACTATAATAATCTAATACCACTCGGCAAGAAAAACACCAAAATCCTCACGGACACAAAAACAAAAGCAAAAAAACAAAAACACAGAGACCCTCAAGCTTCCTCAACCAAACTGTACTTCATAATATCAAAGGAAAACAATGACGACCAAGATAAATGTAACAAAAATAACATTCAAAACTAACACTATTCAAATAAATGTGTTTACAGAAGATAGCATGAAGATAATGTTTGCGAAAGTAAATCTTGCATTTCATACTTGCAAGTCATGAGCTCAATTAGTATCAAAATGGCACATCAAATTTCTTTCTTGTCTAAATGAAAACAGTGTAGCTTTTACCGTTTGAAACTACACAAAGAGATATTGACAATATCTAAAGGGAAAAATGAAGCTACCAACACCAAGCCAGCCAAACAACCAATTTGACTCTCGACTCGCCGGTTAAATTCATTTTTTGAAACGGATTCCAAAGCCATCTACCGCAGCTGGCGTCTGAATCACTTGCTCGCACAATGGTTAGTGCTAAAGTGAAATTGCAAGGAAAGGAATACTCCAACAGGAAAATCGTAGCACTACTGCTTGTTTTTCCTATCGTTGGCAGCATTTTTAGATAGTCTCCATTGACGTGGGAGGAGCGAGACCACTCCCTCCTCGGGCCTCGTTCTGAAGCAACAAAAAAAATCAAGTTATGGATTAATTCGTTAATGGGATGTTTGCAGAACTTTCTCGCACACAATTGTTGCCAGAGTTTGATTGAAAGACGATGGCATGGAAGGTTACGACTGAGTCCGGTTAGTTTGATATATGATTACTCAGATAAATAAGATTTGGCAAAGCCTGTTACTGGTACGCACTTTTCATCATGTTTCTCCATGAGGAAAATACTTGCAAATGTCTAGGTATTGACCATATATTTTCACTTTAAAATGAATAGAACAATAATTCCATCTTGCATCTGCCATTTTTCTTTTGATTTAGGCACCCTCATAAAGTAAAAAGTCAAGTATCGCAGTTGCGGTTGGTCAACATAGGTCTTTCACTCTTCTATTTCAGACGCGGACGCTTATCAGTTACCTTTTCCCGGGCTTTATTTACATGGAGTTCGCCTTAAGAAAAGCGAGAGGGCCCAAAGTCAAGAAGAGTATTCCTGTGGAAGAAACTGAAAAAATTACCGTGGAGGACGACGGACACACAGAGTATGCCAAAAAATGGCTCCCAAATGCTAATCAACCAGCACCCCCGATGATCATTGATCACGATGATGAGTCGCTGACTGCATTTGGTGCTTCAACGCCAGGATCTCTAGAGTTGAATTATCTAATGGAAAAGTGTATAGATGACGTCTCGCCTGCAAACGCAAAGGGCGCAAAATATGTAATGAGATGTGCACCAAGATTTCCTGTTAGAGAAGACGATCTTGCTGCAATCCGACATACTTCCTCTCCTACGCCCATAGTCATGGAAAGAATAGATCAGTCGACAGTAATACCTAAAGAGGAGTCGGCAGAGGAAAATGATGCAATGCAATTGAGGCCCACAGGTGATATTTGCCACACAAAGAAAAGGAGATTTTTGTTACGACCTATATTCAAATTCTATACTACAACAAAAGCGAAATTTGCCTTACATGTAGTAAGTCACTTTCATTGGGCCTTTTCCATGACTTGAAAAACAGTTTTCAGATTTTTCGCGTGGTTTATGTATTGTTGTACAGCTGGATTCTACTTGCCAAACCACGGCAAAGATCTCCAAAACCATGCTTATCGATTTATTGGCCAGAGCTGATTGTGGCACTTGTTCAATTATCGCAACTATGTGACAGCGTTGCAGCTATCAGAGAGCAGGTAACATTCTCTCACTTCATATATTTCAAAAACGACAAGAATAGCAAGCGTAGCGGCAGCGATAGCGTGCTTCTGGCTGGTATGAACACATCGATTAGTACTAAGTAGTTTATCCATAAGACATCAATATTGACAGGAAGCAGTATATGAACAGTCAGCAAAGGAGGTGATCAGGGAGGAGTTTGAGCAGGTAAATCGAAAGTAGCGCTGGATCGGGACAGCATCAGGCAGAGTCGTAGAGGGGTACTGTAGAGGCGACCAGTCGGTGTCAGGGCGAAGGAGCAACTCCTCGAGGCTTTGCATCGTCGGTCACGCCCTAAACATATAAATTATGTCTTCTGACATTCCATCGGAGATGCTAAAGGAGATGCTTACAATCAAGAGTATAACAGCAGTTCTAAGTTCATCGCCCAAATTTCGAATCAGCGATCTCGAAATTGTGGCAAGTCCAAAAATATGTGCTGTCCCTTTGTTACTGTTTATGGTGTCAATATTTTGCGCCATAACTTATGCGTGAGCAACATCGCCTGTAACCCCGGCTATTTCGCGCAATCAACTTACTGGCGTGGCAAATTTCATCGCAATATCTCGGCACCGAAAGCAGAGTATATTGAGCGGAAAATCTACTGAACTGTTGCTTTTGATCAAAAATCTCATTCAATCTCATTCAATCTCAAAAAATCTCAAAATCTCAAAATTTGCTTACTTACATCTGGGAAAATGAGGCTTGACATGCTCAAACCAATCATTTTGCCGTGAAGTAGTCAGGGGATGGTAAAGCTCATTTTAATCTCAATGTCGGAAAGATGCGGGCAATTCGTTTCAAAGCCCTTTTTGCGCAGGAGAAGCTCAAAAGCGTAAGTATAAGAAGTTTCTCCTTAGCTAAACTGGAGTCCCGAGTGAAACCAGGACCGCCGGCTAGTATATTAGGTTGTACCGAAAGTTCTGTCGTTTCATGTTTGAAAATTTGTAACTTTGCGCTGTTTCAACGGATTTGCTTGCCTGTAATTTTGTTAAAAAGATAAGTCTTTCTCTTTCAAACGCTATTTTGCGGAGCTTCTGTTTCACATTAAGTGCGGAGATAAAAATGGAAAACCAAGACCGAGTAAACTTTGTCCATTTTAAGTTAGGTCACCAAAAATCTGGAATGCTGCAGAAAAATCTGAAATCGTCAGTACATATGTTTTTTGACCTACCCTTTGCATCTGTGAAAAAATTGTGCTGTTTGGACGTCTCTGTGTGAGAAGTTATGATTTTCGCGAAAATTGACAAATTAATTAATTTTGGCGTTTTCCATAGTAAACTCGATAATCATAACTTCTCACACAGAGACGTCCAAACAGCACAATTTTTTCACAGATGCAAAGGGTAGGTCAAAAAACATATATACTGACGATTTCAGATTTTTCTGCAGCATTCCAGATTTTTGGTGACCTAACTTAAAATGGACAAAGTTTACTCGGTCTTGGTTTTCCATTTTTATCTCCGCACCCAATGTGAAACAGAAGCTCCGCAAAATAGCCTTTGAAAGAGAAAGACTTATTCTTTTTAACAAAATTACAGGCAAGCAAATCCGTTGAAACAGCGCAAAGTTACAAATTTTCAAAAATGAAACGACAGAACTTTCGGTACAACCTAATATTATAAAACTCAATGTCGATATGTTTCCGGTTTATTTTCCTGTTTTTCATAAAAACGCCGGCGGCTGAACCCAACGAGCCAACATTTTGCAATGTAATCGGCCATCTGCGCAGATTATAGGCCGCTTTTGCGGCGATTCGCGGGGTCCTATCGATCTACTGATTTGTTTACTTACACGCAGAAAAACGATAGCTTACGTGTTCTGACCAATCATGTGAGCAGGGTCGACGATAGAGCTTATTTTGATCTCGAGGTTAGAAAGCTGCGGCGATTTGTCTCAAAGCGCCTTTCGCACATAGCACGAAGGAGTTTAGAAGCGTAAGTACACAAGTTTTGATAGCTAACAGATTTCGAGTCTCAGGTGAGACCGAGACCATAACTAGTATGAATAAGAAGTGTATGAGCGAAAACTCAAATGAAAAGACTTATGGGACAACCTGATAACTTGCCTAATTCCCAAAGCGAGCTTATTACTTCTGAGGTTTTGTTTTGTCTCAGTGCAACAGTTGTGACTTATTTGACTAAGAAGATAGTTTGGTAAAAGACCGAGCTCCCATCTTACTTCGTTTGGACACCACTCCCTTCAAATTTTGTTGCCACAAATTTAACCATCCTCTTAACTTTACCGTTACTCAGTGAAGCTTTAGATGCCGCAGCCGTACTGTGGTCACCGATTTGATGCCATAACGATTTTGGAGCGATACAGTAGGAAGGTGAAGAGATTACGAATGGTAAGGTAGCTGCTATGCGAATAAAACTAAACCTTTCAAATTTTATGAGAGCTAATACGCGAATCACTCACAAGGGAAGGACACTTGGTCGAAGTGGCCTTTTTATACAAAATGTATATGCAATAAATTGAAAGCGTCCCTACTACAAAATTATTCACAACCTCAGTCGGTGAGCTAGAGGGGGTCACAACTATTACCCAGGCGTTTAAGGAAATGAATACCTTTAGTCTAATAAGTTCATATCAGTCGTTACTCCTTTTGAGCGCCGGAAAAATCTTTACACCTGTTTTTACCTTAACGAAATCATTAAATTTTTATCTCAAAAAATTTTTAGAACTTCCCACTCAGAAGCGCTTTGCAGATAAGGAAAGCAGATTCGGAATCAGCGCTTTATGCTCTATATTATAGTGTACATTTTAAGGAAAAGCCACCTCGACCAAGTGTCCTCCCCTTGTCAGAGCAAAATCACTACAATCACTTGTCGAAAAAGCTACGGAAGCCCTTTACCTTTCAGGGTTTCTTGAACTGGACATCTGATCACTTGTTCGGGTTTTATCGAAATATAACCATAATGGTCAACTTCGTTTTGTTGGCAGCTATACTACTTCACACCAATATTACGAAAGGAAAAGTTATGTAGGTTAGCTGTGCTTCTTTCCGGAATGTTTTCCACAAATATATATTTCCAGCGGTTTCTGGGCAATGCTCGCAACAATCAATGACTTGATATCTCATGTCTCGTTCCTCTTCGCTGCTATTTCGATTATGCGGTTTCTAAGCGTATTCTATTTTTTCAGCGTCATCACCCTTATGCTGAGGAAAATGGTTTGTTCAACTCAAAAACGTTCATGCAGTGCAAACGCTTTTTACAGATTGGAATTCTTGCAAAGTTCTTGCTGATTTTTCTAATGTTTTGGATGATCTTCGCTGTGTGTCACATCAGCATGGCCGGTTGGTTTTTAACAATAAATTGATTGTACCATCCTCATTTCGCTTGGGGAAGAGCACTAGCGAAAGGGTCTTCACCTCATCGTAAACTACAAGTGGTCGCCAAATTCTCGGTTTTCTCATTATAGTGCCGCCAGAGAGCCACCTACATATTTTTCTCATATGTAATTATCTGTGACCTTTCAGTCCTAGAATTCTTCTTATACTGACACAATGCTTGAGCTTGGTCTCTCATTTACCTAATCCAATCATCGGTTCCGCTCTTAACTGCCTTTCCGATATTATTTGCATTTTTCAGAAGAATACGTTATTCGAAGCAATCATTCACTGGCGTGGTTGATATTCCAGAATGGTGCGTTTGAAATATTTGGCGAGGTTGACGATGAAGACAAAGTTGGTTAGTTTATCTTGTCAAAAAATGGCGCCTAGTACATTTTGTAATCACTTTGTCCAAATAAATGAAATTGTGACAGAAAAAGTTGTGGTCATCGGAAACAGGGAGGGTTTGGCTAAATGTAGAGACGTGATTGATAAGGTGTAGGAATATGTGTGATTTTTGCTTGTCTAGGATCGGTAACAGGATGCGCAGATTTGAGTTGGCAGTTGATATGGACATCAGATGTCTCCGACATGCGATGCCTCTTTCGCTCAACTCTCATCCCTATCACTGTATTTAGCTACATGCTTATTGCAAGCATCATGCTAGTAAACTTGTTGACTGCGCTGCTATCGTAAGTTTTGCATTCTGTAGTATGCAGTATACTTTGGGGAATACGAAATTTTTTCGAATATTCGAATATCGAATAATATTCGAAAATCGAAATTCTCGAATATTCGACTACCGAATATTATTCGAAAATTGAAAACTTCGAATATTCGACTATCGAATTTTATTCGAAAATAGAAAGTTTCGAATCGAATAATATTCGAATATCGAATATCATTCGATATTCGAATTTCGAATATTATTCGGTTCTCGAACAGTATTCGATTTCCGAATATCATTCGATTTTCGAATACCATGCGAATAAATTATGTCAGTGAGACTATCTGTGAGAGACCAAAACATCTCAGAACGAATTTTTTCAGGTATAGACATTTTTTATGTTTCAATTTACAATGAAAAAACGGTTCAGTTGCAGCCCCGGCAAGAAGATGGGTGCCGGATTGTGGCGATGTAAAAGTAGTCCCCCCACCTAAGCGGTGACTGATGTTCGGAGCGAAGAAGGGGCTACCAGGCCTAAAATTTGCCCCGTAAGTGGCCCGGATCTTACGGTAGGCTCGTGAGTACGAGGTGCATGCAGGGTAGAGACGCAGAGTCGTTGCGGGACCCTGCACTCATGGCTGTGTGCACTATGCGTTCTCTGGCCTTGCAGTTCGAATCCGCTGTACGGGCGGCATTCGGGACCGCCGTAAGACGGGCCACTTTGGGAGCAATTTTCAAGCTTACCAGACCCTCTTTTTCGCTCCAAACTTCGTCGCCGCCTTATGTAGGAGGGGGGGGGGTTCAATTTAACATCGCCACAAATTCCCAGACCTGTCTTTTCGGACGCTGCCTTTAAAAACCTAAAAGCGTACGTGACGGTTGTAAAGGAATTTCAAAAATCAAAGAAGATTATTTATTCTCGTTGAGAGTTGTGGACTGACATACAGGGGTCTCAACAGTATGTGAATCTGTGGGCTGACATCAACCTAGACTTACAGTATGAAGCGATGTATAGATCGCTTTTCACTGTTGTAAATTATCGTAGGAAAACTGAGGAGGGTTTTGAGATATCAAGAGCCGTAAGAATGAGAAACAAAAAGGCCGATCTTACACTAGGCTTCTAAAGACACTCACTATATAAAGAATTTGCACTCAGCCGTAACGCCTTTTGCAACTTATGCCAGGTACACCATAACAGATGTTTTTCACAACGCTTTCCAAAAAAGAGAATGCACATTTAAAAGGCTTGATAGCCCGTGCATAGTTAAACATACGTAAAATCCTGCTACATAGATTTGAAATCTCTTTTTTGCTGAGGAAACTCTGGTGAATGTCTCATTTCGCAGTTGCTCTATATGCTAAGTTCATACCGTGATAACACAACAAGAAAAACATAGGTGTTTTGCTTTCTGCTGTATTTGTAAGCTGAAGCCATCCCTACAGGATGTTACTTAAAGGTTGGCAAAAGACTTCGTGAGAGGTATTAGCGATTAAACAGTTTGTACATACCCTTGGGACACCGGTATATGTTGTGGATATCGAATTTCCGAATATTCGATGCTTCGACTTTTCGAATAGTCAATTCTTATCGAATTTTCGAATATTCGGTGCTCATCGAATATTCGAATATTCCATGGACATCGAATGATCGAATTAATGACCATCGAATATTCGACTATCGAATAATATTCGAAAGTTGAGAATTTCGAATATTCGACTTTCGAATAATATTCGAAAATGAAAATTTTCGAATATTCGACTGTCGAATATTATTCGAAATCTCAGATTTTCGAATATTCTCAAGTGATTTATTCGAATAATCGAATAATCATTCGATTCGGTCCAAAGTATAGTATGCAGCCATCCACGATAGATTTATGACCATAGGTACTAATTATTTTAGGAAGGAGTATGACGAGGTGTCGGGCAGCGGGTCTGCTGTTTATTGGAAATACGAAAATTATTCTCTGCTTGCAACGTAAGTTTCATGTAACCGCAAATAGATTTTGCAGTGAGAACTTTGACTCTCAATCGCTCAAACCTTGGCTAAAATTTTACTAGCAAACTTTGACTTAAGAAAAATTCGATTGTGAACTGTTGGCGTGTTTTTTATTGCCACATGAACAATTATGCATTTTACTCAGGAAGAGTTCTCTTGACAAACTTGATTGCTTACGTAAGAATGGCTCAAGACAGGAAAACATGTTTTAGTCCAAAAGTAGACTAGTTTCCGTTTCGTGCATCTGCAGGGTTTTAAGCAATGACACCAACTTATTCGAGCTGAAGTACGTGACCTGAGCATTCCTTGACCAAGCTCCAGAACTAAGCCGTGTGAATGTTTTAGGTACGAATCCAAACTATGGCTTCCTCCTCCGCTGTCGCTTCTATACTATATATTTCATGTTGTTCTCGCTTTAATGAGAATGACAGCCTTTTTCGCATGTATTTTTTGCACGTGCTGTACTTCCTCCATTATTGCTAACAATCCATTTTACCTCATTCCGAAATGGCTCGATATCATTTTCAAAGCGATTGAAGGTAAGTCGATTTTATTAGGTTGACCCGAAAGTTCTTTCGCACCATTTTCAAAAATTCATAACTCCCAGTTCTTTCAGCCGATTTGGCTGCTTTTATTTTTGTACGAAAGAGTAAGTCATGTCTTTACATTGACACCTTATATGCTTAGTAATGGTCATCCATTGCATAGATAGGAGCGGTAGAAAATTGGTCAAAATTTGAATTTTCTGTGTAGGGTCATAAAAAATCGGAAACTTGCAACAAAAATCGGAGCAGTCAGTATTGTAGGCTCTTTCACAAGCTCTTTCCAACAATGCAAAGTTTGCGCCGATTGAGCGTTTCTGTGAAAAGTTATAAATTCCCTGAAAAATGCCAAAATAAATCAAATTCGCCCTTTTGTATTGCTTGCTCGAAAATCGAAACTTTTCATAGAGACGCTCAATCAGCGCAAACTTTGCACTGTTAGAAAGAGCGGTGAAAGGACCTACAATGCCGACTGCTCCAATTTTTGTTGCAAGTTTCCGACTTTTTATGATCCTAGATAGAAAATTCAAATTTTGACCAATTTTTTCTATCGCTCCTATCTATGCAAGGGATGACCATTAGTAACCAGCTAAGGTGTCAATGTAAAGACATGACTTACTCTTTCATATAAGCATAAAAGCATGCTAATCGGCTGAAAGAACTGGGAGTTATGAATTTTTGAAAATGGTGCGAAAGAACTTTCGGGCCAACCTAATATTCAGAAGTACTGAAGATGAAATATTCGGTCGTTCCGAAAGTAATGTCGCTTTTTTCAAATGAACGCCACATTTCATGGAATCAAGATTTTCAAGATATCTTAGAAACATTCGATGCAGCATTTCATCCTCTTTCTAATGGTTGTAATTATATTGCACAGTTTTCATTGAGCTTTCGAAAAATCAACAAAATCTGCAACTCATGCTTTTTGCCATGGGTCAAGTTAGGCAATTTTTTGAAATTTTTGTGCCTATTCTCCGAAGAAGTGCAAGTGGCAGGTAGATAGAGCAAACCCTATAGGACACAGAGTAATTTTTTTCTTTTCCTTAGCTTGTTTCTTAGAGTTTCTGGAATCAATTTTAAAATGCCATCAAATTCCATATTTGGTCAACTCAAACCTCACAGAACAACAACCGGAAAGCAACTCGGGTGTCATTCGACGCAGCTTTTTCTCCTCTTTTTACCAGTGGTTTTTGGTTTCCGATTCATCAAGTTTCCGAGATAAAATCACCATAATTCAGGTTTTCCAGGGCACCTCCGGCTGTACCCGGAATTTTCGAAAGTTGCTAATCTGAAGCGGTAAACGCTCATTTGCTTTCTAAAATTAGTGCAAAACCATGAGCCATTTTTGTAAGTTTCAAAATCTGACGATTTCTTGGTGTTTGATGCACTTGTGTCTGAGACGAACCTGCTAAAATTCGGTGGTTCCATCAAAAAATCTATACAGAAATTATGACGAGCTCTGAAAAGTAGAAAAAAGTTGTGCTGTTTCCCGTAGGGTTTGCTCTATCCATACATAACTTGGACTCCTTTCGGGGGTTGTTATAAAAATTTGGAAAATTGTGCAACTTCACCTTCTCAAAAAGCATGGGTCGCAGATTCCGATAATTTTTCCAGAGGTTATTCAATTTTGTGCGGTAATTATATAGCCATTAGAGAGAGAAAAAAATGCTGCATCAAATGCTACCAGAATCTCTTACACATCTTTGTTCCACGAAATGTGGCGTACGTTTGAAAAAAGCGACATTACTTTCGGAACGACCTAATAGATGCTTCAATAGAAATTTTTTTGAAATAACAGTTAGCTTCTGCGCATCACTTCTTTACTAACATGCAGATACTTTACTTTAAGGTAGGCCTTGGGGGACCCTCAAACAGGTGCGAAAACACTGCTATGACAGATCTGATCTTGAACTAGTCCGTAAACTATTACTAGTAAGTGTGAGTTGCTATATACCTTGGATATCGCTATACCCTTGTTCTCCACTCACCGCTTTCAGAAAAATAACAAGTCCACATTCCATGTGCGCCTCAGAGATTTGGTAAATTTATAGTTCACTGTTTAAAAAATTGAATAATCTTACGAATAACAGCTGGACAGTAACACTTTTGATGATGTTGCCAGTCCGGAGGAACGTATACATCACGCACAAACCCTATTTCAAAATATTTTTACTGTCATGATGGACTGCATCAGTAAAGAAACCGCTGAGATGAAAACAAGGTAAGACATCCGTTTCCATCAGGCAGCACAAAAAGTTATTCTGCAGAGCTGATACGGTTATGGGTAACTTCGAAACTCATCTTAATGAATGCACATCCACATCGTTGCCAAACCTAATGAACAGGTATGCGAATGCTGAGGTCTTTAGTTCAATCCTGGCAAATAGTTTTAGGCACAATCAGGAGATTTCGAAACCGCAGGTCTCGCGTCAATATCGCTTGATGAACTGGGATAGAGACGAATATGATTCCAAAATCGATTATAGCAAAACTTTTGCTCAAATCTGAAGAACTGATATAGACTATTATATTATATAAATGCACGTATTATACAGCATACTTACAAAATCACACTGCCTTATTCGCTGTTTTCAATCAAAAAAGTAGGTATATAAATGCAAGAATATACGCGAGAGGAGAGAAGATAGAGTCAGTGTGTAAAATCTAGTACCTCGTTTGCTAACATCTGCCAATATACAGGGTGTCCGTAAAAAATGTGCCTACTGTTTGATTGTGAATAACTCTCTTCTAACGAAGTCTTTCGAGAAGCTTTAGGCACCATTTTGTAAAGCGAGGTTCAACTTAGATTTGCAGTATAGAGCGAATCACCGAGCTCTTTTTATTACTGTAGGATTACGGTAGGAACTTTCAGCATATGGAACCATCGTGAAATATGCCGCCTGACAAAACTTTTTTCAAAAAATCTGAAAAATCGTGTACTAGGGTTTTCGCGCACGCTGATTCCACTACACAACATTTTACGGGTGTTTTCAGCTTTTTTGACGGTGTAATCACATTTCTGAAAAATCCTGGAAATTTAATTATTACGGTTCACCTGGGTAACTTAGGAAAGAGGCACCACAGTAAAGTTTAAATTTCATATTCGAAAAGAGCGGCTTCCATTACCATAGTGTAAGAATTTCCGGCTTGTTTGGTTATGTTCCGAGGCAGATTATGGCCTCCAAAGACCTAAAATCCTTGTCGAAGTTCCTACCGTAATCCTACAGTAATAAAAAGAGCTCGGTGATTCGCTCTATACTGCAAATCTAAGTTGAACCTCGCTCTACAAAATGGTGCCTAAAGTTTCTTGAAAGACTTCGTTAGAAGAGAGTTACTCACAATCAAACAGTAAGCACATTTTTTACGGACACCCTGTATACAAGCAAGTACGCGATATAGTATGAACTCTAACAAAGTTTTGTTGTGCGTTTTGCAAATGTGAGGTCAGACCTCGGGATGTTAGGTAGTAACACCACGAACCTAGTATTGTATAATTTATTGGAGGCTCCTAAAGTCTCTTCTCTTCTCTGACAACCTCTATTTTGCTACCTCTTGAAAAAATATTTTGCGCGTTTTCGCTAAAGCTTTACAACCAGTTCACTACGAACAAACATATGCAGCTGACAAGGAAGGTCCTTTCAGTCAAATGGCCGTTTCAAATGAGCCCTATATCTCTTTGAAGAGCTGCGAATGCTGATTTCAAATCTGTTTTTATGATCTGCCAAACAGCTCTGCACGTCAAATTATAGGTGTTTTTGGAGCAGAAAATGAATGCAGAATATAGATAAAATCAACCGTTATAATCTTTTCAGCGCTCACGTAGAGCAATGTTGAGTTGAGTATATTAGACAGAAGTTACCCATCAAAGTGCTCCGATAACTAAAACTGAATGATTTGGGCAATGTTGGACATTTTTTGCTCGATTTGCACATTCAATTTTTCATCCTTAGAAATGCTCATAACTCGGCATCCAGAGGCGTTTGGCAGACAATGAAAACAGATTTGAAACTAACTTCGATGCTCTTCAAGGTGGTGTGCGCTCGGCACGAGCTGGCACCAAGGAAATTTCAAAACGAAGTCCTTTTTGATCTTGAAAATTTCGTACGAAGTCCCCCTTGACCTGTTTTGAAGACCCATCATTATTTTTAGATCATGTAAAAATATGTAATAGGGTTTTCATGCATGCTGATTTCATGGAACAGTTTTTCCATGAAATCAGCATGCATGGCTTTCTGAGCTTTTTAAGTGGTTGAATCACGTCCTGAGAAGCAGAAAAAGCAGTTTTTTCGACTGCGGAGCAGACCGAGTAATTTTCAGATGGCTATAAAACGCTGAAAAGAAACATTATGAAATTGTTTCTTCTCTGTATGTAAACTTTTACGCTGTAGATACTTTTTATGTAAAAAAGTATGAAAACTTATGTGAGCTAAGTGTCGGTGTGCCAATTCAGAGAAAAGTTCAGCACGGCTTTCATTCACATAAACTTTCATAAATTTTTGAGCTATAGTTTGGGTCCCCCAACGCGCATGAACACACCAAATTTGGTGTCATACTATTGCGTTCTGGCTGAAAACACCGCCTTCGTTTGTTTGATGCACAGCATGCCGGTGGCATGCCGGCGGCACCCTTGCGGCTCTTCTCCGCCCCAAACCGGAATACGACATCCCCTTTGCTTTCGCCCTAAAAACGATATCCAGCTTGAGCCGTGCCAGCTGTGCCGAGCCCTGGTGGTGTAGAAGTCATATTGAGAGGCCACTTCGACTAAAACCTCCCTTGTGAGATCCGCATGAATCCCGAAACATAGTCGGGAAAATCTATCACCTCAGCCATGAAATGGTTTTGTTCTTGACAAAATTTGGAAAAAATGTAGCAGTTGTGCGCAACTCTCTGGGTATACGAACTTCAATGCCACGAGAGGTAATAATCGTAGCTCTTTGATCTCATGTTCGTAATAGATGCCTCTTGGTCTTCTGTCAAATAGTTTCCATATGTTCAAGAATAAAGAACTCTGAACAAGTTGCAACAACCCTATACAATGTGAACTTGGGAGAGTTCCAAAGATTTTTTGCTGTATAATACCCCCTCATTTGTCAATGGAACCTCGGCGATGGCGGGGCTCCCAGACTTCGGGTCGCATCGCCATATGCTTCGAAGTGGACGAAATCTATATCCACGCGCATCACGTAACTCATTTGATGAGCCTTATCTTCCGATATATAAAAGTCCTTGTTTGCGGCAGTCCCAGGTAGGCAGTACATTATATCTTTCAGATTTTTGCTTCGAGTAAGTTACTAGTGCACAAATGGGTAATCTACCGAAAGCAAAAACTCACAAGTTTTGCGAGTGAAGACTCGTAGTGGCTGACTATCATGCAGCCACAGCACTTATACGTCTCATCTATATATGGAAAGCTGAGCTGAATGGCGAAAACAGATTTCTACCTCTTTGAAGCAAGATACGGCGATGCGATGCGAAGTTCGGCGAACACCGATGTTGCGGTTTGTACGTAACATGAGCGGTTTTGTACACAGAACCGTAATAGGCTACTCCTTGATTTATTCGACCATAGCTCAACTATGTGCCATACCGAATGTACACTGATCTAATCGTGTCACTGTCGTCATGTCTACGAACTATGATCTTTTCGCTTCTCCTAGAATAGACGATTGTAGCGCTAGTAATCTAAATCTGCACCTTACGCCTGAAAACTTTCTTTTCAAAGTATTTCGCGCAATAACGCTTATTACAGACAGACCTTGGAAGCTCTAAACTTTAGAGTTAATCTTCCAGTGTTTATCCCCACATTTTATTATTACCATGTCATTATGTCGATGTACCTTTGCACAAGATAATCCAGGCGCTCCAGATTAATCTCAGGGATTATTGTAATCTTCTTTATCCCAAAGTGCGGATATGGGAATATGTTATAACAGTGCCGTCGGGACAACGAATTAGTGCAAAAGACTTAAGTGTTTCAAAACTATACATAAGTGCAATTTGTCGTTTCCCGGGCGATGTGAACGAAAAAGTATTTTGCCAAAGTGCACAGGGCTTTCTCATTTCCGTTTTTTTAGTCTGGCGTTTTTGCTTAGCTGCTATAACTGGCTCTGCTAGATTTCATAATTCCAGTATTCATGTTTTTCTGCAGTCCAGCATTTCACTCGTTTTGAGTCTCTTAACTCTCTTAACTCACCCGTAACCACAATTCTAGCAGGATAGCTTAAATTATTGTGTTTGATCATTTTCTTGCTCTAGAGAAGAGCATAGAAACTTCGAAAAGTTACGGTATATTGTAATTGTGGTTCTGAGCCTTGACCCGAGATTGTTAACACTTTATTGGCTGACGTTTCGGCAAGTCGCCTTCTTCAGAGCCTGGAATGGACAGTACGACTTGCAAACTATTCGATCAAACGTCTCTGCAGCCATGCAAACAAAACTCTAAGGCTTCGGTAGATAGTAACTAGCTGCCTAACCAAGCACTCACCTTTTGAAAACGCCGATAGAGTTCTAATGCCAGAGCGAGAGTAGAATGACTGAATGCATATGCCACGGCTATTTATAACGTCTCCGCCGGGTCAGAAGATCTGACCCAGGTAGGGAGCGAGCTCACGTGTGATGGCTAGGCATTCTTCCTTGCGATTCATTTTAGGGCTTTTGGCGTGAATCCAAAATGCCTCTAAACATTTGCGAGCCGATGTTTGTAATTCATACGGTAATATTCTCACTGTGACTTCGAAATTTGTCTCCGCGTATTTTAGCGCCCTGTGAGTGCCTAGTGGGGTGGAGGTTCGTGATCTATCTTTGCCGTCTAAGTGCTCTCTTATGCGAACACATAGCTGCCGCGCTGTCTCGCCTATGTACTCGTCGCCGCAGCTCGCGCAGGTGATAAGATAGACGACCCCCGTCGCCATGCAATCCCCGCCCCTGCCCCCAGGGCAGATGATGCAGTTGGGCGTAGTGCAGCCGCGATCATAGATACGATTGCGCACCAAAATGCTTTTAAGATTATTTGGGGGTATTTCCACAATCGTAACTGTACAAGGCTCAGAACCACAACTACAATATCAACACCATGCCGAGATTCATAGAGAGTCGCACGTTCCAGTTACGGTATACTTTGACAAAACAACGCAAATCACAAAGCAACTGTCAAGCATAAGCTTTTTTATACGCTTTAATTGTGGATGCAAGAGTTGATCTTGAATTAAACTCCTGTATATTAGCAATGATCGACCATTCGGGGTTTTGAAACTACAGTTCTTCCCTAAAATTTTCCCTTAATAAGCTCTCAACTTTCTTTTCATTCTGGAAATATCTTACATTCTCAGAAGCATTAGTTCGGTACCTTTACATATTTCTTCATTTTCCTACATTTTTCTTTACAAGTATCATGCTTTGTTTCAGTTTTTCTCTCATTATGCTGCAAAAGTTATTCATTCTATGGATTTTGACTGCTTTTTCACAAGGAGAAATGGAACTGGGCAGTAAGTTTTTGGTTTATATATGGTTGGTTTCATGCACTCTATCTGCTTATGAAATAAGATTTTGCACATTAAAGAAGGAATATATTCCAGTGGCACAAAAAATCTCTTAAATCATCCTGAAAATTGCTTCGGCTCTTTAGGAACAAGGTGGCTTGCTTAGCGCCAATAGTTGAAATTTTCAAATGGAGTTATGAGCTGCACCTGTATTAGCGAAAATATAAAATGGGTCAGTCATAATTCATACCTTATGTGCAGTTGTTAAGCCTTTACCAAGATTGTTACAACTCTTTTATTAGGCTTACGTTTCGGCTGATTCGCCTTCTTCAGAGCCAACGCTTGGCACCTGCCTTAGCTATAAGCTTCATGTCCAAAATAGAAAATTGCGTAATTTCCCGCGGACCCACCCTCTACTGCCGCTACATCGATGATTGTCTCATCGTTTGTCCCACACAGGCAGAAATGGATGTCTGCTTCGATCTACTCAACAAGCAATCAGCTGACATAAGGTTCACCAGGGAAAGACCAAAAGACGACTGGTTGCCATTCCTCAATGTTCAGATAAGCCTGAATAGGGGGGAATGTAAAACTAGCTGGTACAGGAAGCCCACTAGCAAAAATATCTTGATACACTACTCATCTGCACATCCTATCCGTACAAAAACCAGCGTGATTGGAAATATGCTTCGTACGGCCAAGAGGGTGTCATCTGATGGCATTCTTAAAGCCGCATCAGTCAGTAAGGCACTCCAGATTGCGCAAGCTAACGGATATGAGCCCAGAAAAGTAGTGCGGCGCGCGGTCAGGCTGCAGAGGGAACCTAGTGATAAGGTACCGTTTTGTTTCCCCTTCATCTCGGACAGGCTGAGCAGCGCAATTAGGACGTGTGTGCGAAAGGCAGGCCTGCAGGATTTGTTGCGAGTTGTCGAATTGCCTCCCCAAAACCTAAAGCGGCGCTTAGTAAGAAATAGAGCATACGATAAGGCCTGCACAACAACAGATTGCGTTATATGCGCTACCAATAAACAAGGGGACTGTATGTGCGCAGGTGTGATCTATCTCTTGACTTGTAAATCATGTGGCGAGGAGTACGGCGAGACGGGTAGGCCACTATGTCTGAGAATCAAAGAACACATGGACGGGATGCGTAGATCGAGATTATCCACGCCCCTAGGCACGCACCGTAAGCAGCGCCATCAAAACGCAGAATTTGATATCTCTATATCAATTCTGTCACGAGAATCAGAAGTGGCGGCGCGAAAAACATTAGAAGCCTGCTGGATTTCCGCTAGGAATCCAAAAATGAATAGGAAAGAGGAATGCATCGCCATCACAAACGAACTCGCGCCGTTCCTGGAGTTATGCGGGTTTGACCAACACCCTCATACCCAGGTGCCGTAGCTCATTAGTCACTCAACGCATGTCAGTGGTGGTCTGCAGTCCTCACTCGGCAGGTTTAAGGTGAGCTGTCTATAGGCATTCACAACTTTCCCTTTTCCTGTGACGATAAGACAACTGGAGGGTAGATTTCATTTACTGCTCACTTTTTAGGCTCTGAAGAAGGCGAATCAGCCGAAACGTAAGCCTAATAAAAGAGTTGTAACAATCTTGGTAAAGGCTTAACAACTGCACATAAGGATTCATCACCATGCCAAGATTCATTCAAAGCCGAACATGGGATAATTCATACCGCTTGGACATTCATAACAAACTTCTTTCATTTTCGCCGCCTGCTCTCCTTTAGTCTGAGCTATTTGATTCAAACTCAATTTCCATTTTGAATATCTAGTTTTAGTTAAAGATTGCTTCTCTAACCTCGAAACCTTAACCTAAATCTTATATCAACTCAAAATTAATCACACATTTTTCATTTTTTTGCAACCTTCCTGCTCCCATCGTTATAACTTTTTTGAACCAAAGAGCTTCTGATATGACTGAGCATACCACAAACACACCTCCACAAACAATAGTAAGGAAAGCCATCATATATATTTGCTCTAGTTTTACATTTGGCCTAGCAATGCAGCCAGGCGGAAAAGTGTGCCTGTTTTCCTCTGCGGCCACATTTTCAGCTTAGGCAATGTCTTGACTGACTTTACCAATAAACTATAAATGAACCAAATAGCTACGCATTAATTCAAGCTGTTGATCAGAAACGGGATTTTCGACGCTTCAGATTTCTATGTATATTATAATATCGTTAAAAGGCTGAATTGCTGGATTTATCCATCAAAACCCTCATAAAAACTTGAGAAATGATTCCGCATACAGATTTTGTGCATACTACTTTGTTGCGAAAAAAGATGAAGGCTTTGATATAACTTTTTCAGAAACGCTGAAACCTCAATTACTGTAATACATGATCATTTTCAAGTTCATAATTTTCTAATGAGTCCCAATATGCAGTTATAGAGGGAAGTGAGAGAATCGCTCTAACTTGAGAATCTTGATGACTGAAAGAATGCGATTACGGTATTCTTGCCACCTGACAGCAAATTTTATATCCTGGAACAAAGTTCCTCCAATCTTTTGCATTGCTTAAAAAAGTTGAATGAATGCGTAATTACAATATGGACTTCGACTTAATAAAGATAATATCAATGTAGGCACATGAACAAAATCCGTAAAAGATATGTCGTTATTGCTGCACTCAATAGTTGGATGTTGCTTCAAGTTGGTCTCAAGTATGGTTTATAAACACTAGTCATATATTTAAGAAATGCATTTCACATTTGTGCAACATCCACAATTCCAGCAGTCACGCTCAGAATGAATCTCGTGTGCTTGGAGCCAAACATCTCGTTTAATTATCTTAGCATCAATTTTGTTCCAAACAATGATCTGACGGACGAGCGTAAGTTTTTCAAACCAGTTTGACCTTCGCCCTATGCTGGACGATGACTTTTGCAGAACGGACAATACTGTCACGCATTCCTGAGAACGTGGAAAAGTCAATTACATCTACGGTTCCGTTTCAATCAAACTCTTTTTGTTAAATTTGATGGAATAATGTTTTCTATGTATTATGTCTGTCTATGTCTCTGCGGGTTCTATTTCAGTAGCTTAAAAAAAACTATTCATATTTGCCTTAACTTTTGGGTATGAGGTGTTTGCGTAACCTTTTGATTAAAACCGAATGTGTACTCTCAGTGGTGAAATTTCATGATAAGGTAGAGCACGTGATGTTTTTGGAAAGCCGATATTTACCTCATAATGTTTTATATTTGAGAATTTGGTCAGTTATCTTTCACTCAGTAATTTATATTGCATTCATGGTCGACTATAAAATAAAGCCCTTGAAGCCTACTCACATGCTAACATCGTCACTAAGTTCAGTTTTGTTGAAACGAAAAGCCCGAAACATTGTCCATTTCCAATTTACTTTCTTTGACACGTGTCGTCGGGCACTCGACAGATCTTGCTATTGCATACAACGAAAATAAAGTCGCAAAACCACTTTCGATCGCGGAATGCGGATTTGATGTGAAGCTTGTTTTCAAAGAAAAAATTTTTATAAGCAACTGTTGTGCTGTTTCGTTACGATAACCGCCATATCCAAAGAGTAATTTTGCTCAAGACATACTTGAAGAAAGGTTCGGTTCTCGTCTTTCCTTGATCATTAACCGGCGGCGCGGGAGCGAGATTTCGCAAGTCGACAATCGCCATATGAAGGTTGTCTCCAACAAGCGCCCTTAAAAAACCATTACAAAGGCTCTACCCTTATTGTTAGAATTTCAAATAGTTCAAGCAACATAGTTTTGTATAAGTCCTCCCTTTTTCGTATTCCTCGACCAAAAAAGCAATTTAATATGCATCTTTGCAAAAAGCAATCAAGTAGCCTCTTTGCTGAATGACACATCCAATCAAAGTGACTCCGTTTCATCGCATACGCAAAAGTTTGTTGTTGTAAGGACCTCGGAGGAAACTTCAATGCTGAGGTAGCTATTTGTAAGCTTAGCAATGCCCGGTTTATATATAACACAACTTTTTCGTGATTTTGTAGTAGTTTGAGTTGTTGAGTTGTTTGAGTTTGAAATGTCCTCGTTTTTCATGGGTGTACGGTATTGTTTGTCAGACGTGAATTAGCATAAATGCTTGGGAATTACCTAGTTTAATTATGACAGCAACTGAATGCTCTTGCTGGGTACTGACTTGCGTTTGCGCGAAAATGTTTATCCCTTATGATAGTCTCATATACTTTGGTACACGATTGATAATAACGTAAGGTCATAGCATTCACAGGGTCGAACGCAGTTATTTCCTAAGCATGTACATGTTTTCCGTTATAACGAGGTCATTTGGCCTTAAAGTACAAAATACTTTAAAAGTTTCATATTTAACTATAAATGTGAGTGATTCGGCAAAAATATGAACAGTTATTAAAAGTGAAACGACAGAGATGAAGCGATTGAGAGGAACGACACTTCTTTGAACCTTGGAAGGCATTTGAAAGACTCGAAAAAGAGCAGTCAATCATAAATCTGTAGCAGAGCGACAGTGCTGCAAAGCCAGATGTTTTGCCGCGCGGTACGCGGTGGCGCTCGCCTTTCTGCCTTAATGCGAGTTTTCGGGTGATCAGACGGATTACTGCAGGTTGTACAGCATCTTTACTGCCTGCCGCATGGTGACTCTAGCTCCTATGTGGGACATTTGCTTTTGTGCTCAATGAATTTTTCTCAACGTACGACAAGATATTCCGTTGATTTACTAGGAACAAATTGAAATCTTGGCTGGGAAACGCGCGCTCGCAGCGCTGAACATTTGCGCTCGTTTGCGCGCTCAAAGCTCAAGCTCTCCAAAACTTGGGCCGAACCGGGAATCGAACCCGGGACCTCTCGCACCCGAAGCGAGAATCATACCTCTAGACCATCCGGCCACTGATGTATAGTCAATATAGGTTGTCCCTTATTATTAAATTCTATCTCTACAAATAACTCCATTACCAGTTTTCATATGCATTTTGTTTATGAGAATGAGAATTTACACTCTGTAATTGGTTGTCAGTTCTCCTCCCTCATTTTGCTAATTTTTATTCAGCTTGAGTATTTGAAGGAACGACACATTATCTGATGTCATTGGAAAAATTCTTCCTGCTATCCTTTCAGAAGAGTAGATAACTCCATATAGTCACTGGTATTTAGTGCTTAACTAAACCTGAAAGTCTGAGCTTACTGCATCTTTACTCGAGTAGTCTTGAATGGATTAAAGCAAAAGGCGATTAACGGCATTTGCCCTACTGTAGTATTTTGTAATATACGCTTGTTTTATACTTTAACTGATTATAGCGTTATCAATTGAGGATCACTCCTTCGCTCTTCAAGCAGAAGCAGCCTGTCTTTGATTGAGTTTTGAATCGTTCATAATCCCTGCCCTTTGAATTTGAGAGACACTTTTTTGTACAAATCGTGACAATGAAAACCAGATGGAAGTACATTGCCCTAGTGAGGTCCTAGATGTTCAGTAGTTTTGATAAACAGCTAATTCGTCTAAATGTCAATGCTTACGCCCGTCACACGCCACAAGCTAGCAAGACAAAGCGCTGTGAGCCAAATGTTCAGCAAAAGGCAGAATTGCCACATGTACCCTAAAATGCTTTGAATGATCCACATGAGGAAATAATGAAGGACTTACATAACACACGTCGCTAATTATTCGCTGCGACGAAGAACTGAACTGCAACAGTTAGGGAACATCACTTCTTGCCCTAATCTCGTTGCGAACTTCTCACTACTTATAGTCAGCTACATTTTCTTACCGGTCTCCTCTCTCTGGAAACTGTATTTTTTACTGTTATCAGTATTCGATAAGTAGGAATAAGTAAAATTGCATGCTCAATATTGTCTTGTATAGAAATATCAAGACGAATGCTGGAACCAAGGACTGAAGTAGTAAGCTGTACATCAAAAATGGCAACGTTTACAAATGGTTTTTACTGCAGATGTGAAGTAGTTACATCCTGGTTAACACCATGACAACCTTGAATAATCGCGATGTTTGAGACCAAGGTAACTGAAAGCTAATTTTTCAGGAGGACAAAGCCACACTTGTTTTTGAATAAGCTGATTCCAAATACGGCGTACATTTGCTAGTTCCATAATCTTCTTCAAAAAACTAGCAGCTTATCTATTGTGCTTGACTAGCAATTGCGATGCCATTTGAGTCACCAAACAAACTTCTTGAATTGCACACAGGGAGATTTACAGAATGCGCCAGCTTTCACAAAAACTCCTAATTTTTCCTGCAACAGCATGCTACTATTTTTCGAAATATGAGGTTTCGCATGTAGTTCTAATTTCTAGAAGGTATGAAACAGCAAATTTCACCTTGTTAGTGTAAGATTTCAGGCGCTACTAGCAGAAAATGAGTTTTTTCTCACTGTGCATGTATACCATATCCAATGATAGATGACATACACGATAATCGCAGAGTATATATCTTATGCCATTAGTATGCTATTCGAACTTTGGCACGCATAATTGAACCTACTCCTCATGGACGTGTTAAAAAAGATAGTTTCGAACTGTTGGTGGCAGACAGTGACGAAGAAGAGACAGATCGCTTTTTGGCTCCGAAGAATCGAATAAATTATTTCATACATGGAAGACAGACGGAGGTGAAACCGAAGAAGGCCAGGACAACGACGAAATCGAAGGTGATGTATGGACGCAGGATATGTGGCCTAGGGATGGACACACTTTCAGTGTTCCTTTGTAGTTTATCCAGACATCGTGGAGGGTTGCACGGAGCCAATTATGGCGACCCAATCTCAGAGCCCCTTGGTCCGCCGCTGAATCCAATTTTGCCATGTCTAAATAATTTTGTTTATAATTAATCAAATAATGACTTGCATGTTTTTAAGCACCGTACAACCGGCTCGGTTGAGAATAATCTCGGTACTTTCGAGAGATAACATGACTAAAATTTTAAAATAACTGAACTACAAATTGAAAATATATGATTGTTGACCAGACATGCTCTTGACCGAGAGATCATGAAACACATTCTTAAAAAAATTTTATTCGCTTCAACCACAATTTCAACCGGCGATTCCTAGAAGAGCCTCATGAAAGGCGGAAAGAACTTTTTTTCGATTTTTTTCACTTTTTACACATGCCAATTAGAATGACGAGCACGATAATGGACCCAACAGCCACGCCAGCCAATGCTCCAATCATCACCCTGAAAAACAATAACATCTGTTGCATGCTTTCTCAACCCTCTGTGCCAACTCCCAGCTCCTCCTCCCTCCCCCCCCCCCCCCCCCAGTCCGGAAATTTCCAAAAAGAAAGTTGGGCTCACTGCATGAATGCATCCGCATTCGAGTACTCTCCACACGCAGCAAGCTGCCTTATCGCACAGGTGGAGAACGTGGGCGGCTGGACGGTTGAGTCGATCCACATGACATCTGAAAATAATAGATACAAAACTACAAACTACAAAATTGAAAAAAAATAATCAAAAGGGAGAGAAGGATGAGGGAATGAGGTGAGGTTACAAACGAAATTGCGCTCACTTATGCGCACATGCACTTTGAAAGTGATTCCGTGCGGAATAGCGGCATTGATACTGGCGCATTCGCGGCCGGCAACGACCTGAAAGGATAGGCTCAGTTCGACGTTCTATGTTTCCTCCCCCCTCCCCCCCCCCCGGTCGAAGTTTTTGGAAGGTGAGCTTCCGGCACTACCACCTTCGATTTTAAGTGCCAGGTAGCTGAAACCACCTTTACTTTTGGAGGCCCGGCTCCATCCATCGCACCTCTGAGTAGGATAAATGTTATATATTCTTATGAGCGGTTCTGCAAGAAACACGGTTCTGTTTCCCACACCGTATCGGTGTCATGTTTAGGAGAAAAGCAGGATTCTGTTGCGGTAGAACTGTATGCTGACAGGTAACTAAATTTAACAACGCCCTCGGTTTATATATGACATGACTTTTTTGTTTTCTACAATAATGAGGTCTTGTTCGAGTTTGAATTTTCCCCATTTTACATGGGCTTACGGTAGTATGAGTGCATCAAAACGTCGAATGCAGATTAGCACAAATGCTTGGAAATTCTCAAACAAACAGTGTGACTGCAGTTGAATTCTCTCGCTGGGTGCTGACTTGCGTTCTTGCAAGAAACTTCCTTCCTTATGATGGTCTCATATGCTTTGATACATGCCTCAACATTGCCGAAGGTCATATTAATCGCGGGGTTTGCAAGAATTTTGAACGCGGCAATTTTTATTTTAAGCAAATAAAGGCTACTGCATGACAAATGCGCACCAGCAGTGTTAGTTGAGCGGGCGTGAACGCGGCGCGCATGCATCCTACCGTTGTAAATTCTATGCCTCCTGCGCTCTGCGGCTAATAAAGCAGCGTTCGCGCCAAAGATATTGCGCCTTCGTCATGCAGCAGTCAATACATGTTTTATCCGTTATAATGAGGTCAATGGGCTTCAAAGTACAAAATACTCCTGAAAGTTTCATAACTATCCACGAATGTGATTTGTTATTTTTGCAAACAGCATGAACAACGAATAAAAGTGTAATGATGAAGAAGAAAGATGAAGAGATTGAGAGAAAAGATACTTTATCGAAAGCCATGCTGAGGACTCTCGAAAAATAGCAGTCAATCACAAATCTATAGCAGACTGACAGTGCTGCAAGGCTAGATGTTTTACCCCGCAGTACGTAGTGGTGCTCGCCTTTCCGCCTTACCACAAGGGTTTTTGGGCGATCATACGGGTGTATTGCTGCAGTTTGTACAGCATCCTTACTGCCTGCCATACGTAACTCTCGCTCCTACGGAGACTTTGGCGTTTGTGCTTAATGACGGCTCGCACGACAAGATATCCTCGGTTGATGTACGCCAAGACCAGGGACAGGTCCAAACCTTGGCTCGAGAAAGCGCTCTTGCAGATAAAGGATTTGGGAACGCTCGCCTTCAGTGTATGTCTTTTTTGTTCTCTAAGGCTGCGTTCATACTGATCCCGAGGTCCGGGAACAGTCTCAGCACAGCGCTCATTTCAAGCGCTGTGCTGGAACTGTTCCCGGACTTCGGGATCAGTATGAACGCAGCCTAAGCGCCTAATTTTACAGTTTTGTGCCAGAACTTTAAGTAGGCAGAACTAATATAAGCCTGTAAACCTCATCAAAGGATGAGAGACTAAAAAAGTGTGTGCTGCGAATCATGCGGCCAAGTTCTCCACGCGTATTTACTGGCAGCCCCTCGCGCGCAACGTTTTATAATTATAGCGTTATCTATTCCTACCGGGTTAGCTGGGCTAGCGATTCGCACGCGGAGCCAAGTAGCATGGGGGCGCGTTTTGTGTGTGTGTGAGATGGGCTTCGATCGCTGTTCAACAAACTAGGCTTGCTGATAAGGGGTTGTGAACACGCTACATCGTGCAGCAGTAAGGGCAAATAGTTAATAAGGGAGCTATTTATTCGCCGTTTGATATTATGACCAATTATCCGTAGAACTCCAAGTGCTAGCAAGATCTTTCGTTTTTTCTTCTTTTTTGGGTTGCTGTTGTGCTTTTCTCGCTAATATTTACATGAGCTTGTTCCGGTACGATTCGGTCATTCTTCTGTGGAGAGCTCGCAGTTTGGATGTTTTTCCTCATCACAAAGCTGAGATAGGACTCATCTTTTACATAATTATGTAGAACTCGTTGTAGATGTTATACAATGAGCACTCTTGTCAGTCTCTGTCGCCGATATTTGAAACACACTGCTGTAGTTCACGCATTTCGTGATAGCACCAGCTAAGGAGAAATAAGAGCCTTGAAAATGTGAATGTTCACCAAGTATCTATTATCAACGTTGCAATGCGAGCGTGCTAACACTTCATTGAGTCGCACGATGATTGTAAGCTTCGGTCGAAAATGAGTGTGGTACCTTCAAGTGAAAACCTGTGCTGGGGAGTTTTATTAACCATGAAATGGATGCTGATCAAGCATTTTACAGTGCCAAAACACCAAGAATACTTGAGTAAACTACTTGTTAATTTGTCTAGCATGAGACAGCGCATGGAGATCTCAGCGCGCTCGCAATCACATAGCGATCTATGTTATAAATCTATTGCTTTGATGTAATTTTTATGACTGAGATTTGACAAGAGGAGAACGCCAGAGATATCCACCGATTATGGCATGCATATTGTGAATGCATCCGAAAGAATGCCATACGATCGGATGTTCTGGCAGCGCAATCCTTCAGATCGGCTCAAACAAGTGCAACAACAACGAGTCCAGTGGTGATTTGGTTACGTGCTGCCCGAAGTTTGCTTGACAGTAATTTAGACGGCTGTTGAATATAAAAGAAGTTGTTGGTTATATTCCTCACACTCTTTTCATTTTATCCTCCTATCATCCCTATCGTGATGAGGTCGTATGTGAATATGAACGTCTCAAAGCGTTGTAGTAGCTCCGCCTTAAGGGAGAAGGTCAGCCTAAACCTCAAGAAGTTGTGATCAGCATAAAACAAAATTTCTACATCTCATTGGTCTCTATCTACCCAAGAAAGCAATGATCACGAATAAGTTTACTAAATCTGTTAAGGGACTCGTTTAAGGCTGCGTTCATACTGATTCCGATGTTCTGGAACTGTTCCCGCACAGTTCTCGCACTGTGCTGAAACTGTGCGGGAACTGTGCGGGAACAGGTCCAGAACTGTGCTGCATGCGCTGCAGCCGCCCCGCACCGTTTTGAACGGCGGGAGTTGGAGAATTTTGACCGTTCTCAACGGTTTTTCTTCCAGATTTCGCTCATTTTGGCCTTAATCCTCCACCCCGCTTCCCTTTTTGATCAGCAGCACTGCGAACTCGAAGCGGGGTTGAAGAATGAGCGCTTTTCTGCGCCGTGTATTCGGAAAGATGGGCTATCGTGCGATTGTTCATTCTGTCTTCTTGTTTTTTTCTCAAAACTACTTCATTTGTTCCAGGAAGCGGCTGCCCAGTTTCCATAGCCATCTGCCACAAATTAGGGAGTAGGAGAAATCCTGAAATTGCATGAGTTGGGACTTGTGTCTTGTTTTTCATGATTTTGGGCGTTCTCTTAGCCTTGTTCGTTTTTCCATGTCGTTGCTTCTCCGTTCTTTCTTCTACCCCGCTTCTCCTAGTGATGAGAAAAGCTGTGAATTTGAAGCGGGGTTGAGGATTGAACGCTGTTCTGCTCCATGTATCCGGGAATATGGGCCTTCGTGCGCTCGTCCATTCTCTCATCGCTATTTTTGTTCAGACCTACTTCATGTGTTCTAGAGACTTGTCTATTTCAATTTTAATACGATGCGGGACTACGCAGCGACTTGTTAGTACACATGAATAGGTCTGAACAAAAATAGCGATGAGAGAATAGACGAGCGCACGAAGGCCCATATTCCCGGATACATGGAGCAGAACAGCGTTCAATCCTCAACCCCGCTCCAAATTCACAGCTTTTCTCATCACTAGGAGAAGCGGGGTAGAAGAAAGAACGGAGAAGCAACGACATGGAAAAACGAACAAGGCTAAGAACGCCCAAAATCATGAAAAACAAGAGACAAGTCCCAACTCATGCAATTTCAGGATTTCTCCTACTCCCTAATTTGTGGCAGATGGCTATGGAAACTGGGCAGCCGCTTCCTGGAACAAATGAAGTAGTTTTGAGCAAAAGACAAGAAGACAGAATGAACAATCGCACGATAGCCCATCTTTCCGAATACATGGCGCAGAAAAGCGCTCATTCTTCAACCCCGCTTCGAGTTCGCAGTACTGCTGATCAAAAGGGGAAGCGGGGTGGAGGATTAAGGCCAAAATGAGCGAAATCTGGAAGAAAAACCGTTGAGAACGGTCAAAATTCTCCAACTCCCGCCTTTCAAAACGGTGCGGGGCGGCTGCAGCGCATGCAGCACAGTTCTGGAACTGTTCCCGCACAGTTCCCGCACAGTTCCCGCACAGTTTCAGCACAGTGCGAGAACTGTGCGGGAACAGTTCCAGAACATGGGAATCAGTATGAACGCAGCCTAATAACTGGTCATAGAGCTTACAATTAGTCAAATGGCGTACCTTACATTACATTACATTACATTTATTCATCCTCAGCGGTTATATACAATTGATACCGCGATGATTCCGCTTACGGCTTGAGTTGGGCGACATCGACTTCGATCGCTTTCGATGGCAGAAATTCAATCTTGCTCGTGCCAACCAGCGCATTCTCGTGACGTTCGATCTTGGTCCATGGGCGTACACTAGCGCAAAATAGTGTCTTCAATAGCCTTCAATTTGCTCCTTCTGCAAAGAACGGCGCAAAAATCCGCACTAGCATGGTTTCATGAAAAGCAAGTAAAACCAATAGGGAATGCGCAGCCCTCATCAATACGGCTACCACGCGAGCCGTTCGCGCAGCCAGCCCGGAAGGAATAGATGGCGCCGATAAATTACGCACCCCAAGGATTTGCTCTTATTCAGCGCGAGGTTTGCGCTCTCCAAAACTTGGGCCGAACCGGGAATCGAACCCGGGACCTCTCGCACCCGAAGCGAGAATCATACCTCTAGACCATCCGGCCACTACTGTACTGTTGTTCTGGTTATCTCTTATTAGTGAAATAATTTCTGCAATTGAATGCATTACCAGTTTTCAGTACATCTTGTGTGAAAACTTACAGTCTAATTGGTAGGTCATTGTTTTCCTCCCCCATTTTGCTAATTTTTATGCACCTTGGATACTTGAATGAACGGCATATTTTCTGATTCTAGAAAACACTGAGGGCATTATTTCTGCCATAACTGTGTCGGAAGAGGAGATAAGTTCATATGGTCACTGGTATTATGTGCAAAGTAAACATGGAGAATTTTGTAATATTCTCTGTTTTATGCTTTCATTGATTTATAGCTTTATAAAGGGGAGTCACTCCTTTGCTTTCAAGCGAAAGTATTCAGTTTGTATTTGATTGAGTTTTGAATAATTAACTCGCATCATTGAACAAAAGTTGGAGTTTGGACTCGAAAATTCTTTACTCAAAGAAGAGATGGAATTTCGCAAGCTATTCATTGTTCTATGGAACTTTTGTCCTTTCCAAGCGATCAGCCACAAGATAAGAAATAGTTTTAAAGGGTTTAAGATCCGCGCAGCGCTCTCAAGCTCTGAGAAACGCTCTAAACTGTACACAGTCATCTCTCTCCTTTTTTTTAACTTCGCTTACAATCCTTGGCCTGCTCTGGATTTGAGAGACGCTTTTTTGTAAAATTCGCAGAAAATCCGATTTGGTGACAGTGTGAGAGTGAAAACCAGATGGAAGTACAATGAGTGACGTTCGAGATGTTTACTTATGCTAAACAGCTAATTCGATCAATGCCCACGTCCGTTACACGCAACAAGCTAGAGATAAAGCGCAGATCTGTTAGCGAAATTGTTCAGCGAGAAGGCAGAATTATCTATATATAAATAAAACTCAAACTCTGTAATTTTGTTTGTTAGCATGTGGCTCATAGACACTTTTGTGTATGAGCCGATGAGGCTGAAATTGGTTTGCCTATAAACAAGGCGCGGCGCACAAGATAGGCTACTTTTTGCTACGATTCGTTGAGCCCTTCAATCAATTTGTTGATTTGTCTACTTACATCGACGGTAATAAATTTCACTAAGCATTGTTGGACCATTTCCTCACAGTCATGTAAGCCAAGCGGTAAAGTTCATTCACATTTCTCGGCGAAAAGGAACCGGTGTTTCAAGTCAGTAAGGAAGAAATAACACAGTTTCGTCGCAGATATGGAGAAGGGATGGTACGTCTCAACGCGTTTGGGATCAAGTAGCCCACTTTTCGGGCGGGATCGGGGACGCCATCTAGTTATACATATGCTACAATGTTCTAAATGATTTACATGAAGAAGAAATAAAGGGCGTACATAAAGCACACGTTGTTAATTATTCGCTGCGACCAAGAACTGAATCGCAGCGGCTACGTAAAATTACATCTTGCTTGAAGTTCGTCGCAAATTTCTCACTACTCAATGTCAATTACAAACTTTCATTACCAGCTGTCCTCTCTCTGAAATTATAGTTCTTTATTTTGACTAGTATTCCGATAAACAGAAATAAGTAATATTGCATGTTCAATATCCTTCTGGCTGAAAATATCAAAAGAATTGCTGAAATCAAGGTCTGAAATAGAAGGTTGTACATCAGAAACGTATCCATTATACTCGAGTAACAACTGCGATGCCAGTTTGAGTTACTAAACAAACCTCTTGCATTGCACACAGGGAGATTTACAGAATGCGCCAGCTTTCGCAAAAACTCCTATTTCCTGCAACAACATGCTACTATTTTTCGAGATATGAGGTTTCGCATGTAGTTCTAATTCCTAGAAGGTTTGAAAAAGCAAATTTCACCTTGTTAGTATAAGATTTCAGGCGCTACCAGCAGAAAATGAGTTCTTTCTCACTGTGCAGGTATACCATATCCAATGATAGATGGTTTACACGATAATCGCAGAGTATATATCTTATGCCATGTATGCTATTCGAACTTTGGCATGCATAATTGAACTTATTCCTCATGGACGTGTTAAAAAGGATAGTTTCGAACTGTTGGTGGCAGACAGTGACGAAGAAGAGACAGATCGCTTTTTGGCTCCGAAGAGTCGAATGAATTATTTCATACACGAAAGACTGATGAAGATGAAACCGAAGAAGGCCAGGACAACGACGAAATCGAAGGTGATGTATGGACGCAGGATATGTGGCCTAGGGATGGACACACTTTCAATGTTTCCTTTGTAGTTTATCCAGACGTCGTGAAGGGTTGTACGGAGTCAATCATTGCGACCTATTCTCAAAGCCCCCTCGGTCCGCATTTGAATCGTCTTTTTATTGATAGGCTATGTTGGCGAAAAAACAAATTACTACAGCAAACTTTCGCCGGGCCGTTTCTGAACATTGGAGATCAAACTGAAGAAATTTTTTGCATCGATAATGCAAAAGGAAATAGTTAAGCTGCCTTCATTGCGCGATTATTGGTAGTCAGATTTGATTTTTGGTGCTAGGCCTACTAGTATCAAAGCCATCACGAGGGCCACTTTAATCCCCTTTACGGAATTCGTCTCGCGAATAATGCATCAGCCGAGAAACCTAATAGATTGTACAAAGTGGAGAGGTTTTTGAACGAGATGATTTTGCGTTTGAAGGATTATATGAGCTTATTACTTACTTAGATACTTAGATGGCCCGTCCTCACGTGACGTGCGGGCCCCAGTATAGAAGGTGCCAATGATCCCTGTCCCTCGCTTCGGACATCCACGATCTTCTTGGTCGTCGTCGTTGGCTGCGTCCACGAGTTCCAGGGGCGAGAATCGTATCCAGCTGATTTCTCAGCTGGTCCATCCGTTCCACGAACGCGTCTGCCCATCTTGTCGGTGGTCTTCCTCGAGGACATTTGGCTTCGCGAGGAATCCACTCAGATGTTCTTAGTGTCCATCTATCGTCCGTTCTTCTCATTATGTGACCGGCCCATCTGTGTTTCGCTTTCGCAACGTATTCCGCTGGGTCCCGAAGACGGGACATTCTTCTCATATCTGTGCTGCGAAGTCCGACTAGATGTTGCTTGCTCGGGTCATCTTCAGAAGACTGCGCTCGAGCGCTCTGTGGGTGGTCCTTAAAGCTTTCGACGTGGCTACGGTGTCGGCCCAAGTCTCAGCTGCGTAGCAGAGCGCTGGGAGAACGGTTGAGTCGAACAGGTGGGCACGAAGCTCCGGGTCCGTCAGTTGGTCGGTGGCTTCCTTCAGAGGCCCGAAGGCGGCCCAGGCTACTCTTCTTCTCCTGTTAAGTTCTTCCCTCAAGTCGTTCTCCATGTTCATCGAACGTCCGAGATACACGTAAGAAGGCGTCTCCATAATAGGGGTGCCTTCCACCATTTCTGCATCTTCGCAAAGGGCGTTCTTCAGGAACTGAGTCTTCTTCCGATTTATTCGCAGTCCGATCTTCTTCCCTACTTCGTTTAGTTCCTTCAGCATCGCCTCTGCTTCAATGATACTGCTCGAGAAAAGGACGATGTCATCCGCAAAACGAAGGTTGGATAGGATTCTCCCATCAACTCGTATGCCTCTCTCTTCCCAGTCTAGTGACTTCATCACCCACTGCAAGGCCGCGGTGAACAGCTTCGGCGAAATAGTGTCGCCTTGTCGAACCCCCTTCCCAATTGGAATGGTTAGGGGGCGATGGAATAGCTGCATCGTTGTTGTACAGTCCTTGTGGCAGTCGGCTAGTGTCCTCACGTAAGCTGGATCCACTCCTTGATCGACTAGCGCAGACAGGATGGCGTTGGTTTCGACGCTGTCAAAGGCTTTCTCGTAGTCGACGAAGGTTAGGACAAGAGGCAGTCGGTACTCCCGGCAGACTTCTATGACCCTCGAAACCGTCTGGATGTGGTCCATGCAGCTGAATCCTTTGCGAAATCCAGCTTGTTCTTGGGGTTGGGCTTCATCCAGTGTCCTAGATATGCGTGCGAGGATAATCTTCGTGAAGAGCTTGTACAGCACACTCAGCACGCATATTGGACGGTAATTTCGAAGATCTTCCCGTTCACCCTTCTTAAAAAGAAGGACGGTTCTTGACGTTCTCCACTGGTCGGGAATCCTCTCCTTCTGAAGGTAAGATGTCAGGTGCGACGTGAGAATCTCGTGTAGACGTTGTCCTCCGGCTCGCAGAAATTCGACGGAAAGATGGTCTGGTCCTGGAGCCGTGGATGTCTTCATGGTCTGAATCGCCGTGCGCACTTCAGCAGGTAGAATTCGTGGTGGTACTTCTCCAGTGGGAACAACGGGCATCGGCACGGGTGTTGATGAGCGGAAGAGGTTGGTATAGAAGTTCTTCGCGATAGATTCCATCTTGTATCGGGAAGAAGTCGGAGTCCCGTCTTCGTTCAATAGTGCAGCCAGCGGTACGTGATATTCACAGAGGTCCCTTCGGCATTTCTTAAGACTTCGTCTTCCTTCGGCTGCTTCCAGTATCTTGGCTTGCCTGTACTTCCTGAGATCCTCCTGCATAGCTGTTCTGCAACTGGTGTTGGCTATCAGTCGCTCGAGATGGGTTGCATTCGGATCCTGCCTCAGAAATCTTCTTCTTTCGAGCAATTCCTTGGTGGTCTTCGAAATACGTTCCAAGTTCTTCTCAGAAGTCACTGAGGCACATCCTCCGCAGGCTCGCAATCCTTTCAGAAGCCGGTCGTAGTCGTTCGTCGGGTCCTCTTCGATGGGCCAGTCACATCTTGACATGAGCTCCTCCAGTCTGTTCCCGTCATAAACGACTTCCTTCCTTCTCGCGACACTGTGACAGATTTTCTTTTCCAGCCTTCGGCTGAGTCGTATCTTCGCTCGAAGGAGGCGGTGATCGGAGCCACTGCAGAAGGATGGAACTACTTAGACATCGAGCAAGCTCCACCTTCGGTTGGTGAGAATGTGGTCGATCTCCGCGTGAGTCGTTCCGTTGGGCGATTCCCATGTCCACCGGCGATGTTCTTTCTTCATGAAGATGGAATTTCCATGGAAGAGTCGTGCGGCGGAGAGAAGCCCAGCGAGACGGTTGCCGTTTTCGTTCCGGAGCCCATATCCCTTCCCGATCCTATATTCCTTTTCTAGTGGCATCCCGATTTTCGCATTGAAGTCCCCACAACATACTTGTAGAAGGACTTTTCGTTGCGGACAACCTCCTCCACGTCGTCGTAGAAAGCATCTAGTTCTGAGTCGTCAGCTGCTGATGTTGGAGAGTAGCAGTTGATGATGCTGATGGTCTTTTGACGTGGAGGCTTTGTCGTAGGATGGCTAGTCGGGGTGATAGGATCTCGTGCGAATCGACAAGATGGACGATAGATGGATGGACGACAAAGCCAACGCCTCCCACGTTTCGTGATGGAACCTTTTCACCACGAATGATGAGGGTCCCATCACTCATCTGTCGCACGTGCTTCTTCCTGGACTTCGTTTCCTGCAGAGCGATGATGTGGTAGTTGATATGCTCTGCAGCGTCGAGAAGAGCGTGGAGGTCGGCGTTTGTGGAGACTGTCCTGGCGTTGTAGGTGCAGAGCATGAGGCAGTCTCCATGGCGTGTCGTCCGGGCAGACATGTCGTTTTTGTCCAATCCGAAAGGCGCCCTGAGTACCCTGACATCGTTCTTGCTACCACCCGGCGCCGTAGGCGGGATACGATGTGCAGAGTTTCTTTCTAATCTTCTAACTGGAGGAGTAATATGAATTTTCCCCTACAAGAGCTGGCTTACTAGGCCTACTCTTGACTTCCACGGGGCGATCGCTGACCCCGGGCTTGGAGCGGGGAGGGACCGCCTAGCGACCAGATGAAGCCAGACGGCGGAGGATCTGGCGTGGCCAGTTCTTAGCTAAGCATCCGGCCAAAACCGGAAACGCGAACTCCTTCACAGCTTGGGAGGCCCTACCAGAATATACACTCGGCTGTGCATCGCAGTTCGACACCCAGTGTCACCCCCACGCCACGATGAGGCGGCCGACCATTGTGGGGGTATATGAGCTAGGCAGAGATATTTGCATAGATGATTCCTTGATGTAAGTGAAAGACGAATCGTTTCTCGACATAAGTGCCCAAAAATAGATACAGATAAGAACTAGGCTTTTCAAACTTTGCGTTAGGGCAGAATACACATATGAAATGATCATATAGCCGGGAAAGCTGTGAGCAGCAGCAGCTTAGCGAAGGGAGTGTGAGTGAGGTTTGCCATGAAGCTCATGGACAGACTTTTGAAGTGCGGCAAAACCCCATAGAACCCCATGTACTAACAATTTGTATACAGGCATAACTTTAGCGGAAAAATTAGTCTTAAATGATACAAACCGGGTCGGCAGTGTCAAAAAATAGGCGAGGATTGCCAAGTTTTGATGAGATAAAATGAGACGAGGACATATCGACAACATATCAAATTCGGGAAGGGATTTTGGTGTTGATGTGGAAAAATGAACGCGATGTGCTGGTGTTGTCAACAGTTCATGATGGTAAGACCGACGATTCAGCAAAGCCTGTAATCTCACGGGAAGGACCATTCGTCGAAGTGGAGTATCACGCGTGTTCATATCATTCTTCTTTTTTGGGTGCTGATACCAAATCCACCTTCCTTAACTGCTCAGTGATGTTTTGGTAAAGTCATGAGCGACAATTTCCTAGGATGAACCTCCGTCGCTTTAAGTTAGCTGCGCCATGCAATGTGAAGGTGTGGACAGATAATGGGAGAGACTCCTGAGCAGGTGGCCAAGAGTTGAAGCAAAAAGATACGTTAGCACAACCCAGCATACTCATGACACTAGTAAGACGCTTTAGGCAAAGCGGTTCATATTATCGCTAACAGCACATCTGAGTACATTTGCAGAGGCTTATTGTAATAAACAGATATTTCGGACACAGGACTTGGGAAAATCTTAAAAATGATTTTATCCCGTGGGTAATCATTACCTTTAACGTAATTTAGGGTTTGACACAGGCCAAGATGCAAGATGGTTCAACACATTGACAACCAGTCGACACACTATGTGTGTCACTCGTGCGCACTGACGTGATTGCTTAACCCGTTGAAACGACGCCTAATTTTGCATGGCGGTGCTGAGGGATGACGCGATTTTGCACAACATTTCGGCGTGGGAAAGTTTGGCGAACGGGGAGTCACGGTCGGCGAGAAATCGCCGCGATGGCCGCCGCACGCGACGTCGCGTGCCAAAGCTGCGATGGCGGCCTATTAAAGGACACAGAATGACTGTCGCTTCCGCGCGGGAATCCTACCGATATAGCAAGCACGCCCTCTAACGAAACGGCTGTTCCGTAGGAAAATGATGCTGTTTGGGCGACAAACTGCCATTCTAGTCGCATTGGTAAATGATTCGTCAAGCCCCCGTCTTAGAAACTGCAGGACTACAAAAGTAGTGGTTTGAGCAACATAAAAAGCAAAAACAATGTGTTCCTTCCGTGAAGCCATAACTGGAAGTAAATAAGCTGCAGGTTTGAGTTGTTCTAAAGGTAAGTATCAGCTTCTGGAGTATTGAATCCAGTTAGAGTTCGATCTAAGTTACTTGTCGCATATTACATCATTTTTGTTCACATTTTCTTAGAGCATAGTATTTTTTATCGAATAGCCTACATTTCGACCCCATATTTGAAACGATCTTTGAGAGCATAGATTTTGATGCGTCCACATGAGATACGAGGCTCCAGCACCCCTTGCCTTTTACATCCTTACTCCTCTTGTTCCATACTTTGGATTCCATTAGCCAAAACAACTTTTTATGATGATATGATCGGAAACAGCTATGCATGGAGTATGTCAGTTTTTGAAGAGAAAAAACATCTTCAAAGTTGTTTCAAATGATTACGCACACATACCATTCATTTTACACAAAAGAGACAAAACTAAGGTCTTCATCTTATCTTTATCGTGAACAAGCATCAGTAGTGAACAAAGGTTCAATAGGCCTTCAATAGGCGAATGAAAGATAGTTTCGAAATTTTTTGACTGTTCAACTTTAAGGATTGGAAAGGCGCCTGCTATAGCTTGCTGGTCAAGAGAAAATGTTCCACGAAACCGTACTTATATAGGCAGAGAAAGATCCATTATCTGTAACCGTCACCGTGATGTACTCGTATTAACATGAGGTACTGAGAACAAGAAGATGCGAACAACATATCAAGACAGCACCGAAGAAAGCAAATGAAATTAGTGTGAAAATGAAAGAGCACGTCAAAAACAACACGAAATTGAATTTGAACTGAAAGAGATCAAAGAGATATAGAGAAAAATGACACCTATGGGGGCAATCGAAACCCTAGAAACGACGATATATAAAAAAACATGTTGAAACGTGCGATCGACTCATATAGCCTTTTCGCTAACAACGATATGGCTCTACAGTATCTGCAGTCACAAAATAATCAAGAACAATTAGGGAAATAGTAAGATAATTTTACCTACCTTATCAATGCGCTTGTAGTGACCACTCCCTGCTGAATTTGCCTTTCGAATAACTCCTTTCGGGATATTCTTTGTTTTCGAAGCGAATACTTTCTGCGAACATGTCTTCCAATGTCAAACTGAAAAAGTGGTCGTTCTATTTCGACAAGTTAAAGTGATCTACCTGATCAAAAGTCATCAACTTAGCTACCGCATTTATGTTTTCTTGCTGATGCGTGCTAGAACATTTTGGAAGCTCGCGTGTTTTTGGCCAAGTGCTCGTCGAATTTTGCTGAACGGTTATCTTGGTAATCGTGGTGGAAATATCAGCAAAAGATACCAACGGTAGCATTCTGCAAGATTGGTGGTTCTCATTGTTCCGATTCTCCATTTGCACCAGTACCGGCGAAGTGTTCCGTTGAGCCACGTATTGTAGAGGTAGACCAAAAAAGCTTCACAACATTCAAAGGCTGGGTGTGTATCGAGCGTACTGGGACGGAATAAGCCAGGCAGCCTCGTGAGAAATCGCTCCGGCAAAAATGGGATTCCCTTTATTGTCCGCCACCACTTTTTCACAAAAGCACTGCGATGAGGTCCTTTTAGGAACTTGGCGATTCCAAGGGCGTTTCTTCTGCGGTTCCAGCATTGGCTAAGGTGAAAAAGACATCTTTCGACACTCGTATTCGGGAAGCACCGCTCTGCTGCTTTCAAAGCTTATCGAAATCTAGTATGATTCTTGAAGGGTCGGTGGCGCCAGCCGCTTGCAATTCTTGCTGTACTCTGCTAAACATTCTCTCATACGTTTGTTGGGTTTTGTTCCTTGTAAACGCATAAACTAGCGGCATCTAAATATAATGTCAATTTAAATCATTTTGTATGGAAAACTCATACTTCATGTTCGGACATAAGGACGCCGTGGATCGTATATAGCTGCACATCACCAAAACTGCTAGGTAGAATCTTATGCATACCATCCATCACTAGGGCATGCAAGCCCTTTTCGCAAGCTATCTGTAAACCTAACTCTAAGCGTCAACACGTTCCCAAATTTCCCAGGTAACCAATACTATCCAATGCTCTCCATGTTGAAGTGTAGCGCGGACACGGTGCATTTATCAAAAGGATCCGAGGTTGAAGGGGAGGCGAAGGTAATTCCGCCCGCACTGATGGAAATGCAAAACCAGAACTTGTATTCTATTTATTTAACTCACCCTGATTGTAGTTGGTAAAGTACAAATGAATAATCTCATTTTCCTAAAGAAATGAACTTCCATCTTCAAGGAAGGCGTAGGCTCGGGGACGTAGTCCCACGTTGCATGACTATGAATGTGGGCCGCCCTCGCTCTACAACAAAGCTGTTGCTTTTGTATTGATAAGAAGTAAACATTAGAAACCTTTCAATGGTTCTTCTCCTAGATTCCAGACTCCACTTGTAGAAATATGCTACCAATTCCCAGATCCACGATTACGCCGGTCATTGCTTGTTGCAAGGTTTGTTCCCATATCTCTGGGATTGACTTACTTGCGATAAGCGGATCACTTCGCACTTTCTGACAAGTCTGTGTAAGACAAGAAATTAGCTTATTGTTTAGGCTATTCAACATTTTGACTACCTTATACATCAATCTATCTTGAAATGTATTTACGGGTGTACATACGTGTCCCTCACAGGGATCGTTCAATATTTCATTTCCCACTACCTGAAACACAAGTGTCTCATGACGAAAAAGCCCATTCACCGCCCCTTCCTGCTGCTTGCTGTGCTCTGCTGCTTGCTCAAAATGCTCATTTCGCTCAAAACTTTGACTAGAGCGGATTCTATGCATGCTCATGGCAATTATCATGTTCGCAGCCACATACTCCGAAGTCATGATGATGTTTAGATTGACAGCTTTTCCGCTTTTTACGCCAACCTTCATTCTAGCAATCACCGAAAAGGCTTGATCTCCCTCCCCCTGGCAAAATTTTGAGCTGATGTGGATTTTCACTCATCTACAGTCCCACGGTAACTCGAGAAGATGGCGTTACTGTACAAAACGAAGCGCTATCGTGCAAAATAACTTCCGCAGACGAATAGCAGACCCGAATTTTTTGTCAACTAATGTGGAATAATACAGGCCATCCGTATTTTGCAAATGCAACACAGTTGCACGCGTTGAATAAAGATCATGGTGGGCAAGGTAGCAGACGAAAAAGCGATGAAAGCCCATGAGAAAAGAGAGACGCGCGTAGCAAAGTTTTAAGTCCCACGCGGACGGCCCAGACCCGAAACAGTTAAAAAGGTAGCAGTTTGGACACTATGATGAACTAAAACCGGACATAAAAACGTATGTAGTCACATACCTTTACAGTGAGATGATGCCGTTCTCTTTTGCAACCGCGACACGCGAAAACGACGTGATCTGCGTTTCTTATGTGGTGAAGAAACAAAGCCATACGACTTCCGGATATTGTGTACGTGATGACCTCGCGTGTTCCTTTCTGACTTTTTTGAAGCTCTCCGTAGAAGCGGTCTTGCGACGAGGCGCTTGATGTTGACATGAAACCGCAATCATTAATGAGAGTCCGATGTCACAAAAAAGTGGCTAAGGAGATCAAGAAATCTATTGATTAGATGAGATTACCATGTTTTTGTCACGTTCACGTGTTGCAACTTGTGCCGGCGGAAATGCTTGATCGCTGACAAAAGCCGGGACCAGGGTCAAGCAAGGGGTGTGGCACACGATCGCTGGTTACGACCCCCCCCCCTGATTGCTGTCTTAATAAGACCCCCTCCCCCTGGACTATACCCTTAAGATAGCATTACTTGGAGGCCCTGTCAAACATAATGGGCAACATCTCCATAATGAGCACGTCAATTAACCCCTGTAGACAAAGTTTGAGCGAATTCTGAAGATTTAAGATACTAGGCTACCTAAGTGAAATGGTCAAATTCCAACATGGTTAACTTTGTTTCAAAGGTGAATTAGCTATCCGTTTTCGCACTCAATACAAAGCACTACTCCTTCTTTGTCCACCTCAGGAATCCCGCTTCAGAAGACCTCCAAACTGTGGAATTAGAAGCCAACCAAAATCTCGTTTTTCCTTTTTTTCGAATTTGATCGCTGTGCTTTCACCAAATATTACTCAGAGCTAAGAGGACGAATCAGGCTCAAATCACTCCTGTGAAAACTAGGTGATCTAGGCTATCGATCCATATAAATACTGTCCGCTAAAAATGTTTTTTTGATATAGTTAATGGCCTGCGGCACCCCCCCCCCCCCTCAAAACCTGCGGCTGCCGCATTTTTTGAGGGGGGGGGGGGTGCCGCAGGCCATTAACTATATCAAAAAAACATTTTTAGCGGACAGTATTTATATGAATCAATAGCCTAAACCTCGTAGATTCCATAGGGATGTTTTGAGCCTGATTCGTCTTCTTAGCTTTGAGTAATATTTGGTGAAAGCACAGCGATCAAAAGCGAAAAATGGGAAAAACGAGATTTTGGTTGACTTCTAATTCCATAGTTTGGAGGTCTTCTGAAGCGGGATTCCTGAGGTGGACAAAGAAGGAGTAGTGCTTTGTATTGAGTGCAAGAAGAGGTAGCTTACTCACCGTTAAGATGAAGTCAATCATGTTTTAAATTACTGCTTTATAAAAGGTTGTTTACTGCTCGGAGACCTCAGAGTTCGCTGGAACTTGGCGCATAGGGGTTATTCGACACGCAGATTACGACAATTATGCTTGATTAGAGGTACGGTAGGTTACGGTAGGCATACGGTATCTGCAAGTTTGTGTCGTTGAACTTGAATTTTGCAGGATTTCAACAGCGCTTTCATCAAGTCAATTTAGTCACACAGCTTGTACAATTGCTTTTGACCTTGGGTCGATACGACCCCCCCTACCTACCCCCCCCCCTAACGACCCCCATCCCCCTGCGGCGTGCCGCACCCCCGCTTTACCCTGGCCGGGACAATGTAGCCACTCCCTTTACGAATGAAGTGAATAAACTAGTTAGAAGATTCGCGATTCTTTGACGATACATGAAATTGCACCGGCTCCAATGTAGCAAGATGGAAACAGCCATTCTGGAATCGAACATATATATCTGGGGTAATCTGGAGAAACCTCCTTCGGATTCCGACTTCGACCTTACTCACAGTACATAACCAATGCAACTAAGAAAAAGCGATACGGCTGACTCTTACACTTCTTTTGATTATAAATCTTACATAATACCCCACAAGGTCATCATGAATCTCACTGTTTCTTGCTTTACCCTTTAATCGTGCCACAGCACTGAAAACCAACTCCAATTCTCTAAGTATACCATCGTGCAAATGCTTATGAAAATGGTGTCTCCTGGATATCTCATAGAATGTATCATGCGAGATATCTCAACAGCTGTTTGTTATTTGATGGAAACAGAAAATCCTCTGCTTTCGTTCTTCGCCCAAACTGTCTAATGTTCATTTCTCAGAAAATTGAAGTCATTTTTACCACTTACAGTTTTGCTTTGAAATCATTCTAAGACGAACAGAGATTTCGTAGGTGATTTTTGATGTCATCTATCAATATAACCATTGTTACAGGTCCTCTCATGACTCAAAACGGATGGCGAAATTGCTAGTTTTACCATTCAGAAAATAAAAACATTATATTGATTGCAGGACCAATTCATGACATGATAAGAGACAGAGAAGGCAAAATGCAGCAGGTAACTAAGATCAGCACCGGAATTCGAAGGGTGGTTATTTCTAAACTGGCATTAGCATGAGGAGAAAACATTAAACGACGAGGAAACGAAAGCAACAATCCTAAATGTCAGGAAAGAATTTAGGTTTCGGGTGGAATTTCACAAGACGAATTTTGGAGAAACTAAGTTCGGTTTGCAGAGCTAGGAAACTTCAGTAGTGAACATTACGAAAGGTTGCATGGTATGCGTGAAAAACTTGGGGTCTTAGCGCTAGTAATAACTCGCGCGCGACGTGCGCGGCGAAGCGTCGACCAAGCGCGGCTGACTCCTGACGTCGAGCCGAAAGTTTTGGGATTATTATGAAATGTATTGCTTTGTAAACAACTACAATCATCTTCTTGTACTACGAAGTCTACAGGTTCCAAAAGCACAAAAAATTGCAAAAATACTGAACTTTGCAAAAAATACTAGAACTGAAAAGGTTGTGCTTTTGCAAGGAGTATGTCACCCGTGGCCAACATCATCCCTGGCGGTGAAAAGTGCGTGGACTACCGCGGTCATCGTCGTTAATGGGTTAAACGTTTCTAAAAGTTATGGATAGTGCAGAGAAATCCTACAAAACTAATGCCAGAAGCGGAAATTTCAAGGCAACTTTCCGTTACATTACAAGAACCATTAACAACAACTCTTCCCATAACATATTCTTTTAATGCACTTTCGGCTAATCACTTTGAGAAAGAACTTGCTATACTTTACCCTGTTTAAGCATATCCTACTGCCTTCTTCCCCAAACTAATGCAATGTTAAATTGCGTGGCATACCACGGTACTTTCGTGTTTCATCGAAATGATCTGAACGCATTTGCCAGCGTCCAAAATCATCAGTCATCCTATCAGCAAACCTCGAAGTTGCAAAACTATCCCAATGGGAGCTATCCATCACATGGACGAATGCCTTTTGATTACTGAATTAGCGGTCTCAATACATGGGATTCACGCGACACGAAGGATGGTTGACTGCATTACCTGAACGTGATTTAAACTGTCTGGCTGTAATGTGTGGAATGATTTCGAAAGAAGAGCTGCAACAAATTCTTACTGTATGCTCGCTTTCCACATCCAACTGCTGCTAAACATGCTGTATAGATAATAAAGGATGAAGGATTCGGTGTCCTCAGTACCTTCTGAGGGCATGCTCCGAACGCACACTACTTCATAGTCGAGACGGCGGTTGTATGCGTGCGGGCCTTTTACATGACTTGCGGAGGCCAGCCATTACCAGGACAAAGCTTTTATCCTCCCAGAATTACTCTGGTACCACTTTGCCGTCTCCGAAGGGTAGTCTTGGTTCGCCGAGGGGCTAGATCGAATCTGCGCCCGACATGGTCATGGCGGCGCCTCATACCCCTACGCCACTCGTCCCCCTCGTCTTATATGAAACATGTTCAAAACCACAGCACATTTGTACAGACGCTGAAGAGAAAACAGAGTCTCGTGCTACAGTCATGAGCACAGCTAGTAATAACGGATATCAAATGCGTTGCACAGTAGAATCCGTAAATCGATGTTCAGCACAGTAGTAGAATACCACACTGTTTACCTTACTCCGAGCAAGTCAGTGCTGCCGTACAGTATAGCATGAAGCGAGCACAGTTATGCGATGATATCATTCTTGTGGACATCTCAAGCGATAGCATCAAAAAGCGACTTGTGCGATATAGACTTTACGACAAATACTGTTTAAAGAATGCAAATTGGAAGATTTTTAGAAAATGCGGAAGTTTAGCTTGAAGAGAGAGGGAGGGGATATGCCACAAATGGAACTTTTCTCTCCTTCACAGAGTAATTTGACATGCTGATTATGAAATTTCCACCTGGTGACAGGCGTACGATAAAAGGCTAGTATCTCTGAATTTGCTGAAGTATCGTACCCCCTCTGGAAAATACATATGACATTTGCGTTTTTTTAACCTTACTGGACCATAACGATCTCTTCACCTTTTCGTACGATTTCTATTCTCGATTCCACCCCCCCCCCTCCAATTCTCTCGTATTAGGGACCACTATTATGCCCACCAAATAGGGGCCTTGACTTGGCCATGACGTCATTATGCAAGGAACAGTTTTGATGGCATGTTTTGCTTACCTTAGGTTCTTGTAATTGTGTTCACCGATTTAATACTTCTTTTTATCAAAAACAAGCAAAGATATCGACTGTTCCTTCCTTATTCACAGTTAGAGTTCTCACAGGCAGGTAACAAAGCAGTAGTGATCGCTACGGGAGCCTTGACCCATGCGCGTAAGGAGTTGTAAATCCTCGTGATCGCGCTAATTGATATAGATGTATGCATGTCACCCACACTAATCCTCGCTGACTCGCGAGAGAATTTATGGTTCTTCTGTTTCGTCATGTCGCTTGCATTCAGCTTCCGCCATATGGCCTTTTTCCCATAGATATCGCAAATCTTGGCAAACAGCCATGCGGCTTGCTCAAGTGAGTCAAATTTGCGGGAATACTAAGTTAGCTAATTGCACAAATTCCACACTGTCATAAAATACTAACAAATTCACTTATTCACTTTCAAGGGTCTGTACATTCGACTACAGCCGCTTAGCATGACTTAGCATGACTTCTCGCGAGATTCTGGCAAACAGCTCTGCTTTTATGAAGTACTACTGTATATGTAGGATGTCTTCAAAGAAGTACACATTTTTTTGACCTTTGATAGCCCCCTTCCAACAAATCCCTTTGCTTAATCAAATACCATCCAGTATAGCAGGCTTCAACTAAGATTTGCAGTATAGAGCGAATTCATCCATCGCTCTTCTTTAGTGAAGGATTACTGTAGGATGTCTGAAGACGGTTTTGAGCCGTCAACGTCTATATTTTGCCCGAGAATGCTCTCTACCAGCTGAATCTTCATCACTAGGTTAAACTGAATCGGTGGTATGAGTATGAAATTTGCACTTTACCGTGGGTCTTTTGCATAAGTTATGCTAAATATACCGCCACGACATTTTTTCCGTGTTGTTTGAAAGTGTGATCAAACCATTAGGAAAGCTCAAGAAAAACTCGTAAGGTATTCTAACAAAATCAGCATATTTGAAAACACCACCATACAACTTTCCAGATTTTTGAAATTCTTGTTGTAGGCGCCCTATAGGCTCACAACGTTGTATGCTAGAAGTTCCTACCGTGATTTTACAGTAATTAAGGTCGATCGGGGATTCGCACTATACCGGAAGGATAAGCTGAAGCCAGCTCTACGAAACCGTAACTGAAGTTAGGTAAAAAAAATTTTGAGAAGAGAATTAACGATTAAAATATGTGTACTTACTTCTGATACACTTATATACTGCTACTGTACATACTTCATAAATCACTTCCTTATTCCATGTAAGTAAATATCATTTAGCTGTTGAGAATATTGCACCTTTTACATATCACAGTTTCGAAAAGTATCCCAAAGCAGAACAATTGTAACTTGACTGCCACAGAAAATGAGCTAGCGCAATGCGAAAAAAATGATAGAACCTTCAAAAACTTAAGAAAACTGTTGAATTTAATTATTTTTCAAACATATACTTTTCTTATTACACGCATCATTAGAACAAGCAACAAACTGTCTTAAGTATCGTTCTTAGACAATGGTATCTCCAGCTCAGTTTCGAGTGTTTATTTCGTAAGTGATTGATTTGTTGCAAATCAAGAACTAATAAAATATCTTCTGTAGCTACATATTCAAGCAGCCAGTTGGAAGATACAAGCCTAACGAATTATTTGCGCACTAACAAAATAGGATGCATAATTATTAGTTGTACACGTAAAATCAAATGCGCAGAATACAAAGTTTTCCTTAGAACGGGTCATTTAGATACGGCTCAGTTATGTCACATAATTCAATGAATTTCTTCCATGCGTTACTGTAGTAGCATGTTGCAAGTGGTGCAGGAGCGGGTGCGGTTCCTACGGTATAATGTAACGGCTATTGTTTTATGTTACATCCGGGGAAAGTGAGTCTCCAAAAAACAAAATCAGACATTTACATTGATGCGCAAGATATGTCGGTACCAAACAAAACTTATCTGTCAGCAGAATGTAGCTATCAGAAAACAATATAAGCAAAATGATTGTGTTTAAAGTACTTAAAGTACTAAAGTTATCTATATTAGATTAGTCCAAAAGTTCTTTCGCATCATTAAAAATTAAAACTTCTTTCTGTCATGATATTTTTGCTGAGGCAAGCCCGTCAAAAATTCCAAAGCTGTGCCGTAAAATCCAAAACAGACAGTAACCTAGTTTTTTGATATCCTGTTTCCGGCTGAGCAATATTCGCGCTGAGCGAGTCATTCCTTGAAAAGTTACGATTTTTGAGAAAAAATGCCAAAAATCACTTTCTCAGGAATATTGATTTTCTGGCATTTGTTCCCAAAAATCCTAACTTTTTCAGGAAGGGCTTTCAATCAACGCGAAATTTGCTCAGCTAGAAAGAGGGAAGCAAAAACCTAGGTCACTAGCTAATTTGGATTTTATGGCACAGTGTTGGAATTTTCAACGGGCTTGCCTCAAAATTCCATTTATGAAAAGGTTTCCCTTTTTCAATTTTGTCTCTACATCTAGAGCTTACTAAAGAGTGTGCAAGATGTCTTTGGAAAGAGCGGGGTTAATAGTTTCTAAAGAAATTAAAGTTATGCAAAAACATTGCGATAGGAAGAAGTTACGAATTTTTGAAAATGATGCGAGAATTTTCGGACCAGCCTGATATTAAAGAGCATTATTTTTCTGTCAAAAAACCTCCTCTTGGCGCTCGGTTTCAACTTTTTGTACATTTTCACTTCTTAACGCAGGTCACGGAAGTAAATATTTTTGGCATCTATTCTGCATCATCTTAAAAAAGCTTGGAATGAAGTCCAGTTTCTAATCTGCAAATAATTGGCTTCCTCCAAACTCTTCAAGACAATCACTCCAAGTCGAGCACATGGTATAGTGTTGCGAGTGGAATTGGGTGCTTGTTAAAAGGAGCTCATTCATTAGGCAGAAAGCCGCTAATGGGATTGCATTGGATTTGCTGATTAGCTGACCTTACTCTACCCGTGCGTGTGGCCAGACGGCGGCCACCAAATGACTTCCCTTATTTGCGCAGTCCACTAATTCGTCGTTGTTTCGTTTTCATAAGGATCTGAAATTATCTAATAATTAGTAATCTTTACAAAAGAAATTGCGCTCCTCACCGAGAGTTCAACTAGGATTGAGCTTATTGACAACTGATACTATAATATTTAGAGCTCAAATCAAACTGTTAGGTATTTCTAAAAGTTCGGGGCGTTTTCATTCTCATCTTCATTTTTCTGAAGGGCGGCCGATTTACGGTAGGTACCGCAATTACGTCCATGCTTCGGTGAACTTATTTTGGCTGCTAAAGTATTCAGATTTTATTAATTGGCTCTTGACAAAACCGCAAATATTCTCTCAAGTAAAAGGTGGTCTGGAATGATTGCTGCTTTTGCTGCTTCCTTATCCCTTTCCTCTTACATCACGTTCTCTATCATTCCTTGATTTCTGACAAAAGGTTTCATTAGGATCAGCCAAGTAAACAAAAAAGATTTGTGAATCTCATTTCAGTAGCTTTGACTTAACGTTTCAGTATATAGAGCAATTTACTTGATTTCTTTCCAACTCCCCATTTTTTCATTTACCCCATTCTCTAATGATTCGTTTCCTATTATAAGTCCAGGCATCTCTAAAGAATTAAGCTTCTGCTTAATTTGCTCAAATGAACTGACTACGTACAACTCTCCTGACTAAAAACAACTTTTGATCATCCTCCAGAGCTTGATTTGCACGGACGGTTTGCGCTTTGCCAGTGTGTTCATCTTTTTGGACATATGCAATAATTCTCTTTTTTGGCTTTCGTTGAATCTTGGCAAGTCAAATGTGCTAATTAGAAAATGGCCTATTTTCATCTTGTTTCTTTTCAAGTATATGACAACTGGCAATCCTTACTCTGGTTATACAGGGTGTCCCAAAAGTATGTATCGAACGTTTGATCGTTAATAACTCTCTTCCCAACAAGTCTTTTGCCTTGCTTCAGGTACCGTTTTGTAGAGCTGGCTTCAACTTAGATTTGCAGTATAGAACGAATCACTCATTTCTCTTCATTACTGTAGGATTACGGTAGAAACTTCAAGGAGGGTTTTAAGCAATGAAAGGCCATATTTTGCCCCAGAAAGGAAACAAAACAGCCTTAAAACTTTTACACTAGGCTAATTAGAGTTGCTGATTATAACTGTAAAGTTCCCAACTTATTATGATGCTTCATTGAAGAGTTATGCCAGGTAAGAAGTAGCGGCCATTTCTTCAATGTTCCTAAAAAGTGGGATCGCACCGTTTAGAAAGCTTCGTAATCTTGTGAATAGTTAATTATTGAACTCAGCGTCCATAAAAACCCTATTACACAAGTTTTCACGATTTTTTGAAAAATTTTGAAACGGCAGCTTTTTTCACATTAACACCATATGTTTCAAGTTTCTACCGTAATCCTACAGTAATGAAGAGAGATGAATGATTCGTTCTATAGTGCAAATCTAAGTTGAAGCCAGCTCTACAAAACGGTACCTAAAGCAAGGCAAAAGACTTCTTGGGAAGAGAGTTATTAACGATCAAACGTTCGATACATACTTTTGGGACACCCTGTATTTCGCAACCGCAGTCTTGACCACTTTTAGGCGAACAAACAATGTTCGCAGCATCAAATATCCTTCCGAATATGACACACATCCTGATGTGTTATATGAGCTACTACGGGTGCAGTAGATCAACAAAGACTATGCACTTGTTCTAAACAAATAAACAAGCTTAGAGGTGCAGAAGAAAGGCAAAAGCTGTCATTTTTGAAAATTTTAAGAAGTACAAGATATCCAGTTGCAACACGAGAAGTTGAGCAGTTCGCATCTCCCATCAAAAGTTTGTGAGATTGAAGAACGGTAAATACAGTATCGCCCATGTTTATCTAGGCGCAATTTTGGTGAACGAAATATTTCCGAAACTTACAATTTTCACTAGTTTTGACTAGACGAAAGCTGCATTTGCAACGCTTGCAAGTGCATGTCCTTTCAACCATGATATTGCTAGTTTTTTATGAGGAGTCAAATGAATTTTTTAGCCTGATGAACGTCAGCTTTTTCTTTTCAATTAGGGTTTTTTCGGCTTCGGATATGTAGGCCTGTCTAACAGATTACGGTATTCTATACTGCTGCATCATCTTGCATTTTTCATTTGCCACAATCATCTCACAATCATCTCGGTCATTTTTATATCATTCCCATTCTAACACATAAAGCAAATAATTTGAATAATTCAACTTCATGCATGTTCAAAATACCATAGTTTGCTAAGAGAAATCCAAGTCGCGGTTCAACCCTATTTGAGCAATGTTAAGCCCGTTTTGATCTTTTTTGCTAAGCCCATATTGGTCCTTTTTGGTCGGCCAACAAAAGAACGTTTCGTACAAATCTGCATTATGCAAAATTCTCTACTTGGATGTTAGTAATTCAATCACAGTTTGCCTAGCTCTCCTCCGATCTAAACACATACTTCACACGTTTCTCAGTCGTCTAAGGTTTCAGTGCAATTCGTGGGAGCATCGCGAATTTGAACCGTTGCTGTATACGAAATTTAATGAGTAAATCCAGATTTCTTTCCTGCTTTGCTCCTGTCCTTATTTTCTTACATTTTGTAATTTATAGTACCTGGAGCTGGTCCGACTTTCACTTGTCTCGCAGCTATTTCAGATGGTGTTGTGGTGCTGCTACCTATGTACCTACGAGATAGTAGAAGCTCATTTTAACTATGCTGTTTATCAGCTCTAGGAACTTTCGATGGTGAACCGAATATCAACTATACAATTTTTTTGCTGAACAGCTCAAAGCTACAAGTAATAAAGTTGCTATGTTTTTTGCAAAAACGATGTTCTTTCTCCATTGGTGGGGTTGATGCAAACAGGAGAGTGCCTCATACATGATAAATATTGTTGTTCTGAAAAAATTCTTGGCAAGTATTCCAAAGTGGCTTAAGTATAATAAAACAAACTCCTTCGTTAACAGCTTTGCTGAACCAATACCCTGAGAAAACGTGGAATTTTTTGTTGGGTCCGAACAATTTTTCGATACAAAGTGCTCCATCCATTGATTTTTGATATAGGCCCGTAGTAAAGCTCGGTCATGGGAGATTATCTCCCCTGAGACCTTCATGTGAGGTTCTGTCAGTAAAATGACGACCGCCCATTTCCCCATGCTATAGGGATGCAACGTCACCTGAGAGGTGAGCCTCAGGTGAAGTTCGGCAGGGAGATGATCTCCCTGCCGGGTCATGGGAGATGATATGAGCGATGATGTCCAGAAATAGTGTGCTAAAGAGGAAACGCAGAGAAAATCTTCGTAAGTTGCTCCTGAGTAACTTACGATACACAGCAATTTGCTTAACACTGCGGACAAAATCGGCGCAAAATTGCACAACCGTCGAAAAGGAGAGGATGGATGAACAGCTGATTTTGGCGAGGAAGACAGAAAAAACAAATTCTTCTCTTTCTTGTAAACTTTACTGGTTTTTTCTTGAAGCTGTCCAAAACGGGACTCATTTGTTCATTTCATTGAATTCACGTTGCAACCATTTCGTTTTGTCGCAAAATTTTCGCAACGAAATGTTTTTTCATTTTATCTTTGCGTTTGCTAGGCGAAATCTTTGATAGCGGTCATCATCGATTGGATAGTGGCCGCTATCAAAGATTGCCCGGCGATGCAGCAAAAGTTGTGTCGCTAGCCGGAGTCGAACCACGGCCGCGCGCATGTAATTCCAATGGCTTACCCATTTAACCAAATCGAATCAAGTAGCTGTTTTTTCGAGAACGCACTTGATCATAATGTCCAGGAAGCGATCTGCATCCAGATCAATAGCTCGCCGGATGCTGGACTGGGGCGCCAAGATATCAACTCCGGTCCGCCTCAGGGGAGATGCCCTGACGGTAGTTTACTACGGGCCATAATTTAAGCTAATAAACTCATGTAGTCGTAACCTAGCCTTTCTTGTTTTGGTGGTAAAATTGTATATCACCTTTACTCCGATCCCTAAGATCCACAAACACTGTTTCGAGTGCGGCAGCAAATAAAGTCTGCAGTTTTTGCACAGTTTCAAAGCCAAGCAACACGAAATCATATTGAGGTAAGCTATACAGGGTATGGCGTACGCTGCGGATTCACAAATACTGCTTTCTTGGTGAAAACAGGCCTACTTAGCACGATTGAGGTTAATTTTTTCTGGGATAACTCCACATTTTGTGATTTTTGTAAATCGTTTAACGTTTGTTTTGATTCCATTTGAGTTCGAGGTTGATGTATGACCAAAATGTTTAAGCTATGTTTGTGATGTGGTCACGCACACGAAAGGAATGTCCAGCGTTGCGAGTTATACTTTTGGAACTCCGCTTTGTACTAGTGACTATAAATTTATAAGCCAACCATGCCGGATCGATTCAGAAGCCATGACTTCATTTTTCTGTTTGCTTGCGTGCTGTGTGTACTTTTTTCTTGCCGATTTCCCTCATTGGCACGGCAACTAATCCGCTATGCAGAGAAAATGATAAAAAGTGTCTTGTCACAAGAATTGAACATGATTTCGTATAATTGGTGTTCTTATTTTTATTTCACTTTTCTTGAATACTCTCCAGCTATGGTGCAGTCCAAAATCAATAACCCGACCTGAGTTTCTTTTTACAATACAGATTTCTGGAACATTGTATGACTTCTGATCTTCCGAAGGATATTTTTCTTCCAATCCCCCTAGATAGTCTACCATTAATTCTCCTATCATAGTGCGTGACATAATAGTGCAGAGCTCGTGAGACAGAAATTATATGCGCAATTTTACGGTTGCTTAGCTGCTAGCGTTTTTTAACCTTAGTGCAACCTTTCCCCCGTCACGAAGCCCATGGTGATTGTATTGCATGCATAGAGTGCATCTTGAAGGCTAAAGATCATCGACAGGTGCAAATTCCAAAGATGGTTCAGAGGTGAACAAAAGAGTTTGGGAGAGTTGAAAGCTGATTGCACGCCTCAAACATTCTAAAAAAGTGCCATGTCGTCATTTGTAACTGATGTGCGTATTGCACACCATGCACTCTACTTGACGACATGTAAGACTGGAAGTTGCTCGTTTTCAATGATTTCTCTTTGTTTTCTTGTTTCTTTTCATTTGATTGGATATGTAACAGTTAGTAGTACACACTTCTACAGCCTGGTGAGGGGTGGTGAAGGTGTCGTCGGTTGCCGCGCTTGATGTACAGACTCAAATATTTGTTTTTGCAATTTTCGCCAAAATCGCCCTCAAACTTTTTGTCTGATCCAACTAGGATAAGATGAATCCACAAAATCAACATAAAGTTTGTAATGGCTTACAGCTTTTTTCCTTTTTTATCGCTTGACCTACCCGAAGCGCGTAGCATTCTAGAAATATCTAATTAAACAAACTTTTGACTTATGGTGTGTGCATGTTCAACAATCTCTCAACTTCATTCATATGGCCAACAATAAGCACGGTTGGCTTAAGAGATCAAGAAGCTATTTTCATTGTACGAAGAATATTTCACATTCGTTTCAACGCTCTTCAAAATTACTCGTTCTACCTCACCCTTCAGCCGAACATTTCATTAGTTTTTACAAATTTTTTCTTCATAAATCTCGATGTCGCATCTCAGCTTCAACACTCAATTTTTATGTTTGCCTCATATCTACAAAATTTTTCTATCAAGCTTGCCTTTTTATAATGAACTGTTTGGTAAATGCGTTTTCCCTCCTACTTCTTGCAATGCTTTAGCAAGCAAATAAGACATAGCTGGAAGTACCACTTGAAGAGCTAGATAAAATAATGGTCCTCTACCTTGAGCTTTGCAGATGGTCCACATGCTTTTGCCTGTAGGGGTACTGTTGTCTTTGAAAGATTAGAGCCTCAACATTATTCTTTAGGTTGCTTCATATGGAACGAGAAAAATAAGCAAATTTTTTTTGATATAGTTATCAAATTGTAAATCTTTAAAGGCTATAGAGCAAACCAAGGAAATAAATCTTGAAACTAAGAGGTATGGGCATAGATTTGGATTCTCGCTTATTTTATTCAGTAATAAGGCCTGTTCAAATTCTACCCGAATCTCTACCTTAATGATTTTTTGTTTGGCGATTACCTATAAAGTTTGGGGGTTTTGGCATTATTAATAGGAATTGCTGATTCTCTTGGTTTCTTTATCTTTATCTTTCTTTATCTTTGCACTCAAGGTGTACCAATCAAACTATGAAATACTGTTAGCGTGGGGCCAGTCGTCCTAGAAATTCAAAGAACAAGCAAAGAAAGTTTCATTAATAATAATTCTTCATCGCTGGGAAAACTTAATAAATTTTTACCCTGCAATAATTACCAAGAAGGGCAAATATTACTGATAAACTTATAATGAATTCCCTAACAAAGGTTAAATATTCTATTAGGTTGGCTAATAAATGAGTTCGGTCGCTTTTTCAGCTCTTACAAATGCTGCAAACAAATTTTTGTCCAATTTTTGGTATCTTTGAAAAGAACACTTTACTGAGTATTGGAGCACACATTCTGTTTGAGTAAAACTTATCTTCCAAGGAAAAAAATCCGCAAAAAAGTGAAAAAGCGCAATTTTCTCATAATGCGCAATATGAGGATATTTGGTTTTCTTAATGAAACATTTTCAAAGTGGCAGATCACACTTCTTTTTATTGTCCACTAATTATGGAAAACTCCTCTGAATCCAAACACCAAACTGCTGTTCTTTACTTCCATTACAGCATTTGAAAATTTCGCCATGTTGGGGCATAACTGTCTTTAATGACGATAAAAAATCCTGATTATTTGATATGTGATAGAGGAATCTTCGAACTACTTTCCCACAAAAAATCATAAATTGAAAACAACAAGAAATTTTTTATGATGATTTGTATGCCAAAACGAACTTATTTTTTAGCCAACCTAATATATCGAATTATAGTCGTCAGTAAATCCATATAAAGAAAAAGCGTTTCTATATAAGAACGCTTTGCCTTCTTGCACGTAAAGACCCCACAATAAATATTTGGATTTTTTTATACCCCTAATCAGAGTTGTATACAACAAAAACAATTAAACACAAAAATAACAAAAGACCATGAATTTTCTTCGCTGCCTTTTACATTTTCATTGTACCATAACCATACAAGGGCGCCCAGTGTTTTCTAATGCTGGTTTCCTGGCATTTGTCACTTCAGATTATAATATTCAAAAAACAAGTTTTTATGTTTTGTAGCTTCCACGAGAAAGAACAGAAACGCGAAGAATGATCACTCCACCATGAGATCTTCGACTCCGCAACTAAATCTCGGCAGATCAATCATTCTTTGAGGTTCCTGACAGCCCGTGATTCTTCAGCGATTACAAGTGCTCAACTTTTTAAAGTGTACACACACCGCTAAGCTGCCATTGTGGCAATTTCTTCTAGGTTATCCCAAGAGAAAAGAGAAAACCGGTTCTATGATTCGAGCATAAAACAACATTTTCCGGAAAGATTTCGGGTAAACTTGGAAGGGCAGGGTTTTATTTACTTCTGGCTGGTCTCCCCCCCCCCTTCTCTTTCGCTTAGCTCTAGGCACCGTGTATATCAGCTTGCAATGATGATCTCTCAATGAGATGCCTAGCCGATGTTTGCACTGCCGTCAGCAACATCGGCTCGGGATGTCAGGGCTCCAGGATGCTCCATTTGTTTGCTGAACAAACATATGTGTGACTTACTCTTCATGTGTGCCTACGCGTGTGCGTGCAACCCTGTCAGATCATCTGAACTAATAAACTTTTGCAAAAGCTGCGCATGCTGAAGCAGAAGTATCAAATAAATTCTGGATCACGGACTTCTCCGGCTGTCCATGTAAGAAAAGAGCGCACATCAAATTCCTAACCTGCTCCTACTTCTTCGCTCTTCGGACCTGCTAGCCTTACCCCCCCCCCCTCTCTAGCTAGTCTCTCTAGCTTTTCCTCCTTTCACTTCCAGTCTCCTCCAAAACTTGCTCTTTTCCTCCACGTCTGAGTAAATCCACAAGCTTTTCTTGAAGTGGCAATCGTCAAGAGCTCAAGAGTGAGTTAAATGTTTATTTTAGTTCTTTTTCACACGCTAGGACTGCACACTGGCGCCAAAGACAACTACGGCTGAGTTTCTTTTATTGCATAGTTTTTCCGTATAATTTGTTGTTCCGTTAATTATTTTAATCTATTTTTGCGAGTACGCAATCAAAGGCAATATGAAACCTTTACCACAATGTCGCGATGTCAATCAGTAAAGACGCATCAAAATAAAGTTTACCTTTACTGTTTAAAATTTTAAAAAATTTTAAGAATTATCTTAGTTGTTTACAAATATAAACAAGTCACTTGCACATTTTTGTAACTCATGTGGACCAAAAGTCTCGCTACCCGTTCTCAGATGGGGGATTTGGCCCACACTCCCCCACCCCTCGGTCCGCTAAAGCCCCACATGTTTTTTGCGTTAGACGGCTTATTGCAAAGGTAAGAGGGAATCACAACAGAAAAAAAAACTAAAGCCATTTTTCGTCTAAATAATCTCAACAGCTTTACTAGTTCATACAGGAGGTAAACACTGAAAATAAATCCAAATAGGTTTTCTAGCAATTACCTCACTAATTCTTCAAAGAAAAGCGTTCGGGTTCCACTAATGTTTTTTCTTTTATCCGTAGCTCTCATTCGTAAACTAAACAATCCTATCTTACTCCTGTCCTTTGCAAGCTTGTCGAAAATGTGTTGGACTTTCACAAAAAACAATGCTGTAGATGATCTCACTGTAGATCGTCGTCTCATGGCGTTGACCGTCAAGGCAATCACCAACGAATCCATTTATTAACAGTTTATCTATTTGAGAGTGTATGTGTCAAAATCATGAATAGAGGTACACTCAATGGAGCATGCTTTCTCTCGATCACAAAAAGATTCATCATCGTTGCTCTATCACAATTGGTTTATTGCTTTACATGGCGAGTTAGAATGATGCGATTCGAAAAATTGACAGCAGAATTGATATACTGAGCCTCGTAGAAAACAACTACCCTTTGCTTCAACTGGCTTGGCGGCTGGAAGGCGGGGCTTCGCGACTTATCAAGGCTAAGGAATGTTCAGAGAGCAGGCGCACAGGAGAGACGCAGACTGCGTCGCGAGCGGTTAATCAGGCCACAAAGCCCCACATTCAGACCAGCTGAGCCAATGGTTACATTTCTTTTAAGATTTCTGAAAATGCTAAGAAATACTGAAACGAATTCAACAGATAAATGCAAAAAGCTCAAATAAACTTTTCAAAAAATTTTCGGAAATTAAGTAAGTTTGCGACGACAACTTTTTTGATTTGAAATCCTAGAACTTTGATTTGAAGAAACCCAATCAAGGCTTTATGCGCAGAAATCTTCGTTAGCCATGCAACATGCAGTTTAATGACGCTACCAATTCCTCATCCCTGTTACACTCGGCCACCAGCTCGTTTCAGACTAAATTCGTATAGTGCTTACTCTAAGATTTACACTCAATCGCGTCTCTGCAAACTATTTTTGTCGTGGAGACCTTTCCGGTATCCATATGCAATCCGTGGAATGGCTAATTGCACTTTCAAGCACAATTTCGAAGCTAACATGACCTTTTCGGATTTTACACGCTTTTTGGAGAAAAAGCTGCAATTGGAAGACTAGTAAGAGCTCGCGTGAAGTGCGAATGTAAAGCATTATTCAATAGAAATCAAGGCAGATCAGCTGATTATTGATTTTTTAGCGTGCACCAATCAGCCGCACCGCAACTGTCGCGCAACAAGTATTCAGCATGTTCTCAAATATGCACATTGAAGACGTTTGACTGTGCACACGCCGACATACGTGCCAGTCGCGGAATTATGAATTACATGAATAAGTCATCTTAAATAAATGAAGATGTCAGTAGGCAGAATCGCAAAGCACATCTACCATTGAAAAAGTACATTTTGGAAAATGGCGCTAATAGCTGAATTTTCGCTTCAAATTCATTCTAATGACAGTAACCCGAGCAATAAGAAAAACCTGTCATGTTCAGTATAAGTACAAAGTTATACACTTTTAATGCTGGTATAGTGAAGCTGTTAATTCTGCCATTCACTTTTCTTGCAGAGAAAAGTTCCATCATGGAAATGGGACTACTTTTTTTTACATTCATTTAACGCAAAGCAGCCTATCTCAAGCGGAAGGGCAAGCTTTGCCTCTTCTTTTATGGCTGCAACTTCATGTTCACATGCATTACTCTTGGCTGGTACAAGATGTAAAATTTTTTTAGTAATGGCCTATTAAAGTGAGTTAAATTGAATGAAGTACACAGTTGGTTGTTGTTCAAAAAAATATTAAGATAATAGCCTAAATCGTACAATGAACTCTCCATTTTCCGAAATATCAAGATCTAACTCCTTGACTGAATCTTTCACCTCGCCAATCCATGCAGTCATTTTTCTTCTTCTGGTTTTATGTTTTCTTAGTTTTTACTTGATTCTTCCGCTTTCTTAGATCATCAGCAATTCTGACATTATAATTTCCCAAGTGTTCATATTACATATCCTTCACCTATCCTTTTTTGTATCGGTCTCTCACCACCACATTACCTTGAAACTTATTCCAAGCATCTCATTTACACGCATCTATTTCCCTGATTATCTTACCTTTGAAACATAGCTAGATAGCTCGTATTAGGTACATTTTATTGGAAGAGAATCATTAGCCGCTCCGATGTGTTTCTTACATAATATTATCAACGTAATAAGCTTTGAGTTTGACAAAAAAACTTATTTCCTTTTCTCATAACAGCTGGTGCTTATGGCTCCGCTCTAGGCCGCTAGATGCGTAGTCACACCAAACCAGCTCTATTTTGCATATCCATCCACTTGAGCTGTTGATATATAGCTTCTCATTGTCAATTTGAATGGATTACGAATGCTTTCTGGAGGACTTTCGTTGATTTGACCGTTAAGTGTAGATCTCAAACAGGTCTTACTGCCAGTGGAAGCAAAATCTTCTAATCAGATAGTGATGCCAAAATTACTGATTCCAGGTTACTCCATGGTTATTGTACTATTGCTTTTCATGGTAAAATGTCCCATAAAAAATTGTCAGACTGTCTGATAGCCCATTTCCACTTCGCGTATGCTTTTGCATTTTAATCATTTCAATTAAGTTGAATAGGTTTCAAATTTTCTTCCCTTGCTCTCTTTGCTCTCAACCCCTTTTTTCTTTTTAAAAAAGCGCAAAGTTGTAAGAGAGTTATGCTACTGAGAGTCAAAAGAAGATTTTTGGAACATTTCGAACAGAGAATTCCAAAACAATCTTGAGGTATCGCTGCAATCTCTCAATCTAGAAAAACCTTACTATACGGGGAACGATTGTAAATCTGTTGTTCAACTCAAAAGAGCGAACCTAGGCCTCTAAAAAGTGAGGGTTTTTTTGCTTGTCAGCGGTGTAAAGGTAAAAGTTTAGAAGCCCCCCCCCCTCCCACGCTCTTTTCCTACCGTACAACACTGTGCCCTAAAAATTAGCATACCTTAATTTATGGTCATCTAACTCTTTGCACATCCCATCCCACGCAAATCCCAGTGCCTTAGCGTACTCAAATTTCGTACCGTAGTCCTACAGTAGCGGAAAAACATACTAAAACCTTTTCTCTGAAAACTCCCCTTCCTTGTAACTCCCCTCCCCTTATTCGATATTCTGTGGCCAGTTTCTTATTGTTTTTCTTTGGAATCTTCTTCGTAGTTATTACTACGCAATTAGATCGCACTCAATTTCGTCTACTTTTCTTCTCGAGTCTCGTCCCCACTCAATTATTCTTAAGTGCACATGTACTGAAGCGAGTAATAGCACCTGGTAAATATTGCCAGTGATTTACGAACACTCATAAATGTGTACATGTCTTCAGCACATAATCCTACGCTTTATTCTGGAGCCAGTCCACTTAGGCTTAGATGTCTGGAATTGTCTGTGTGTACGAAGGAAAAGCTTGTCAACCTTCTGACTCATTACGCCCTCTTGAATGATGAAACAGCATAAATTGAGTGGAGCAAAGATGGAGCAGAAATTGCTTGTTTCGAGAATTCAAACCATTTTTTGTCTAGAAAATTGCATTTCCTCACTTTCCATAAATAGCCCTTCAGCACGAAAACTTCTCTAACCCTCTATAATATGAATAGAATCGAAAGAGCAGCTTCTGCGCTGCAAAAACAATGGCTAGTATTTCCGCAAGTTGGTGATGCCCTTTCTCTATGGTATGCGTCATTCTTTATTTGCCTATTCTTGCCAGTTCCTGCCATCAGAGTCTTAGCTAGAATTCCAGTGGAAGAGATAAAAGGGAGAGTAAGTATTTCGTTTAGAGTTTCACCTGACTCATTGGCTCATTTCGAAATGCAAGCAAGTTAAAAAGTAATTACTTTCGTACTTCGACATGCGAGGTCCCGCCTAAACTCTGAAATTAATTTTCAGCTTCCCCTGAACTTTGGAAACAGAATCCATCTTTCTCAGCACGACACCATTCTTTTCTGGATTTTCGCTTCTCAAACCCAAACTGATTTTGCTATAGTAAATACTAAACATCCCGGTAGGAGAGGAGCAGTCAAAATACTTTTTTCTTTGTAACTGCACTTTTACTTTTCTATACGAAATTTCAGGCTGTAATCCCGAGTTTGTGTCTTTTTAAAGCGATAGTGTCTAGGAACAACCCGCTTTCATACATATTTTCTTTGGGACCTTCGCTGCTCTTTGCAGCTTCACTCATTTTATTCATGGTCTAGCAAACCTAATAAGAAGATTGAAAAAAGCTGTTTTTTGTGGTCTTTGAAATAGCGGAGAGGCAGTCATCGTCGGTTAATTGTTCAGTACGCGTATTGCACACGATACGCGCTACTTGACGACTTGTAAAATTGAAATCTGCTTTTCAGTGATTTTTCTTTGCTTCCTATTCTCTCCTGATTTGACTGGATAGTAGTACCCAATTTTCTAGTTTATACAGATAAAAGTGGTTCTACTGAGGAGGTTTTACTAGTAAAAATGTCGTCGATTGTCGCGCATAGTCTGCAAGCTCACATATTGATTTACAAATGACGCAAGGATAGTCGGTCGTTGTAAAAAAAAATTTTGAAATTAGATGAATAATTCTCGTTGAGCTCCTCAATCGATTATTTGATGCAAAAATCACGGCTACGTGCTTCGCTTTCTTTCTCTGTTCAAACAACTTGCGCTACAATAAAAGACAATTTCAAATCCGCGCAAAGCTCGAAACGAGCACATTTGCATTAACGTCGACTAACTATGTAGGGCAATTTCTTCCTGAATGACTTCCCGCCGAATATTTGGAAACGTCTGGTCGTTTTCGGAGGAACACTTGGCTGTTTATTCTTCTCTTCTCTTTTACGCGGTCATCGGCGCTGAAGCGTGAGCGCGAACGGCTCCACAAGCCGGAAAATGTCTCGTAGCTGCCCTCGTCGCGCAGGTTATTACGCGCTTCGTTGAGCACAGACGAAAGCTACACTTTACTCTAGATTCATCTCTCCAAATTTCGAAATTCATACTATATCTTACCTCTGAAAATTTAGAAATAAGCTCTAAACTGTTAAATTACTCGCCAAAAAATTACTTCCTTGATTTACAGAGCGATTTCTGCAAATTTCTTCAAGAAATTGGAAAATTTCTGCCTTCTCGCAACTAATTCGCGGATAACTCTTGAGCCACTTAGTAATCGGAAGTTATCAATGATCTCTCAAATGTAATCTTCAGATGTAGCAAAAAATGGTAGTAATGTCAAGGTTATGTATATTATGATATAGAGTGCGTTTCAAAGATAAACTATTATCAGAAAAATTATGCTGACTCAGTTTTGTTCCTTACCTTAGACGGAGCATATGCTGGGCTCTTCTCAGTATCCTCAATAAGGAAAGAATCCCTAGGATTTTAAATTTATTTTTGAGTAAATTCAGATAGATTTTCAAGGGTTTACGCAAATAGTTCAAAAATCAATGAGTTCAAAACAAATTTACATAAAGGCGATTTTTGCCTTATATTTTGAAACGTGATGTTTATCAACCATGAAAAATTTCAACAAATAAATGTTTCAGTGCTTTTGTAAATAAACTGCTCTGTCGCCTCTCTGTCGCGTTTTCCTCTCACTTGGATTAGTAATGGTCAGGACCTGAGAACCATAGGATGAGACTGTTGGCTAGATAGGTTTTTGCTTCAGATATTTGATAGAAAAGGATGCAGGAAAAGGCTAGTAAATTTTTCATTGAGAATGGTGTCATTTGGTGGTTTTATCTAAGAATAATTCAGTCAACCGTAATGATTGTCAAAAGTAAGTGCTGGACCTTTGCCAGCTACCGTACTACTTTCAAGTCCAGTTCCTCCTCTTATTCGTTCGCATTGCATCCTTGTTTACAGTACAACAACTGAAGGTACCTTTGTGCATCCAGACCTCTTCTCAGTTGTATTGTTTCTCTTTACAGTCATCAGAAAAGACGTACTGGCAAATTATTTTCTCATCAAGTCCATACTCAACATCTATACCATAGGAAATCATTGCTATTATTGCTCACATAGATTCTCTTTTTCCTATGGATGCCTTTAGAGATACACAGTGATTTCGAAAATTGACAATGAGAATAGACGCGCAGATTGTTGCACCGTCTGCAATTGCAAGAAAGGACGACGACTAGTCAGCTGAACAAACAATGGCAAAAGAGAATGGATGCAAGCTAGCGACAATGCTCACTGATTGCTATCATAGCTAAAGAAATTTTGAAATATCAAACAATTCGAATTTTAGCTCAAAAAAGACATGTTTCTAGTTGTAGGCGTATCATTTTTCCCCTTAATTTCAAATGCTGTTCAAATGTTGAATCTAATCTTCAACTAGGGGATGACAATTTGATTTGCTTACATTTCGAGGAGCGTTTCATTTTCAAGTGGTGTCCATTTAATTGTGAACAAAGAGTGTTGACCAAAAGCGGTGGAGAAGACGTGGGGGGGGGGATACGGATCTAAGGAGCACGACCAAAATAACAGCGTGATTCATTGTCCAAATTTTTTTTCCCTTTTCGATAACGTGTCTGGCCCTCTGGGAGGGAAAACTGCTGAGTAAGCTCTACTTTCTTAGCCATTTCTGGAGCTGATGTTTTTTAATGTTGGAACATATCCCAAGGGAAACAGAACTGCTGAAAATTCAGCTTTTTATTCTTTGCATCAACAGAGCGGCAACTTACAAGGAAAGATAAAGACTCAACTGCGGAGCTTCCGCTTGATCTTCAAAGTAGACGCTCACCACCTTCTTCAATAGAAATATTAACTCGTAATGCATAAGTAGCCTTGAAATAACGATTCCTGCTGTCAAACGTGTGTCGGAACTTCAAAATTTTTTAAACAAACCATCAATACAGGTTGTCGCAGAAGTAAGTACACACTCTTCATCCATAATAACTCTCTTCCCACAAAGTCTTTTGATCAGCTCAAAGCACCATTCCGTGGAGCAGCCTTCAACTTGATTTACAGTGTAAACTGTATCACTCAAATCTCTTCAGTACTGTAGGATTACGATGAGAACCTCAAAAAGGGTTTTGCGCTTGAATGACTACATTTTGCCCCAGAATGGATTCTCAACGAGCTACGTACATAATTAGGCTAAATTGAGTCGATCATTGTGAATATACAACTTACATTTGCCGTAAAAAATTTTTATAAGTCATACCAGGTAAACAGCAATAATGTTACGTTATTTCAGTGTTTTCCAGAAATGTTATAGAAACCATTCATATCGCCTAAAAAACTTGTAAAAAGCTGTCTGATGAACTCAGCATGTTGAAAACATCTCTGCACAATTTATCAGAATTTTTGAAAATTTCTTCGAAACGGCGTAATTCATAATGGTGCTGTATGCTGAAATTTTCTACCGTAATCCTACAGTATTGAAGAGCAATGAGTGTTTCGCTCCATAAGGTTAAACTAAGTTGAAGTCTACTCTAGTAAGTTGAAGTCTACTCTACCGAGTGATAATTTAAGCTAAGCAAGAGACTTTGTAGAAAGAGAGAAGCAATGATCAATGTGGTGTACTTACTTTTGAGATACCCTGTAGTACACTTTGCCAAGTAGCCGGCACCAAACTCGATATGTAAATTACAATGTTCACGGATATCCTAGAGTCCGTTTGCATGGAAAGCGCATAAGAAGTTGCACTCCTTGAAATGGCCTAATTTGCATTGTGCACTTCGAGTTGCACACGAAAACTTCATTAGAGAACCGCGATGCCAGGATAGCGCGGCTAGACAAGTGCGCCATTGGTTTTGCGTGTAGCTCAATTTATTTCATTCTAGAGACATGGACGGACCCAATATTGGCCCTCCCATATTTTGGCTAAGCATAGTTAGCTTTCTTCTCTTTTTTTTTTTCAAAAAATACGACTGTTAGAATGGTGTTCTTGCGTCAGCTGCCATGCTTGTAATGCCGACTACATCAAAAATGGCCATAATGCGCATGTTCCGCCAAAATTGCGCTCCAAGGCAGAAAATGACGCGCAAACGTTGTCGGCAACGCAGGAGCACTACATTAACATTAAAACTACCTTTTTTGCTTGCCGTTGACTTGAAGTTAGTCGGTGCGCTTGCACTAATTGAGTCTCCATGACATTAGCATAATCCGACAAAATTGCTAGTCACAAGCTGTTTTGAAAACTTCAGATTCTAAGTTCTCGGCCTACCCCACCCCATTTCAGTCGCCAAGCGATCTGGCAATGTTTCAAAAGTTTAGATCTCTTCTAGATCCCCTTTTGAGTTCGCACAGTGTAGACATTTTATCAGTCTACAAGAAATATACATACTGCGCTTTCAAACTCTACTAATAATGCGAAGAAATCTGGCAGTTTGCCAGCGTGGCACTTGAATCTGCATCAAGTATGGTCATGGCTTAGGGTTCGAATTCAGCTGAATTTTGGAGGGAGCATCATGTAGAGCATTCACATTTTAAAAAGGATGGCGTCTGCGGCGCGTGCGGTCAATCGCGTGCGTTGCGTGCGCAGCTCGCGCATCTGCTTTTTTCTAATCATTAGCTTTCCATACTTGGTTTTGCTGAAAACTAGCGATATAATTTACTAGAAAAATTTAGGTTTAGCACCTCTTGTCATAACTAATCAAGACATTATATTCAAATATGGAATTATTTTGTAATGTTCACACCTGTTCAACTCATGCAATTTACCCTTTGTTATGTTGGTACGGTTTTGAATGTAGTTTAGTATATCTTGGATGATTGATCAGTAATGAACTTGATAAGAACGAACAAAAAATTTCGAAAGCGCGATCATCACAAAATTCTCTCATTTAGCACACATCATGCGCGCCACTTGACGTTGCGCCACCCCCCCCCCCTCCCCTCCCCCCCCCCTCCCCCCGGAATAGGTCGTGATATTTTTGAAATTTACTTACTTAGGTTATGAGAATGTGCAAGTTACTTATTTATTCTTGTAGATATTTAAAATAATTTTCGATGTTTTTTAGTTCAAATCAGCCCCAAAAATTTTTTTTGGGATTATCACGAAATCTTTTTTGGAATCATCACGAAATCGCCCCTTTTTCTAGATCTTACGGGTTACGTCACCGCAAAAATGTACTGTACACATTTTTTTAATTTCTTACTCTAGAAAAGGTTTCACTATGAAGTCGTCTGTAAGGCTGCGTTCATACTGATCCCAAAGTTCGGGAACAGTTCCAGCACAGTGTTCGAATTGAGCGCTGTGCTGGAACTGTTCCCTAAGAGCGTCGTCTGTTGCCGCGCATAGCGTGCAGTCTCACACTTCAAACTACAAATGGCTCAAGGAAATTCCAGTGTTCAGCAAACCACAACCACAGGCAACATTCTGACCCTCTACGAAACTGCAATAGTATGCTTATCGTCGATTAGCAAATATAGCGTCGAGAGCGGCGTCGGCGGCGGCAGCTCTTCTGCGCCGCATCCGCTTGCGTTACGCGCGTGCGTAACACGCAGGTGTGTTGATGTAGTGGTCCTCGACCCGCACTCATTAGCCTAAACCGCCGCCATGTTGGCTTTACGTCTATTGCTACTGTACAATCATTGTCTCGTCATCTTGAATATGAGTTAATTAGTTGCTTCGTAAGAAAACCTGTGAGTTCTGTAGAAATTGTGAGATGAGGCCTCATCATAGGAAGTTCAATCAGTTCGGAAATAAGATTTCTCACATAGCGGAACTTACTTATTACTTACATTGTACATTATAGATTAGATTTGGACCAAGACGTAGAAGTATAAGGGGTATGTTTAGGGTTCTCGTCAAACTTTTGGCATTTGGTGCAATCACACCATGATCGAAATCCCTGGATCAAGAAAGCTTGAAAGTCAAGAAAGTTCGGTCTTCTGGACCTTCAGTCCTCGTGTAATAATGTGCTTGCCATGTCATTCGCAACTTTACCTTTTTTTGAGAAAAAAAATTGCAGCAACTGCCATCTTCCAGACTTAGATTTGCTAGTACTGCAACCATATTTTGCGTTTTTTGTAACACCTGCACTATCCGAAACCTAATGGCTTGTCCCTTTTTTGTATAGGACACTTTAGGACAGCATTAGCTTTATGGAATAGTTTATGGGAAACTTTATGACTGGCATTTGCCTAAAGTTATTGACCTCAGTGATCTGCAATGATGAAATTTCGTGCAGTGGACGTGATTACGAAATTCCAAAACCGCGCGTGTTCAGGCGCCAATTTTTTTCCTTTCGAGGTGAAGCTGCACCTTCATGTAAAACTCTCAGATTTTCTGTTGTTTTTTCTGTTTTGTATCATCCCGTAATTTTACTTCTGATGATAATCTTGCCTATTATTTGAAAGCCATCGAAAGTTTCTAAAAACACCTTGCTTGTCCGAAATTACTTTGCTTCACTGTTTAGTTCCTGCATCTAAAGGTGGATTTTGCCTGCAGAATCTCAGCTTTCGTCTCGAAATTGCTTTCTTTTGTCTCATTACCTAATGCAGATCTTTATGTTATCTTATGTCATTAGGATGTGCAGTCGTGCATTCACTCTGACGCTTTGATTTCGTTCGCAGTAATTGAGGCTTAGCCTATAATCCCGGCTTATAATTACGCTTATTAGCAACCGCTCATAGCTGACCCACGAAAATGTCAAGATGTTAGTGCGTTAGCCTCTCTAATTCTTCCTTGGTGGTCAATTTTTCAAGGTGGTTCTTATGGAGGTAAGAATTATAAATGACTTTTTTGATACATGGTTTATGCATGTTCCATCTTCAATGTGTTTCTCATTGTTGTCAACTCTTTGTTTAATAGACATATTGATTTTTTATAGGTATTTCGCTTCTTCTTACTTTTTCGGCTCTCCTTTTTTTCACCATCGCCACTGCTTAACACGTTGACGACAGTGTCGCGCAATGGTGCGCGACAGGCAGTCTGTCCCTGTGGACGATGTCGCGCAATGGTGCGCGACACCCTAAACACCAGTTCGAATGTGCACAATGGTTCCAATTTGTGTTCATATAATCAGTTTAGGCTCGGAAGTTTTTCATGTTGGCCCCGCCCCTCTTTTGGCAAACTCCGCCCACTCCGTTGCTCTGTACAAAAAAATTTTTTCGTTCTCAAATTGCATAGAAAAGCTCGTAGATGACTGGGGAACCTCAAATAATCTTGATTTTGACCCCGCGCCCCATTATGCAGGCCCCGCCCCCTGAGTGGCAAGCTCCGCCCACTTTTCAAAAATGCCGAAATATGCACGAATTCATTGATTTTGAGCAATTTCCAGCATTTTTGAAAAGTGGGCGGGGCTTGCCAAAAGTGGGCGGAGCTTCCCCGCCCACTTGCATTTTTGTACTTCACGCGTAGATGCATACACACATATATGCAGCCGGCTCTGAAAAAGCCCGGAAACCGTTCGTCCACAGGGACAGACGTCAAAAAAACAGCTCGTCGTCAACGTGTTAAGAAAAGCAATAAATCCTCCAAGAGTGCTTCATGCCATTGATGGCATTACGAATGTTTGACGGAGGAGCTTATGTTTGCCCTAGCCATGCGCCATTCTTACCAATCTCCGCCAATGATTCATTTCCCCTCACTATTCTTCACCAAATACGGAGCCGGCTGATTAAGGTATCTCGATCGGTCTCGCAGTCCGTATTGTTTGCTTCTCTCTCTCCGGCCCAATGCCCTCGGATTGTTTTACTAGCCAAGCTGCGTACGGCATCCGTACTAATATTAGCCTTTGAGCCGTCGCCATCGCGCTTTTAGTGATGCCACTTTTCGTCGGATCCGCTCCATTTATGGCATCGCTTCAATTTCGTTGCGCTCTGCCGATTTTGCAATTTATGTTTGCTAATTACGAAAGTTCATGCGTGAATGGCCTTTAGAAACTTAAACTTGGGATGACGAAATTATCACTTAATCTCCAGAACCCAAATTTCGAGTTGCTTTGGGGCCTCCTGCTTCGGTTCTATCAGGTTTGTCCAAAGTTTTTTTTTTCATCTTCCGGTATAATGTATACTGATTGTTGCTGAACACTTTATCAATGAATTATTTTCTCTCGTACTTGAAGTTGTTGCTTCAGCTTGAACTCAGCTTTCCATGGTCGTTTAACGAAGTTCTTTGTTTGCATGTTTGGTTTCATACCTTTTTATAAACAATGTTGACATAGGCAACTCTTTCCATGGTCATTTAACGAAGTTTTTTGTTTGCATGTTTGGTTTCATACCCTATTTACAAACAATGTTGAATAGGCAATGCGTCTATGACTTAAATTTTACTGCGCGGTTTTAAGTAGAGTATTGCTTAGGCAATGCGTCTATGACTTAAATTTTACTGCGCGGTTTTAAGTAGAGTATTGCTCAGGGAAAACATCCACAGTTATACGAGTAGCTTTGCGATTTTTTAGTGACCGCTGCTTTTCGTACTGGGCATTGTTTAGCTCTTTCTCTAGTTGATACTTAAATGGTTTATAAGTGTTTTCTGATATTTGAACTATAATAATAGGAGGGTAGATGTTTTTGCTTTATGATTCAGCTCAGAGCTGGTGGCACCCATGCGCTTCTTCAACCTCGATGATTCAGTTACCTTCTTTTTGTTGATTTTGGTGACACATTGTTGGCAGCCTTGTCAGAGGCTGATTGGCTGCAGTCTCTATCATTACCGTTCGAAACTGTTCAAGTAGTTCTTGCAGAGTGGTTTGGAGCTGGTAGTCTTGTATTTTGCAACTCATTGTCTCATATACTTTGTAGGCTCGTTTGGCATATGTATGTTTTCAGAACCTAATTTTAGGACTAAATTTGTCCAACGACTGAAAATTGAATCACTTTCTTTGCATAGCCTTCTGCACCTAGTTATGTAGTAAATAAGACACAATATCCTTTATTTCACTTAGAAAGTGTAGCTATTCTAGCTTTTCAAAGAGTACGATCTCTAGAATGTTCCAATTTCGTACTGTAGTATTTGTTTTTCATTTGAGCAGCTTGTAGAACAGGAAAGGGAAGTTTGCACCTTTGCTGGCATCTACTCCCATTGTTCAGGTATCGGTCTGACAATTGGGTAAGTTTTTTCTACTTTTTTTTGTTTGTGAAACTTTCTTCTGTTCTTGTTCAACTTCAGTTTCAATCAGCATTATAAATGATTTATATTAGCCGTAAATTTCACCGTATTCTGAATCTATCAACAAGGTTCGATAAAGTGCTATTCTGGTAATTTATGTAAGTGTACAAGACAGCTTTATAGCATGTATTGCACAATTATCGAAAGGGCACTTAAGCCTAGCCATTCTTTGCAGTGCTGTCCCATTGTCTTTATACTTAAGTGAAAGTCATTGACTTCTTGTTCATATTTTTTGCGGCTCGTCAGCTCGTCGATGCTCTCACCCACACCATGCTAATTTTGTTATGTTTGTGAACCACTTGACAAGTTTCCGTCAGTTTCCGTTCCCCGATCATCCCCGATTGCACTACATCCCCGCTCGTGCGTGATTTGCGAGTTTTTCGGGTAAAGGGCTTTGATGAGTTCATTAAGGAGCATCGTAGCGTTGTATTCATCGCCGTACTCATGTGCTTTTACGAGTTTATTGCCGCAATTATTGGTATTCGGCTTGAAGAGCGGCGGTGCTGCGCGCGCGAGAGTGCGAGCCGAGAGCAGCGAGACTTTCCAGCCGCGGGGGTGGCGCGTCGAGGGCACGGCGCCTGCACCAACGCGATGATTGCGCAATGGCCTGCATTCGTGATGTTTTGTCCTCATACTCTCATATCCTCCTCAACTTGCATTTTCGATGAGATGGCGTCCTAGCCAATTATTATCGGTTACGTTGCCTTTTTATGGCGAGGCGCGTCATGAATGAGTTATTTGTGGTCTTAGTCTCTTTTTGGCTTTCTGAGTTGTCCCATAAGTTCTGGTCTCTTCAGACCGCGACTCTGTCGTACGGAATCTAATGCTGCTGCTAGGTTTTTCGTCATCTTCTTCGAAAAGCTCAGTTTTGAGCTATGTATCTACCTGATTTTCAAGTTAAATTGTGAAATTTATTTGATTTTGGAACATTCTTTGCTTTACTATATTCGTTGATGAAGGTTCGTCCCCGCTTTGATCATGGCTCCGTTACTATCATTCTCGTGTAAGGTAATTCACTATTCGCATTATTCTGAGTTTCCCTATCCGTATTCTGTGTTTGGCAGCAAGTACAACCCATCACGAATAGTAGCAGGTTTGCACCCAGGTCAATGATAATGTGCTCTTTGCACCTAGCGCTTAATCGCCGTTGACCCAAAAACGAATATATGGAACAGTAAGGCGGTACCATGAGCACTTGTACTATGATTATCGTAACTTCTTCTTCGAAATCTGGTGAAATAATCGTTTGGAATTTGCACTAACTAGTTCTCTTTTGTTTATCCTTTTCTCTTCAGTGTCGCTTCCATGGACGCTACCATATGTTCGTATCGCTTTCTCATCTTTTCTCGCTATTTTTGTACGAATTTTTCTACATTGGATGATAACAAATGCTTAGCAAATCGCTGAAAATTGCGTCATACATATGCTGGTGTTTGCTTTGGAAGAGATCAGGCTATGTCGTCTTATCATCTTTTGTTGCGCGCTCAACTTTTACGACATCAAGATATTTGGTGGAGCATAAATCAGTACGCTCTTATCACTGCACACCATTTTATTTCAAATTAAGTCAACACGCTATTTGAATTTGCTTTTGGGGTCAATACCCCGATGCAGTAGCATTATTTTCCACCTTCCAAGGCTTGACATCAGTTTTGGCCAAAATTGGGTGCGATACAGCACAAATTTGAACTTGATTTCAGGCAGATCAAAAAGTTGATGAAAATCAATTCGTCGTCTTTCCACAACGAATGATAGTTGCAGTAGGGGATTACCGTAATGGAAGGTTCAAAGCATACTGTGGTCTTGCCTTTCCTGTTTTTTTTAAATTACGTTTGCTCTTCTCTTAAAAAACAGAAAATCTTACTTAAAATACAGATGTTGGCATCAGAACTCTGCTGTGGAGTGTTCCACTCAGTACTGCTGCTTCATACTTCACTTCTCGAAAGCTCTCTAGCTCTCATTGTCTCAAAAGTGCTCTTTCACTCAACGAAAAGCTCATGATGACAGTGTCGTCTTTAAGTTTTTCTTGATCTTTCGACTACCGCCTACTTACAGTGTCAAGACTCTTCTTTGATTTGTTTATTTTGCCACTCGCCCACCCATCCTATTATCGGTATCTGTAGAAGTATGAGGTTTGTAAACACTGTTCTCTCGCCATAATGCCCATTGCTAGAGTCATTAGATGTGCCATTTGGTGTGATATCAATGAGTTTTGACCTTATCTGGTTTCTTATCTTCTTCCTTTTATTTTGGAGTTTAGCTCTTCCTTCGCATTCAAATTCAAGTTTCATCCATCTTTTCACGATTTCAGGATTTCGTATCAGCATGTCGTTGCTTTGCTCCTCCTACACTTTGGTCCTCTAGGGACGCACACTCCGTTTTGATTTTTCTATTACACGCTCTCAGCTGCTTTGCTTAGTCGTCTTTGCTATGGTCGCTGTATTGATGTGCTCTTCATATACACTATCGTTGTTTTGTCTTCTTTTCCACTCATTATTTTATGTTTTCGCATCACTATTGGGTTGAACCGAAGGCTCTGTAGCACCTTTTTCGGAAAATCGCAGCTTCTTCCTTCCTCGATGTTTTTGCATGACTGAAACTTTATTGAAAAGAGCAAGCCATGCACTTTCTAGATGCTCCCTGGTTACTATCTACTAAGCTGTGAATGCAGAGATAATCTAATCTAATATATAAAGAATCGTAAGCGCACTTCAAAAATGTGCACACAGCGGAAAACCACGTGGCGGTCCCGTAGCGCGCGCATGCTACTAGCACCTTCAATTGCTGGTTCACTAGTATTGAGGAAAGAAAATCACTTCAACTTCGAATTTTGAGGCAAGCGCGTTAAAAATTCCATGACTGTGCCGTAAAATTCATGACAGCCAGTCTCCTAAAATCTTGGTCTTCTCTTTTTAGATTTCCCAGTTGAACAAATTTCGCGCTAATCGAGCTGTTTTTCGAAAAGTTATTACTTTTGAGAAAAAAATGTCAAAAAATCAATTTTCTGGAGAAACTAAAAAATGTCAAAAAATCAATTTTTTGGTGAAACTGATTTGACATTTTTTCTTGAAGATCATAACTTGAAAAAAAAAGTTCGATCTTTACGAATTTTGCTCTTGAATCAGGAGGTTGATACCTAGGTTACTAGCTATTGTTATGGAATTTTCAGCGCGCTTGCCTTAAAATTCGAAATTTGATGTGAATTCCTTTTCCCAGTTTTATTTCTGCATTCAGAGTCTAGTGAATAGCAGCCAAGGTGCCATTAGAAAGTGCATGCTTTTTTTAAATATAATTTTGGTAATGCAAAACATCGTAATAGAAAGAGGTTACGATTCTACAAAAATGGTGCGACAGAACCGTTTCGAATAGTACTTACGAAGCAAATCATCTGACCTTGCAACACATTTTTTTTTGTCATACTTTTTGTGCAGGAGGAAGTCCCTTTCTGTAGGTTCTCTGCATTGTCTGAATAAAGTCTCATACAAAAACGTCTAACTCGTGAGCTGCTAAGCTAGCATGCGCTCAAAGGTGATCCCGTTTGCCTACATTCTTAAATCGTTGCGAAAACATCGAACGAGGTGAAAGTTTGCACGGATGAGCGATGGTGAAGCATTATGCTCCTCGTTGGGCCTATGTATTCTCCTAGGATAACTCTGAAGTGCAGCTACTTCGCTCCTGTTGAGATGTTATTGTCATTTCAGTGTCAGAATTGTCTACTTGCTCCTTTCTGATGTTGAACTGTGATTGCTGTTGAAGCTGCTCACCGTTGGATTAGTCTCTTATCAGCGCTTGCCAAAAACTTATCGTTCTTGCGCAGGCTCCGATAACCTAATCCCTACGCTGTCGAATGTTTGTCAACAAGCGAACTCTTATAAGGAGATAAGGATGGCTTTTCTGCGTACAGGGTCCGTTTTCCAACCTCGTTATCTTTCCCTTAGCAACCTCTTTCGGATTCATGTCATCCATTGGCTCACAATTAACACGACATCGTGCTGCGCAGTTTATGGCCATATCATTGGTCGCCTAGATAGATAGCCGCTTGCGTCTGTAGTCGCGACCATCTGTCGCTTCTTTGAACCTCAGTGGAGACGTAGTTAGGCGTCTTGGCAACTTGTGGAAATTGACAATTTGGATTCGGTCAAAATCGAATTAGTGGCTTTCGATTTAATGATTTATGATCAAATTCGCTGGATGGAGTATAAGGGCTCGAGAATGAGGGCTTGATGGTAAGTTTCTTTGTTAAAATGTTTTTACATGCTTTTCAACAGTGTTTGAAATTTTTTTCGTTTTGTGTACCACGCTTCCTGCGCTATAACCATCCTTTGTATGTATCCTTTGCCTGTACATTTTTTTATCAAGCCCTTTTTTTGCTGCCTACAGTGTAGCGCTTTTCTTTTGATAAGGATCTGTCACTTTTGCTTGTTCACCCAGCTAGTTTCGCTGCGGAATCTTTGCTACACTGTCTTATGTATTTTTTACAAGATCTATCTCAATTCTTATCTCTGAAAACACAGCCTTTTTGCCTTTCTTTCAACACTTTTTTTTTCGTAGATTGCACTTTACGGTCACATCTTATCTGCGGCTGAATCAAGGCAAACAAGTATTTTTGTTTGAATCTTACCTGATTTTGTGGTCGTATCGTATTTGTTTTCTAGGACGGATCGGCTTCAAATGCTTTGCCCTTTTTTGTCATCGTAGCTTTCTTTGGGCACGATTTTGAACGAGGGTAGTGTTCAAGCTAACTTAAATATTTGACGTTATTTGGAGACCGATGGGAGGCCTCAAGTGGTTCCCCATGGTCCAACTCAGTCATCTTATTCTGGGTAAAATCAACTCTGGTCGCAGCCACGTACTTTTCGCAAGCAGATCAAGGTCTGAGTAACTCGGCGCTTGGTCACTCGGAAAGAGTACGGTCTGGGTAAGAGTTGAGGCCTCCCATCAGTTCCTCCGTTAAAAGACTTAAGTGTTTAGATCTGTTTGAACGTGCCCGTATTAGCTGTTTGATGATTTTTTAACATATTTTAATGTTTTTACATAGTACTAGTCAACATTTTCGCGACATGCTAGGGTTTTGAAAAAAGGGGGTATAAGAGGAATGACGGACAGGTTTCATTATCAATCACAATTTAAGTATATCTCTGCCTTCAGGCTATCCCGGATTTTGCTTACATAGGTCTTTTCCCACTGACTATCCTTCATACTGGATCCTATCCACACGAAAATTGGTTTCCTTATGCGTCATCAGATTGCGAAGCTCTGCTGGCTGTATTGGGATGATTCACCATGTTTTCTGCCGATCTGTGTGTGCCGCTGAGAATGACATCCACAGAAACTGTCATTTCAACTTCCATCACTCACTTTTCATTCAGTTGTCGAACCCGCGCATAAAGTGGACTGTAACGATCCGCAATTCTCAACCCATAATTTCGGTCCCACCAGCACTGCTGCTGATATGGCCTGTGTAGTGTCCATGCGTTCCATGCGCTCTGGTCTGAGACCTTTCTTTGTGCTGGTCTTTGCAAATGATTGGCTGTCGACCATCTGTTACGAGCGTCTGAGGTAAGGAGTGCTCAAGTCAATTGACGCGACAGCATGTTTGGTTGCTATGTTCATCTCATTGAGCTTTTGATGCGGATGGCCCTCATATTTTAATTATTTCTATTTCTCAACTATTATTATGGAAGTTCTTTTTCCTTTTTGCAAATTCTTTGCCAATTCTTACAACTTGAGTGTGGTAAGGAATGTGTCCAAACTCATGATTTAATTTGTTACTGTACAATTTCTTTCGCGCCATCCCCTGCTGTGACCGTGATTATCGTTATTCTTCTGTCAGGTCCAATTCTGCTCACGAAAGGTGATAGAATCAATGTAGATGGCACATCCGGCGGTAATTCTTTTCAGTTCAGATGTGAAAGTGAAGAGAGGTATAGATATACACTGTCATCGTTGGCACCTACCATTCTTACTCTTTTCTGATGCTGTTACCAGAAATTAAGAAACTTTTTTCTCAAATATTCTGTGTTCGCGGCAGGGCTGTCTTGTTCTTTCGGTTAGGTAATGCCATAATTGGTCCAAGAAAGATGTCTTGGCATTTGAAATTACCCTTATTGCAACTCTTATTGTAACTCACCTCACTTGTTCAAGACCCTTGTTCAGCGACATTGGTGGTTCTAGTCCTCACTGCCTTGACTAGCCAATGTCCATGTGAGTATATGTATGTCAAGCTATGCTCTGGCGCCGTCGTCTTCGATCATGCTAAAGTTTGCATGACGCCGTACATGACCTTGGTGGATCGTTGAGCGCGCTATCGTTCCTCAAATTTTCGCATACATCGGTCGTAGCTGAGTAGAATGTTTTTTCATGAAGGTTTTCATCGTCGAGCGAGTGCGGAGCGTCGACGAGCCGCACACGCCGTGCCGTCGCCGGCGCTTCTTTCTTCGTCGCCGTCGCCGCTTCTTTTCTTCCTTTCTTTTCGCTTGCGCAGATCGCCGCGCGCAAACGCATTCTCAGCCTATGCAAATTTCCATTATGCGTTTCAAGCCCCCGTACCGGGGGTGCAACGCCTTATCGTCATGCCGATGCTAATCTGTAACCCCAAATGCCGCAGCGCCACATGAGGAATCCAGCTCCTCTGAGACTCGGACATCTTTCCTCATGCGCACTAATACATGCTATCGCTGTTCTGATCTCGTCGAATAGCCTTTAGAGCCGTCATGTTTTGTCACTGGTGACCTTATCGAAATCTGTTTGTTTTCGTCACTTCAGAGCGGAGTTGAAATGCTCTTTGCTCGATTCGAGAGCCAACAGTCTTGCTTGGTTGTGTTTGAATTTTTTCCTTTTTGCATAATCCTTGCACAGCCATTCATGTTCTACTGAGAGATTATACGAGTCATTCTGAAGTGGATCTGGCTATCGGGCAATAATGCATCAAATTTTCTATCTTTACTTTCTTCAAACTGTCAGGTTCTGGGAAATTTAATAGAAAATTTTTATGTGGGCTTGCAAATATTATAAAGTGATGTAATTTCATATGTCAGATCAAATTACCTGAACACAACTTAGGTAGCAGCATCTTCTAAGGAGTTCGCAATGTAGACGTCTTATGGCTTGCACTGTAGATGTTTTACTTCTCTCGTTTTTTTTCTCCTATTTCTTTCTATCTGCTTTTCTTTTTTCTCTCCTTTCTTTTTCAACTCTTGTAAAGTACTCCAGTGTATGATGATTTAAGTCTGTAACTGTCCGCAGCTTTTGCTGATTTCTTCAAGAGCTCTATTAACCTGAAATGTAAATTGATCAATTTCGTCTTTATCTGATTGTGTTTTGAATCTTTTTATACTATGTCATTTCCGTTGACCTCGGTGTTATTGGAAGAGAGCAACTCACACAATCTCGTTATCGTTTCTCCGCCTTCGTCTAACTTCATTTAGTCGGCAAAACTCAATGAGCATTATTTGTGCCATTGCGTTTTATTTACTTCAATAAGCTATCTTACCTTCAATTGCTTTGCATATTGCTCATTCTCGGATAATTGTTATGGGTAGCGGAAGGAGTGACAATGTGTGACAGCTACTCGAGTTGGCCAGTATTTAATGACATAGCTTTATTGTTTGGGGAGTTTTAACATTACCTTTTTGATGTGTTGAGCGATCTTGGAAGGGAGACGGTCAAGAGGCGCGATTTCTCCTGGGGGTCGACAATATAACAGCACAATTTAGAGCCATGCTAGTTTTTCGAGAACACCAGAGAAAGGCTCTGGTTTGTTAAGCGGAGCTAACTTGCTAATTTTGTTGGCCTTTGGTAGAAACCTGTTAAAATATTCACGAGAACGCCATTAGTTTCATTTTCAAGGGTTTTTGACTTCTAGCGCTTACGTTTTGAATCTCTCTCAGAATAATAAGATCGAGCAACCCATGGGACAATCATATGTATCTCTTTAAAAAACCGAATTGCTCCTAGAACATCATGAAATACTAAAAATGCGTTAATTGGTGTCCATCTGCCAATAAAAATCGCGCCTCTTAACATACACCCTCTTGAAAACACTACCGTCGGCCATGGCGATCTGATTTGCAGCATGAGTAATTTCCATGATTTTTTCTCCGATTCTATCGCTGCGTGTGGCTTTAAGGGTGCTGTCGCTTTTTTCCGCAATGCACATCAATCATGTGGAATCTCGCGACCTTAGACTAGACGCAAGGTGGACATGTCCTTTGTGAAAACTCGGTACTTTTTGCCTACCCTAAAGTAATAAGAAGTCCATGATTACAGTGCAAAGTGATCACTCTATCTGGCTGGTGACCGACCGCGCAAAAGTGTGTTGTTACAGTACACATTAGCGTTATCTGATGCTACTAGTGTTGTTTCAGGTGTCCGCTCCCATTCGGGATTGACTTTCACCTTTGCTGATATATTTGCTACGCGCCGGGAGAGTGCTAGTGCATTCAACATCCATTCTGATCACTTTTTACTCTTTCGTTAGCTTTTGATGTGGAAAGTAATCATGCACATACTTTAATCTTCTTTAATGTTGTAGTCGTCTTGTCTCCTTTGAAGTTTGGCTCCAGTAATAATGTTTTCTAAAGACCGGAATATTGTAAAATGGTTTCTTTGCGTAGTATCCTTGAGTCACTTTTTTGAAGTGCATTAAGTACACTCAAGTGAGCTATAATGCGGAATGATTGGTATTTGGCGCGTATAACCATCTATGTGATGTCATGTCTTGCTTTTGCCTTCTCTTGGTTCTTGATCCTTCGTGGGACGCTCGTTAAAAACTAATCTTCAAGCAGGTGATAGTAAAATAATATTAGGTTGTGCACAATTCTCTCACCGAAAAGAGAAAATTCGTTCAGAAAGTGAAACGAATAAATGAATTTAGATCAAGCTCATTATTATAACAAAGCTAGTATTCAATAGTACATGTTCGAAAACCATGAAACAGAGTCAACAAGTTGAATAGAAATGGAACTTTAACTTAGAGACAGAATGAATAGCTAGCGACAGATTCGTAGAGACATTCGACCACTACCACTTTTTTTTTGGCAAAAAAGAGTAGGTCATAAAATCAAGACCAAAGATAAATTTGGTTCGCAGTGGATGTTCCAGCAATTTTAGCGATCGAAATTCTTAGAAAAAAAGATCTTTTTTGTATTCATCTCAATCAGCTTGTATCGTTATACTATACCAATAAAGAATTTTGATTCAATTGCGTGCTGAAACTTTTGATTCAGAAGATCTCGTTGAAGGTGAAGAAAGTAACAGTATCTCAAACATTATGGTGCAGAAATTATGCATCATCCTCTTATGTTTATATCTATCACTTATTCGAAAAGTTGCTGGTCTACCAAGAACCTTGCGAAAGCCCTTTATGTAGTGAATATCTTTGCGCTTACGCAGAATCGACTGGCCATGATGTGAGGCAGAATATGGATGGACTGAATATGATAGATGACCGCTGGTCCGCACCCGCCCGCTTTCGTGCCGTTTCATTCATCTACCCGCGTAGATCTATACGTCTAATGCTCCGGTACGTCCGACTACTACGCATCCTTATCTGCAAGCACCGCTTAGGCTGTGGTAAGTAAAACCGCAGACGTCTGACTCCAGCGAGGCCAGTAATTAGAGTGGAGAGTTACGCTGGGATCCGGCTCGCGTTTCTTATTTGGTTATGTGATGATGGCGCGATCGTCGCACATCTCTTAGTCAGCTGCTTTGTCACTCTAGCCCACTTGCAATCGGAATTTTGGGCTGTTTTAGAATACGCAGACGAATTTTCTATGACTCACATTTGGGATGACTCCTCTCATTTTTGCTAATTTTCCCGTCTCATCTGTATAGCACATCGTTCTGGCATTTTGATAGCCGCCGTTGCGTGCGTCCACTTTGTCTCTTCCCGCCCTCGGTACCCAATCGTCAACGCACCATTCGGGCGCTAGCTAATCATTCTATCCTTCTGCTGAAAGCTGCACATCTTGATTGATTGAACATCCTTTTATCTGCCGATTTTCTTCTCTCCAGTAAATTTCGCATTTTGAGAGTCTCCAAAAGGTTTACTTTGATGTCTTTATTGGCTACCGCAATGTTTGTAAAGAAAAACTTGACCATAACGGGATTGCTCACCTTTTGAGATCGATTACTCAAACCTGAAGGGCGCCCTTGAATCGCGCCTTCTTCTCGAATCATGAAAAAATTGGACGTTCAATCTAATAATGGCCCGCTACTACTTAGCAAGTTTGACCTCGACGAGTGGGAGGCGTTGCGGTCAGGTTTTCGTTGTTACAGTTTGCATCTCTGAGTCACTAAATTCCAATTTATCTCCATGATTTTGCTATAGATGGAATGACTGAGTCATCTTTGTGTAGGTAGAGCGGCATTCGCAAAAAGGTCACCATAAAAAGTGCAGCTTTTTATGGTTTTTCTCTTTGCTTTGCAAATAACAGTCATGCTTTCTCAAGCTCTTGATTCGCCGCTTTGGATCGAAACTTCCCAAGTCTTCCAGTTCTTCTTCCAGTTCATTATTTACTTTTTATGGAAACTTCTATCTCTTATTTTTATACTGATTTCTTTTCATCCCAGTCTATCTGGTGAACATGAATGGTGAGCAGATCATTGTTTTTGGAAAGTTGGAAGCTTTTGAATGCTCTTCAAGATCTTCTAGGTTGTAGTAATGAATTGCCAAAACAAATCCACTCTTCTTGAAATTTTCAAAGTATTTTTTCGTTTAAATCTGCCAGTTTTGAAGTCTGTTAACACCAGAATTTTTTGTTGCACAAACATCTATCTTTGCTTGGCGTAATTTGTCCTTAGCAGTTGCAGCCCCATTTAGAATGCGTTTTTCACATTTATTTCGTCCGTCAGTTGTTAGTCATTTCAACCTCTTATCGCTTTCTTTCGCTGCTCGCTGTGTGGCAGCACGTTTTTTGGGGCTCGCTTTGATATCCACCGATTTAAGTGTCTATGGGACCATTAAGATGGTATCTTATTCGGTCGTAATTCGATGTATAGAGTTGAAATGGTCTTTGTCAGGCGTCTATGATTCTTTTTGTCTAGTGGGCGAAGAATCTGAGACTTCTTATGTTGCCAAACTTGTATGTGTCAAACACCGGCTAATCAAAAATTTGTTCAGGTATTCGTACAGAATTCCAACATTAAACCTGTTCCGAACATTTCTGTGTTCATATGAAGTAATAATCTTCTTAAACTTGTGAACCTTACTTTGTCATAGGTTTTCGTTCAAAATTGCTAGTGCTTGCGTCTGCTTGTGCATAATGTCCTTGTCGAGCTTTGAAATGATTGATGTCCATGACGCCATATATGCGAAACATTTCGATCGTGCTTCCTCATGCCTTCTACAATTCACGGAAATTTTTGGTCGTTATCCATCGTATCCGCCTTCTCTACATCGTGTTTATGTGGTCTTTGTAGAATGGTACATACAAATTCTTTCAGAGGCCTTCTTCCATGCCTGTTGGCAATTTTGCCACGGCCATCTTGCTCGTCGGGGCGGCCACTCTTTGTGGTGAGTTTTTTGAAATTATACTCTCACGGTCGTTTTTATTCTTTCAAGTTTTTATCTGCGATGTATGGGAAAACTGGTCTTGGTTTTTCTCAGGGTATGCATTTACACTCACTCATAAAATGGTTATGATGATTCTCTTTTTGAAGTAAGGGCTCATGATTTCGGCTTTTTCGAACTTCCAATTCATTGTATTATCGTATAGCTTCCGTTCGCGAATATTCTGAGATTTTTTTTCAATAGCCTCGTGTACTTTTGCTCTCATGTCTCGTCAGTGGTCACATTTGCTTTCTCCCTTGATTACATGCCGTCTTGTCATTCGCTGTTTTTCCCTCGTGGTGACAATGGCGTTGGCTCCTCTCATTTGATACGAGCCGTCCACATTGCACTATCTATGAGATTACAACTAGCAATACGGTAGGTCCGTCCCTGTACGGACGTCACTCTAGTGTTGAATTATTACGTGAAAATTGGCGTTCCGAGGGATTTATGCGTTTCCAAAAAGTCACCTATAAGACCAAAGGTTTCACAATGTGAAAGAGCCTCGGAAGTTTTGACCGTATATGGCCAGGTGTCGCGCAGCGGTGTGGCAGGTGTTCTCAGGGTCCTTCTCGTGCTTCGTTGTGCGAAAGCGATTTATAACAATCGTTTCGTAGGCAAAATAAGCAAGGGTGGTGTTTCGGGCATTTTACACGTCATTTTGACATTTCTAGTGCCTTTGTATGTTGATGTGTATGTTTATAAAGCATGGTGTAAAGAAGCTCCTATAAGGAGTGCGGTTATCGAAACTGTTGATCGAATGGCCAAGGTTTAGGAGCGACTAATAATTTTATCAGAAATTCTTCACGGTACCAGCTAAATGTTTGTAAAAAGATAGCACAGAGAGGTTCGAATATGTTACGGAGTACGGTAGTGGAGCCGACACATAAAAAATAAACCTTTTTCGTTCTTATTATGTTCTTTACGGATGTGTCGAGAAGCGGAAATGGATGTTTTGTGTCATTAGCATGATCAAAGACCCTCCAATCGCGGCAACGTTTTGATATTTACGACTGATGGCAGGAATGTTTTGTACAGATGCCGCAGATTTGTCATATTGATAGCAGTCACACTGGTGTCGTCATAGGGAATGCATCATTTGCTTATCCACATTTTCATAAAGTGAAGAATTTTCAATGAGGGAAGGGTGCAGAAGACGTCATTAGAATTATCATTTAAAATTTGCGTAAAGCTGGGCAAATATTGTGTAGATGCTTTCTTGATTTAGCAGCGACTTTTGGAATCGCCTTGGTAGAGCAACGAATTTATTTAGGGTGGGGGAATCCTTCATCGCTAGAGGTAAGCATGATGACATCAAACCACTGAACTAGAATCAAAATTTTTGGGCGCATTTGGCAAAGTGCCAGTCAGCTTGGTGACTGAAATTGGGTGAGATATGGCAGGCTTAACGCCAGCTTTAGGAAGCGACGATTTGTACAGTTTAGAGATCTCATTGTGAAGCAACTATAGGTGCGGGGACATGATGAAGAAATTTTGGAATGAGAGAAATTTGTCAGTAGCAGCGAGGTCATTGCCAGAAATAAAATTTGGGTCTCTGTACTTGTTTATTATCATAGTTCGTCCACTTACATTAATACCAAATTATCGAAATTGCCAAGGAAGCGTGATGTGATCGTGCAGTTTTTGAAGTTTTCTGGAGTTCTCATGTTACTTTTTCTGCCACTGCGCAAACTTTTCATCCTATTTTGCAGAGAAATTCTTATATTTCATGTCAGTCGCCAAGGGAATTCGTAATTCTGTCCATTCTCGGATAAACGAAGCGTTTGCTGCCTTTGATTGCCTAATTTCCTCAGCAGCCAGTGATCTTCCGGAGACGAATGCTGAAAGGGCACAATGCATCTTCCCGCAAATTTTCGGTTTGGCTAGGGAACTTGTTAAAAGAAACTTTACAATTTTATCACTGCTGGGTACAGAACAAGATTTTTGGAGCTGCTTGAGAACACGATCTCTTTTGATACATACTTTGGCCAGTTATGGCGGTTCTTTCTTTTGAAATGGAGTTACATTAGTGAAAACATTTTAGACTAAATTATTAGAAGTTTTTGAAGTATTTATCTCGAATGTAGCACCCATCAATGAATTGCATTGAACCCGAAACATATGTGTTTGCGTTTATGTTCTTTACTACATCTCTTGCTCCAAAAAACCACCATTCATTTGGCAATGTGAGTATGCCATATATGTTTCTTTCATCGTATGTCTTTGTTTATAGTCCTATTTTGAAATTTCCCATGGGGCGCGCAATGACTTTTGTCTCCTTGCAACTCGGCGACCTCAATCGAGACAAAGCCAATACGTTAGGTTTATGAGACATGCACATTGGTCATTTTCAGCGATCGTCGACGAATCTTCGTGATTCGAATTACTTCTATTAGTTCTAATAGTTGCTTTAGCATTTGCTTTGTGGGGAGCAGGAAAGCTTTTTTTGTGCTCCAAGTGTGAGTTCAACCTGGTTTAGAAGGAATTTGCAAAAGTAGTCGGTCAATCGTATACCATTGTTTTCTCGGGCTCAAAGGAATTTGTGGCTTTCGACCATTTTGGAAACCACGGTCCAAAGTTTCAGGATTCGGTGCAATGTTTGCTAGAGATCTACTAAAAATTGTAGCTTACCGCCAAGGTCTTTACTAACAGAATCTGATTTTCGGATTCTTCGAACGCAATGTCGTGTAAGGAATCATACTTTCAGAAAAATGATTATCGAAAACATCGATAATTGTGTTGTATTTCAAATACCCCTTTTCTGACCTACTCGTTCGCTTGCTACTACATAGAATACCGTCCGTAATTCGTCAAGAAAGTCACCGAACTCCACTGGAGTTCATCAAACTTCGCGTTGCATCGCCGAAATTTCGGGGAGACGGTCAAGAGGCGCGATTTCTCTGGCTGTCACCAACTCCAAATCTAGTGCTAAGCAAGTGTTCAAAAAGCACCAGACAAAGTACATGGATTACTAGCTATCTGAAGTCACCACTTGCTGAGTTTGACGGTTTTTGCTGAAAATCTGACCAAAATAATCACAAATTCGTTAATAATTGCGTTTTCATGAGTTTTTGACCTTCAACATTTTCATTTTCAATCGAATTCGAGACAGACTGGACAACTCGTGCAACCATTCATTATATCCCCTCTAAATTCTAGATTACATCCAGAACGTCGTTATAATACGCTGAATATGTGCTTTTCGCTGCCCAACTGGCAATGAAAATCGCGCCTTTTGACATACACCCATAATTTCATTTGGACTGCGCCAATCCTGGATCCAGGGGACCGTCCAACTCGGCTTCTCGAGGCGCATCTGCTCATATACAAAAGTGTACGGAAGTGCTGGTTATGGTAGGCGGTTAGTGATCTTGGTACGGTCGGTCACTCAGCGTGCAACGAAGCATCACCACGAGTAACCTGCCTCCAGAATATCCTCGAAGTTACCGCTTACCCTGCACCTAACGTATCCAAACGGGGCTTTCCTATTAGAAGATGCGCCTCGACGAGCTGAGTCAAATGGTGCCTTTGCACTCGGAATTTGTTACTATGAACTAGATATGGCGAGACGCGATATCGGTGAACTCCGGTGGAATTTGGTGACTTTTTTGACAAGCAATGAGCGGTAGTATAGATTCAACCTCTGGTTCGTACTTTTTTTCTATAGCATACTTGAGGAAGAACACATACCATGCCTCTGTTTATATTGTCAAAGACATCATAGCTTGCTTTACTATTGTTGAGTAACTGCCTAAAAGAGTGCTGATGCGCTTGAATTTAGATAGGAACTAGCGTATTTTCGCGTTTCGTTTCGTATAGACGTCTACATCCTGCATTTTCCGAACGAACGGTTTTTGTCCGCTATGCTACACAAGCAGGGGTTTGGTTAAGCAATGTTTTTTTCGACTGGGGCTGTGTGTTACGGTCGTGTGTCGTGTTTGAATAAGCTAAAAAAGTACAGGGATCAGTGCTTGTCTGGGAATCGCTGCTATCGTGCCTTTGTTCTGTAGGACACTGTGGGGACCGAGCAAAGAAAAAAGATGTTATTATTCTGCTTTCATAACTTTCTTACTAGGGTGGTGATGCGTCATGCAGGTTCATGACTTGCTTTGCAAATGGAATGAAAGGCTTCATTTTTTGGTTTCAAAGTTTGTTTTCCAGGTGCCGCAGTCGACTGGGCTTCTATAGCGACACCACCACGATTCGTTCATGAGCCGAACGAAGAAGTATTGTATTTTAAAGTTGAGAAAGTTGGAACGGAGCAGACAAAAGCTCCAGATAACCTTTTCCAAATTACTATCAATTGCATAGCCGAAGGAAATCCAGTTCCATCGTAAGTTTACCAATTATTTATCTCGCTTTTCTGTACATTCTGATAATTTTATGATGCTTTTTACCATATTTGAGATGATACCAGTCATTTGCGGGCCTAATAATGTTAGTTACCTCGTTTTGTGACAGATATCACTGCATTACAACATTTCTTACATGAATACTGTACAGGGGTAGAGGAGTGAATACCGTCATCAACACCGCTTCTGCGGACTACTGGTCCCGTTACGGTCTGTTGTAAAATGTGCGAAAAGATCAGTATTCCACTGAGGCGAAATTCAGGTTATCGCTCTTCCTTGTACGGAATTGTAGCGCAGCTTCTGATGAACTATCGCTCCTTTCAGAACTGATTTTTTGCAACTAACCTTTCCCTACTCGAACTACCCTTGTTTCAAAATATCGCTATAGAGCTGCGAGTAGCACTGTGGGATCTTTTTTTTTTATATCGCTCATGCTGTGCAAGATTTATAGCAAAGTCTCACGCAGATGTAATGCGAATTAATGACGATATAGTAGGATAAAAAAATTCCGACTGGATCGTCCCATATGTCAGATCTCGCCGCATGCCATAAAATGACGCACCGCATAAGGATTAATGAAGTCTTTCGTCGTAGTTCTTGCGTTGTTGGGTAAGAAATGGATCCGAATGTGGAGGGTTTGTGGAATAGTATCTTAGTGCCCATAAAGAAGTACTTCATATGAGTGGAAGTGAGACTGTTTTGGTACATAGAGTAGATTTAGCCTGTGTCTTGTAGCCATCATCAGGCCGTCTAATTCTATAAAAGGTTAAAACAATCTGATTATTTTATTTGAGGCAGTCACAGCTCGACACAAGTGCAAGTTATGACAGTCAATCTTATCAAAAAACACACCTTTCCGTTGTTTTTTGAAATTGTAGTCCTGTCTCTGCTGGCTTCATTTTCATCTTCAAGTCTGAAGAATTTTTCCAGGGGGGGGGGGGGGGAGGGAGTGGCGTTAGCCATTTTTTCGGAAGATTTTCTGGGGTGCTTTTCTAAACAGTGCGAGCTTACAATTCCAACAACCCCGAAACTTTTGTTTTTACATAGTTAATTTGAGTTTTAGGAATTCTCAAAAATGTCGCAGTTATCTGCAAGTAATTATTATACAAGTCACTTGCGCAGTTTCACAAATCATATAGGATACCCTCGAAAAGTTTGCGACCTCTCTCTCTTCCTCGGCCCATTGATACTTTTATAGAAGCGAAAAAATTTGGCGACTTTGTCCACTGGAAACTGGACATTCGTGTAAAAACGTTTTTGTACAGTTCTCAACTAAAATCCATTTACAACCAAACTAAAGAATGCTATACATCATGGAGAGGTGCACTCATGCCTCTCATCTGTTCTGAATGAGCACGTATTACTAGGAACGTTCGCTTCACTGAGCCGTGTTTGCACAACTTCTTTTCCTCTCCGCCTGAAAAACAAGCAAAGTTGTCAGCCGTGACTTGGTTGTACTTATTTTCTTGCTTCTCAAGGAAAAGCATTTCTAAACATTGGTTTTTTTTACTCTGTTGACCGTCTGGCTAAAGCTATCGCCATCATGTTAGAATTTCCTCTTAACTATTGTCAGGTGTCTACCATCATATGCAATGCTGCACGTATAAAATATGAATATTAGATCCAAACAACTAACAAACGTTTTTCAAAATGTTATGCTATGGTATCATGCCAATCCATGCCAGACAGCGTTCTAGCACTTTTATTACAAAGTCAAGCTTTGAAAAGTTACTGCTTGATTTGAAGAACTCTGGATAATAAATGCCAAGTGGGGGTCCATCAGTATTGCAATTTTTCATGTGTCTGCATATGATTTCGAAGACTATGATTGGTTGAAATACTCATGCCATCACACCCCTCGTAAAACCTTAAATTTTAAAGCTTGACAGATTACACTTTTATGAACCGCTGTAATTGATGATAGCAGTCATCGAAGCTGAATTGGAACTCTTCAGGTATTAAATTGGCACTAGGCTTTGAAACTTTGTCCATAATTTCTTTCTCTTTGCATGAGATGCTTTTGAATTTTAGGGTTATGTAGACGCAGAAGCGGGCTTCAAATCTGCGCAAACTGTTTGATTTTTATGACAAAATGAAAAAAAAATCTACGTATTTTTTGAAGAACAGTCGAAACGAGTTTTTACGGTTTTTTAGCAAAAACGAAGACGTACAAAATTGAATTGACCAAATTCGGCCGAAAGTGTAGGCGATATGTTCTCGGAGGGTGGCTACTGAGCCCAGTAAAAAATGAATTTCTAGTCAAAGTCAAAGCGAAATCTGGTGAGTCGGAAACGTCGGATTTTGGCGAAATTTTGCACAATGTAATTTGACATGCCGAGAACGAATATCATATTCAGTTGTTGTCAGGATCAAAAATTAGACCATTCATTTTCCTAACTTAGCTTTTTCGTAGCAAAATAAACCTTTCACGCAGAATGAATGTCATTTTCGTAATCCGGATGTCGCACATATAATCCCTTATACCAAGTTTCATCCAGATCTGTGGCAATTCCTTTTTCTTCCCATTTAGAAATTGCCTCACCGTAACTCTGAAATGCGTTATGGAATATTCGACAGAAATGATTGTATTCATTGCTCACATGATGATCATTATAATACCAAAAAAGGAAGCGCTACATTTGAAATTTAAAAGGACAAAAGTTATGAGAAAAAGTTGCAAAACTTATATGGCAACCGGTTTTATCGCCAAGAGTATCGCGAGGATTTTTAGCGTTTCAAAAGCCACTGTCTGCATTATCAATAGTTTCTATGTCAAAAGTTCGCGAAAACTTGATTTAAAGGCAAGGCATACTTCACGCGATTTCAGTGGCGACGCGACTTGGCAGTATTTTAACTGTCCATAACTCGTGTAAGCACATTTCAAATGTACAAAAGATATAGCGCATCTTATTAATGCGCGTAAGTTATACATTCTATGCATGTGCAGTTTGCAAGTGTTGGCTGAATGCCAAATCGCGTCGCGACTGAAATCGGGTGAAGTATACCCGGCTCTTTGCTTTTGCATCCATCGTTTGAGTCATGGCTGTTTTACAAATTGCTATCTGTCACTGTGAACTGACAAAATGACTTAGAGTTGGGCGTCTATTAGATGAGTATTAAGAAGTTCATAACGCGCCGGCCAAGCTATTCAAGGACACTGTGCATTGCCATTAATTCTCTTGTTAGCATATGCAGTTCCACTTGCATAGGGTACAATCTGTACTACTTGCTCTAGAAATTTTCAAGTTTAATAGGCAAAAATTTTTTCTTGCGAGAGAAGTCAAGACAAGTTGCTGGCCCTCGTTTGTGCAATTATTAGATTGTGCATTTATTCAGAACTTGTGATTGTTAGTCAAAACTTTCCAAAATGAGTATGCTTGTGATCTATTCATCTTCTGTTTCAGTTATCGGTGGACAAAAAATGGAAAGACGTTTAACGTCAATATGTTTTCTGACAAAGTCGTACAGAAGCCAGGTGAAGGTGAGTATGGTAATCATTTATTTTACTTGCGCTCATGAATGTTTTGATGCAGTCAGTTAGGTTTGGGTGTTCAAATTTTGCTATGCCTTTTTGAATGCTCTTTTAAGGCACTCTTGTCTTCTCGAAACTCGATGAGAGTGATGCTGGAGTGTACCGATGTGAAGCCAGTAATGATAACGGAACGGCTATCTCACGGCCGACACGACTGGAACAAACTTGTGAGTTTAGGGATGTCCTATTTTTGTTATCGGCGGAGTCACAACTGAAAGTAAACAGAATCTGGAGAGTAGGTTGCAGTACTCCAAATTCACTAGTACAAGACAGAATGTTTTTTCCTAAGTTTGACCAGCCTGAAAGCACCAGAATCTTTCGCGGCAAAGTGGCACCAGAATCTTTCGCGACAAAGTGGCCCTCTACCTGCTCCATACCTGAAAGAATTGTGTAGAAGAGCGACCATTTTGCGAGACAGGTGCAGCCGAGCTCCCTGAAAAAATGAAGAAGATGCGTCATGAACTTGTGAAATTATGGTAATTGTCCAAAGTTCAGTTTCAACAGAGTCAATGCGAAGGGGGGGGGGCGACGATCTGGCGTTGCCAATATTTTATCGTACAAGTTGTCGAATAAAACTGACATCCATCTTATATATAAAGCTGGATGTCTGTCTGTATCTGTATGTCTGTATGTCTGAACGTATGTGCGGGATAGAAATTTTTATTTCTGAACCGATTTGGACCAATTGGCACACATATGCTTCGGGGCAGGGAGAGTGTCATAGGCTACTTTTCGTTATCGATCGATATCGATTTTATCGATTTTTTGCAAAATTTGAGCTACAGGGCTGAAAGTTGGCACAGGGGGGTAATCGAGCATACTAAATACAAATATATTATTGACAGGCCCGGGCGCTGGGTTTGCCAACTAGTAAGCTATAATTTGAGGCGGTGTGCCATCACAAGTAAAAAGGAAGTGGGAAATTGCAAATCAACCTGCTAAGCATACGCGCAAGTCGCTTTTTACATCTTCCCATCCGTTCGTGAGGGGATATATTACCTAGTTATTTTGTTTTGAAAACTGTGGGATCTTTTCGTCGGAATAAAATAGCTTTGGGATCTCGCATGCTCTATTAGAAGAATTTTCCACGCCAGGCACGTCAATAGCTCGTGAATAGATCCAAATGCACCTTTGATCTTTCACCAACTCGTTGTTGGAGTGTTGAGCTGATTACTCGACCGTAAATCCTGTGCAATGCCCGCCTTGGACGACTCCAAACAAACTCTTCTACCTCGTCATTGAATAAGTTTTGTCACACTTGAAGTAGACAAGTTTTCATAACCTTCTTAGAAGGTTTTTCCTCATTCTCCACTTACACAAAATTTTGTACAGTATACATTTTTTTGAATTTCAAAAATTTGACAAGATAGGAAAAAACAATGGGAGAGTCTTTGAAAGAGGTAAGATGGAGGCTGTGCAATGTAGACCTACCTTTGAATTTGCAAATGTAAATGTAGCAATACTTATGTTCCGACCTTGCTTGCATCATGGAGCAAATACTTCGGGGGGGGGGGGGCACGCGGAAGGCGACAATCGGCGAAAAATGGTGGCTGTGTATCATCCGTCTCAATGAATTTCACGGATTTTTACTTGTGGCATTGAGTAGTGTATCTGCCCCCACCCCCCACCCCCGTAGTCCCCCGGGGTGTCACTTTGACACCGGAAAGTTTTTGATAGGCACAAAAGTTGGGGATTGTCGCCTTCCGCACCACACCCAAATACTTCTGTATCATCCAGTATCTTCTGATATGCTCAGGCTGTCCTTAATTTCGAGTGAGTCTTGTCAATCTCGAGGAAAATGTGGAAAAGCGGCTGATACTTTGAGTATGGAATTGAATGAAGCCATTCCTTACAATGCTGTATCTTGAGTTATTTTGGGTTTGCTCTAATCCGTACAGAACATAATTTTTCTCGTGCTTGCTTGGCATGTGACAAGTTTTTTGAAAGCCTCGCACTCAAAACGGCACTCCTAAACTTGCCCATCAAAGAAGGAGTTGTGACGAGTCGTGTAACTATTCATCTCCATGTGTTTTCGATTTTCCTACCCTTGTATGGGCCTGATTCACGACATCATCTGAACATAACGAGTCGATCGTTGAAATGATTCATTGCCTAGTCAGAGGTGGGCGTATTAGTTTTTTTAAATGTGCACTGCAGGATTTTTGCAGTTATGTGGAAAGCTTTGGGGAGCTTTTATAGTTTATCGGTAGCTGTAATGTTTCGGTTGTGTGGTAAGTGCTCGGAAAAGGTTCCTTCTCCTACATTTTATCTCCAGCGCATTCAATTCCCCTATAATTCACAGTTTGCATGACATTAGCAGTCAAGGGAAGTGTACTCGCGTGCAGTGACTTTTTGAAAAGCAGGCGTGATCGAGTTGACGGATGTCAGCGTGATTAATCTGAGAAAATAGTTTTGTGGAGTGTCTACAAGTGATTGATGTTAATGCGCCCTTGAATTGACAGTTCGTTTGTGATTAAGGCGAAAAAGTTACTTTTTCTCCGGTCACACTGCAACCATGTCTACTTTTGAATTAATGGGCATTCCTAAAATGCCGCAAACAAAGTCGTACGTTGCGCTAGTTTGTCTTTGGAAAAGTGATGTCTCAGCGATAAGCAAATTAGAGGAAGGAAATTGTATAAGGTTGGCTAATAAATAATCTCATTTTGACATGCGACTTCAAAGCTGCATAAAAACTCAAGTACCTGTCCTTTAGCTGTGATTTTTTGTGAGTAAATAGCTTCAAGCCCTACCATCACATAATCATTGTATGGATTTCATAAACCTCCAAAGACGCTTATGACCTTATATGTTTAAACTTCCAAAAAATCACTTTTTGGGTTTCCTGATTCCGTACTCAGCTCGTAGTAAGTGCACAGACGAGTAATTTGGTATCTGAATACCAACCTTCGGCTACATGGCAAACAACAATGACGGCCGTCATCTGCTGTTTGTGTATTTCTGCAGGCGGAATTGAGAATTTCCAGGTATCTGCGTATGGAAGTCAGTTTTTGGGCAATTCAAATCGCTAACTTGACCATCTTTGGCCATGCAAACGGTTGAATAAATCAAAATCGTAATGCGTGCCATTCGTGCACTTCACACCCAGTTTCAACTCTTTTTGGAGCATGATTTTTCGGAAATTTGACGAAATTCACCTGGCTTTTTTGCTTTCCCGCTTCATTGCTATCAAAAAATATTTTTAAGCAAAAAAAAGTTAACTATTCGATTCTCCTTAATTTACTATTTCGGTACCACTCATTTATACACAAATCTATCTGTGACATTTTTACAAACCGTTAAAAACGAACGAAATTATGTTTTAGCGAACTTGATTAATTTGCATTATGGGTTTTATGGTTGGAACCCATAATGCAAATTAACTACGCAGAGACATTCTGAAAATCATTTGTAATGCTCACTTTTGCACCTACTTACGATCCTTCCCACATTCTGAAAAGTCGTACCCTTCTCTAAGCTTCAGTTCTTGCGAACTTCGCATCTGACAACGCCACATTCTAGTGGTGCTCACTCACCATTTTTTGAAGTTCCTTACAATTAGTACTAATGAACTGGTGGCAAAGCTGGAAAAGGTCACGATCTCGATCACATCCTTTCACCACATTCGGTGCTTCAAAGCCGTATCATCAAGTCTTGTTTAAATGGCGACAGGCTTCGAAACACCCTGCTTTCGTTATTAAGTAAAGCGCAAACTATGATCAACTTGTCAATTCAGCTCATCGACTTATCTACTTCGAATTTGGAGATGCTATAGTCTAGAAAATCGCGTGTGGGGTATCGTTCTATGCTGGGGTAGGCTACTGAGCTCGCACTTGTATAAAACTCAGATATCTACAAGACTCTTGAAGCGACATTCTCCAAACTCAAAACGCGGATATTTGCAAGACTCTTGAAGCGGCGTCTTCCAAACTCTTAAGAAAGCGTTTGGGGCGTGAGCATGCCATTACATCCTGTTACACAAACTTAGTCCGATTTGCGACGTAGTTTGATTCAGTCTTGCGTAGAATATCTTTATAGGGTCATTTTGAAAATCTGATACAAAGCCACATGCCGTTAGGCATCTTTCAAACCCCGCGCGATTTGGCATTGCTACAATTGCTCATAATTCTTTGTAAGCCTACTCTCCTTGAGCAGTTTTAGACAAGCTTGCATCAACTTATGAAAACTATGCGTGTGTGCATTTGCGCGAGGTGGGAATTGATGACAGCTGTCAAGTCGCCAGCGATAGCAAGTTTTCGCAATCGCGCAGAGTATGCGTGAGGCCTTACATGAAAAATTTTCAGATTTCAAGCTATGCACTATGTGTGTGCACATAATGAAAGATAGAATTTTTTTTACAACACGGCAGAAAACTACGCAGTTTTCCATGGTCATATCCAAAATGTGCATTGTTTTGAGTACGGATGCTTTTTTATAACCTGTGTTTCGACGATTGCCACAGCTCCATATGATTCTGAAAGAAAATTTTGATCACAAATTTGCAGATCCTTTCTATCCTTGTCAGTTAGCGAAAAGCACAAAATGTGCTCAATACTGTGGAACTTTTCGTACAGTTTAGAAACATCTACCTATTCACTATCCCTAAGATCTAAACATGTATTTGTGACTCATTTTGGATGAGATAGCGGTACTTCGTGCTACTGAATAATATTTGGTGACTTCTTTTTTTTTTGAATCACCTGCTCCGCCTGTAAATAGAAATAGCAGTAATGAAGCCTCCGTATTTTGCAAACATTATTCATTTGCACAAAGTACAAAAGATATCATCTTCTCGTCCGCTCATAAAGAGCTGATAGGCCATGCGTATCCTAAGTCATTTATCTTCGTGATCTTCCATAACACTTGCAAATTAAATGTAAAATGATTCATATCACACTTCAACGATTTTTTGTTGTCTTCGCTACAATGGCATTCACATTCAATTGGTGGCTGTTGAAGAAGGGGCTGTTGAAGAAGGGGCTGTTGATGTAGGGGCTGCTGATGAAACAGAATCCGAAGTCATAAGAGTAGGTCGACCAACAGTGCTAGTGGTCCTAGTCTGTGAGGATTTTTGAGCTAACTCGAGCAGTTGAGCTGCACTGGCTGTTATTGTTAATCCCGTATTTGTAGTGGAAAGCGTTTCTGTTTCATCTTCACTTTCATCGTCAGAATCTGAAAAGCAGTGATTTTTTATGCAAGTCAAATATTCCTGATTAGCTTCTAATTTTAGGCTTTTCCGTCTTGAATCGAAAAAAATTGAGGGTCGGTGCTGCGGATCAGTTTTCTGGTTCTTATTTACACGAATGGGCAATACGATACTGTTGTACTATCTACTATAAATCAAAGTTGTTCGGGCTTTCCGTCGGATTTTTTGAAGTTTTCGAGTCTAAACATTCAAACAACTCTAATCTTTGCACGCAAACGTATGTGATACATGAATGGCTGCTTTTTAATTGAGAATAGTCTATCTTGGATATTGGATGTTGCGCAAAATTGAATTTGGTAACTTTTTAGTATAGTTTTTTACAGTCGTATATATGCGGTCTTCAATATTCCACAGGCAATGTTATTGAAGGAGCTTTCATGTATTTGAAGAACAAGAGCCACAGTTATTATATGGATGAATTTTCCGGGGGGGGGGGTGGAGCTGAAAATCGCTATGAAAACCCTTGAAAAGTAAATCTGCAAGTCAAGACGAAATCGCTGATGGTTCTAGATCGTTGTCTCCAGAAGATGATATATTTTGAGCAATTAGCTGAAAGCATCAACAGCACTTCAGTGAGCAGATGCATCAATAGCACTTCATTGACCCATATTTACTAAGTAGTAAACAGCTCAGTAGTTAGTAAATATCGGGAAAGTGGTGGGATAGCTTGATTGTTTTCTACATGTTGATACTTCTTGTTTTGATCTACAGTAACAGTAACCAGGCGATAACTAGAACATCACTTGAGTGGCCTTCGCTTTCTGGCAATTCGCTATCGCTCTTCCTCCGGTCTGGGATTGCGCTTGGAAGAAGTCAGACCAAGGTTTTGGGAGCTCCCTTATAGTTGCGCTGCTACAACGCAAAGTCTTACGTGATTTTTTCGTTTTCACAAAGAAAAGCCGAAAACTCGAGAAGATGCGAGTTTTCGGCGCAATGAAAGCGCAACGAATCATGTTTCAGTTATTTTCCAGATATGAAGGAAAATTGAGATTATTTGCACATAGATGGCTGGAGTGTAAAAACTTTTTCAGTTATATCCTAAAAGTTTGGCCTTTATCCCGAAACTGCGCTTGACTACATCTCCTGACACAATACCTTGATACTATTAAGGTTTTGTTGATACAGTGAGTTTTTTCTCCCAGTGTAGCACTGATATTTGAGTGGTCGTACATGTTTTGCTGCGAAAGTACTGCTCTTCGCAAGTGTCTCGTTACTTTCCCACCCCAGTAATATATTTTCAAACGATCCGGAATGTACGATCTTTGAGTCAACCATTCTGCAGCCTTCTTGCTTGCTTTTCATGGGTAAGAGGAACTGATACAATTGCGTTTGCCACGCTTTTGTGAATGTTTCATTAGCTTAGTTTTGTAGAGCAGCAGCTCCGAAATAGGTATCTCCCTGAGGATAAAAAATGCAGGTCTGCCATGGCTGTCAACCCCGATAGCCATTTTCGAGCTTATCTGAGTTGACTTGGCTCAGTCAAGTTAGCAGTGCCGTTTGTCAATTGCAGAACTTGCATTGCGTAGAGCAATCCATTAGAAAGGCTTTTGTGCTTCTTTTGAATGACGTAGTCTGGACTTAAGTTGGTCAGACGAAGCACCCATCTCTGAGGAGATGAACTAACGGTGTGGAAGGTAAAAAGATTCTTGGTATTTACAAAATTCTTGCAGTTTCGGTATCTCTTGGTATGGGTGACAGATAGTTTCCAACTTTTCTCTTTTCATATTCCAACAAAATTATCAAAGAATCCAAGTGGGCCACGCTTTGCAAAGTCCTATCACCGAAACTCAAATAGACATGCTAATTTAAGATCAGGTTATTTGCTCTTTGTTGTTTCTCGCTCCTTCATACTCACAATCCACTGAACGCACCGAGTCGAAGAACATCATGACAGCAGAAGTTTCCCTTCCTCATTTTGCAGAAGCTGACATCAGCGTTGCTTCGTATGCAAAGTTTCGCTTCAATTTGCCCAAGTCGACTTTTCTACATGCATTTTCGATTAGATGGGATCGCATACGCTCAAGGGTATCAAGTGCGAAGTGCGTTCTTGATGGCTAGTAAAACTATATTAGAAAAGGAATTTTGTTAATAGATTCGTTGTGTAAAGCAAGGTTACCTTCTTCCATCTCTTCTATCCGTTCTAAAAATACTCGGTGTGCCCCATGTCTTGTCATGAAAGTGAAGTAACATCCGAAAGTTATAGATAGAAATGCGAATATTATGGTCAAATAGACGAAAGCCCATTCGAGTATCTGTAAAAATGGGAGTATCAACTAGTAATATATCTTCTTTCGAACTCACTGTTAAGCGCCTAGCTTCCCAGGCTGTAGTGTACATAGTATATTTCTTAATTGATCTGGAATGAGTTTGAGTCAGGTGATCCAGTGTATGGAAAATTCCATTGTTGAAAGTCATCATATGCTATCAAATGATAAAAAGTTTTCTCCCAGATTAGAATTTTATCAGGGAAATCATTTGCTGAGGTTTCCGAATATTTGTGCCCCACCTATACTTCTCATATAAGTAGGAAAGCAGATGTTGCAAAAGCTTCGTTGTGGAAGTGGCAGTTCACTCGACGTAGATGTGGTTCGCTTAAGAGATTTCGATCGGGGTGAGGGGGGTGGGGAGACAAAGAGCCAGCCTCAGATTTTTTGGGTCCTTATCGCATTTTTGGTGTGTCTGTAACTCGAAAATTTCAGAAAAAAAGGGGATGGCAGCAGCCACACTCGCGAAAAATTTTCTCAAAGAGCTATTCTACCTTTTGAAAATTTTTTGAAAGATTGGTTTTTCACGGATGAAAACATACAGGATCTCAGGATCTTAGAGAATCTCGCGGCCCATTTCCACGGAAGGAGGGGGGGGGGTGGGTTGGCTCCCTCCTTCAGTGATAAGTGCGTGTTCCAAGAAAAAAATTGTCAGACATCGAAGGAAGGGACTATTTACAATGCCCCAAACCGCGATAGTCAAAGAGGTTCTCCACATTACAGAAAGCAAGATGAGCTTTTGGGATACCCATTAGACGATGCGCTTCCTCTTCTATCAAGCTTTCTCAGTATAAGCACTAGCTGGTACAATGCTTGCTTATGCTAGTCATACATCAGGCCTAACGAGATGCTTCCATTTCTAAAGTCAGCCTTTGTTTTTCGGTGGCTTAGACAGCTTATTGCTGGAAGCTTTCAATAAGAGGTGACATGGGAACTATGGAAGATATGGAGATAGTGTGTAGCATTCGCACTTTCTTCTTTCATTTGTTCCGTAAAGTACCGAGAAAAGCACTGTTATAGTGGGTTTTCCTTCCCAGAAGATTCAATCGATCCTAGGTTTTTCCTATCGTTTCTAAAGAATTTGGAAGGGATGGCGTATATGCACAGCAGCGGAGTTTTTGCTTGCTATAGTATCTATTCGCTAGTCCGCTTTAATACGTCAGCTCCTAAAGAAATTAATGGACTACAAATAGATCTTTTTATCGTTGCACCTGCTGTTCGCATCAGTCGTTGGCTGGTCCAAATTGCACACTGCGCTGTAGCTGGTAGTTATGGTTATTCTTCCGCAGAGCTTTTTCCTCGCCCTTTTAGCTCAAATCTTCCTACCTTAAAGCCTATTAGGCACCGAATTCGACATCTCTTTAGATCGCGAGCGAACTTTCTAGACTTATCGTTCAAAATACCTTGAAAACGAATGCTGTGCCGGAACGACCGGTTAGTAGACAATCCTAGCAATGAACTGAACAACTGAGAACTCGTTCGTATGTCGAATTTAATCAGTATCAAGGATGTTTATGATCCTTTTTCCTTTTCCCTACCATTTGAACGAATGTTGGTTGCAAATCATCGGGTTTCACGGAAAATACCACAAATTGCATTTTACGATTGCCGTGCGATAGTTTACTTTAGAGTTCGATGCTCCATTAAGAGCTCGCGTGTAGTTTTTAACCCCAAAAAAATGCTTACAGAAATCTGAAACTTTGACGAACGAACGGTGCACTCAAACGTTCATTGCTCAGATTAAAACATGGCCTATGTACCGGGACATTAAGATTATCCATCACTAGAATATCGTGTGACCACGAATGGGTAGCGTGGACAAAGTTCTAAGTTTATGCTGTAAATGGTGAGGAGTGACTAACGAAACTAGTTTTGAAATGTACCATATCATCATTATGGTTGAAAAAGTAAAATAAATAGATCGCTTTTTGAAAGTGTCAGGATTTGTCTCTTTCATTATGTACTGCTGAAAATCTCTTAGAGTCTTTTGCATGAATTAGATAGCCTGCTTACTTCAGTTTTTGTTCAGGGATTCGACATTTTCCCATAATCGAGCCTGAAGTGGTGCGAGTCGAATTGGGTGATCCATACTCCCGAAATTGTACGCCACCTGTAAGCAACCCGACTGCCCGGTATGTCCCCATAGTACATACTCTTTTGCAATACTAGGGCTAATATTGCCAGAGTTGACATGCTTTTGAGTGGATGTACTCTTAGCATTGACATATCCCAGCGTACTCGCTTGTTGCCTATCCATTTCAAGTTTTTCAGTGTGTATTGGATTCTCAAAGGTGACGAAGGGACAGCTGTGACGTTTGAATCCATCAACAGCAGCCATATATCCAGCAACGAACAGGTCAGTTCCCCTATCGCTCCTTTTTTCCTCTTGCCGCTGCAATTACGTTTCCTTTCGTATTTTTCCTTTCTCGCTCTTTGTCATGCAAATAGCATACTGCAGATAAATGACTGCTTTTTTATGATAGCTGCAAGGAATGTAGAGGAATGTGTTACCACCACTAAATGGTGAACATACGCATAAAATTCATTGCAAAGTGTCATTTAATTGTGAATGATGCAAACAACAACAGACAATCGGCGCCGGAGCGCTTCTAAGTGCCTCCCATCATTCCCGCTACCGCTATATGTTGATCCCGGAAAATGTGTTTTGTGGCAGCGGTAGTTTTCAAGTAGTTGTTTTTACTGGTGGAAAGTAGGAACAGGACGGACTGGAGCGGGTCTCTAACTCGGGGGTCAATTTTAGGGTTCCTCAGGGTTTTTTGGGAGAGTCATTGCTGTTTCAGTCAGTCAGTCATAGCCGAAGACATCATTGCCTCTTCCTCAAAACTGACCTACAGGCCACCTATAGTTCTTTTAAATCCTACTGTTAGATGCAACTAACATTACGGTCACAAACGTTTTGGCAAAACTGGATAGCAGATTGTTCCAATCTAATCTGGTCAAGAAGCTCTCCCTCGCCTCATTTTTGATAATGGACATAATCGCAGCTGTTTCATCCGTTGCAGCTCTTTCAAATATTCGATTAATACTGCTCAGATGTCTTTTTTTGCTTCTGAGCATGGATCTCCTTCCACAATGCTCTAAATTTTGATTTCGCGATAAAGTCAAGTTCTAAATTAATTGATGAAAGATGAAGGAGTAGCTCTCTTTTTTCGTTTTTCGTTTTTTTTTTGCTGATTCGCATTCTTTTCCTTTTTTCTTCGACACCTTGTTCATTGATGTTACACTTTTTGACTTCTGCATCTGTCATCATGTTTCGTGCCATCTGCATCACAACATTGATTTCATTCGCTATGTTTCACTTTCTTTTGTGTACTTTTGTCTTTTCTGGAATGGCTTTTGTCTTTTCTGGAATGGCTGTTCGACTCCGTCAACTTTTTGCAAATTTGTGCCCGCAGCTCTTCCAAAACGCTCGGGAATTTTTTTTTCTGTGCGTGACTCATTTTTTATAGTCGGAGTCCTCAAACGAGGTCCAGATCTCGCTCATTAAAAACGTATGCTTCAGTTGTTTATTTTCATTGCGATGGCCACTCATTTGATTCGATATCATTTTGAGTGTAAGATTTTTTCTGAGAATATTGTCAGGCTGCCATAATTAGAGTACGGTATGGCATGGTGGGAATCTGTGATATGTTATCTCGTTATGTAATTTTACCTCCGAAAACTCTCCCCGTGTAGCGAACATCGAATTTCGGAATTATTCAGTGTTTGCTCGAGAATGTTCCCTGAACGAATAGCACTTCGAAAACCTCGCCACTGAGTGTACAATCCCTGTTTTTGCATGCAGGGCACTCTGTAACCTCCTCGTCGATGTTTCATGAATGCAACGCACTCATGTAAGGTCGATGAGTAGCGCCGGTCGGTAGTTACCCTCGCGCGCACACCTAAATGCACTCAGTAATCATAGGGTAGTCAGCGTTGTTATTTATAACCCGTTTTGTGCACTTGCGAAACCCGTATGTGTCACTTGCGTGGGATTTCTTCGGTCTACAGTTCTCGGGTGAGTAAGAGGCGATTGGCAATGTGCCAGTAGCTGATTTTGCTTTTTAGGTTCAACTGCAGCTATTCATTTCATTCATCGCTCTAAAAATGAGTAGCTGTTGATGGACTAAAGAAGCTGGCCCAGCTATTGGCATGGGGTCAAATACCTTTTTCTCGCACGAGAACTGTAAATAGAAGAACTGTTGCGCAAGAAGAAGTATTGAATTTCTGCCGACGCAGGAAGCTGTACGTTTCCCTGAATTATGGCATTGCACACGCGACAAGGGAAGTTCTGATCAAACAATGGCGCTAGGAGCTGAATGCAACGTGTCCGCTCCGTGCAAACAGCGGGTCGAGGAGAGAGACCTTGATCCCAGTTTGATGGACCTTCGCTCGGTTCATGAAGTAGAGAATTCCCATTTGGCACTGTTCGACCTTTAAGTGTTTGCTTTCGCTATTTTGCTTCAAAGTGACATAAAAGATGCATTAAATGCTTTTTCGTGTCATGTCCCTGACGAAGGTTCCACATGCGAAACGGCGAAAGCCTGGGCGCGGTCAGTCACGGATGGAACGTCTCTAGGGATAGAAGAATGCGTGTGTCGGAGGCGGAAACTGGTAGATGCGTAGAGATTAGTGTAAAACTACTCGTTTACTTTACTTCGTAAGCAGATTAACAAATTGGCAGTTGTTGTTATGTTTTTAGCCTCGCTTTTCTTCTGCAGCCAGTAACATGTGCGATTTATAGTCGAGCACGTGTTATGCTGTCAGCTTTTGCTTTTTGTTAGTTGCATGCTGGGTTCCGTGTGTGTGATTATGCTGCAATCATCCTGTTAGCTATAAATGCTGAGCTAGAGGATATTAAAAATTTTAATGAGAGGTTAAGAACCTGCTTGTGTGCAGTGTTGTGCGCGTCGCCTGCTTCCGCGTGCATTTTATATTCAGCTACCGCCTACATATGATCCATGACTAATTTGGAGCTGTCCTTGGGCAATTTGTGCATTTGAAGGATTATTTGCACGTGTGTCACATGGTGGGTGCACAGCTGTGGAAGCACTTCTTCTCGCTTCAGCACGCTTCTGCAGTGCAAATCTTCTGCAACCGTGCAGGGTTTCTAGTAGTGTAGATGCGGTAACGGAACGAACTCTGTTTTGGGTCGTCCCTGTGGACTACTGATCCTCAAACGACATGCAGAAGGCCCGATGACCGCTAAGGGAGCCTTAAAATGGCTGAGTTCGTTCTTCCTCCCTTGTAGATGCGGTGGAAGGAAGTGTGAATGGGAAGAAAGCAACTCTCAACACCTCCTCCCGTTGTCAAACAGGCTCCTGGGGTCGACACTTGACGTAAGTAGCGCAACGGTTGTTTCAGGTTGTTTGTTGCGCAGGGGGTCGCGCTGGAGTTCGAGACGAGGGTGGGGGGGGGGGAGAGATGATTGCTGCCAGCAGCAGGCTGGAGGGGCGGGGTGGGCTGGCTGGCTGGCTGGTCGTCGGCTGGCGCTCTACTGAGCTCTGCCGTCTCGTAGGCAACTCTGCCGCTGCTGCCTGTGTTGTGTTGGTTGTTTGGGAATCAATGCCGAGTGCGCTAGTCGCATTTTGCTCTGTCGTCCACCACTGTCCCTAACGGGTTTTCCGAAACTACACGTTGCTATACAGTTACCCATTACACATCCCTGCCAGCATAAATCTACATATTCGTTTTTGCCGAACAAATTGAAGCAAAATATTCGCTGCCACAATAAAAGTTCACACACCTCATCATTCAGTGGTAGATCTGCAGTATGCTACTATTATTATCAATACCTCTGCTGTTAGCAGTTGGCTATTTGGTGAGTTGAACTTTATATTTAGGGTACAATTTTCTTTCATTTTGTGAAAGAATCCGATTTGAAGCCGAACCGATTCTACACTTGCACTGCTGAAAACACCGAACTCAAGGATTACAAATTCGGCAGTCAATTCAGCCTTGAAATCACTACAAATCGGCGGAGAAGTCGTGAGTCTTAATGCTTTGATTGCATTAATTTCTTTTTTTTTTCTTTGCTTTCGTTTGCCTTTCTGCTGTATCCGTTTTTTTTTTCGAGGGAGAAATTCATTAACTTTCCTAACCTCGTATAATGCTCAGTCAAGTGCAAAATCCGTGTTTTTCACTTGAATTCCTGAATGTTTTGGCGTTCGTATTCTGTCTAGCCGCGTAAATAGTCCATCTAAGGAACAGCTGAAAACATCATCTAGGCTCCGATGTCCTCTCTGTTTTGCTGCCAGCCTCAAACGGCTTCCGTTTTCTTTCCGTTTTCTTCATCTGTGTTCTTGCAGGACAGTTTTTTCAGCTCAGCTGAGCTTATTTGCGTGATTCCTTTCTCGCAATTCGTGTCAACGACAGTTGTTCTTTCGTTCGTTTATCTAGATGTTGTGCTGAGGTTTAGTGATCTTTATGCATTACACTCACTCTCCTCGATACGCGGCAAAGATACGCTTTCGCCTCTTGTGTCGTGAAACAGCGACACAAACAGAAAAACAGCTGCGATATACACCAATCTCGATGTAAAGTTCCCAGCATGAAGGATGACACTTGCGTGGCACCTTCGTTATTAGAATTCGATCGAGTTATTAGCGAAATTCTACTGTAACGACTGCGGCCATTACGATTTCGGTCATGCCCCATTGCTTTCGTCGCTTTGTCCTTTTGCTGGAAATGACATGAGAGGGAGAGATTCTGCATTGAATTGCATACGTGCTTAATGTTGACTGCTTTTTTTTCTGATATGAAATTGCCTTTTATGGGGACATCGTCATTTTGATAGTTACATTTTATTGCGTGCAATATGTGAATTAGATCGACAAATCTATGTACAATGTACAGTGTGAACATGCAGCCCGAGAGGCGAAGTTTTTTGTATTTTTCTTTTTATTTGCTGGAATAGTGAAAAAAGCACAGCGTACTTCGAAAGCAAACATTTGCCGCTATCTTTGTTCTAAAAACTATCGTTTGATTGCCCATTATTCCCAGGCGTATGAGGAAATGTTCAAGATGTATAAAGCATGAGCATTATCGTTTCCAATATATCTCCCAGCAAATTGCAAAGATTAGAGCGTTGATGAGACGATGGAGCTGCGGTGTACTCGCATTCATGCTGGCTGTTATTACGATCGTAGGGTGTTGAATTTCCAGTCGAAGTGTTGCCGCAAATTCTCTGGCGTTATTAGTGAGAATAAATAGAGAATTGTGCTGAAATTGTCTGTGTAAATTGTTGAATTTTTTCGATAGCAGGCTAGAATTTTGGGTTAAATACGTAGTTTCAATTTCACAAGTCCTGGAATGCCTATGCTTCCATCAGAGGCACCTTGAAGCCGAATCCATTCAGTGTTCTGCACTCTATGTTCGAAATTGCATTTGGTTTACCATCCAGTTGGTGCACCTACTGAAACAGATGGAAAAAGAAACTTTGAAATTCAGTAGTTTATTTGAATAACCTGTTTTGTTCACGATGGATGGCGATCATTTTGGGCCGCTTGCAAATGAAATTGGGAAATTTTCGAATATTTTTGCAGCAGGTTGAAAGAACATTGCGTGCTTTTTTAGCAGAAAAAATTTTCGTGCGTAAAAGAAGGTGGAATGAGTTGCTCGTGTTATTGTCATATCAATAAGTCCCGCTGGATTAGCTGCTTTTTTCTTTCAAAAAAAAAATCTGAGCCGTATAAAAAGTCAAGGAGATGAGTCTGGATTAGATTTTTTTACTTAAGTTAATTATTATCCTCGGTTCCGATATTTTCGTATGCACAGTTGCTACCTCAATCACCTCTAATAGCTTTCTTGTTGATGTTGAAGGTAGCCGAAGTCCACTAAGTGCTACCTGGCACCATTAGGTGATGACCATTAGCTAGCCAATTGCCATTGAAAACGGTTCATTCGAGCGAGTAATGAATGTCAATGCATTTCCGTTTGAATCATTCATTGCCCACCATGCGGACCATTTCGCGCCCGTCCCAGCATAATCCCCGAGCCCCACAGCCAACGCCTAACCCCACGCACAGACAGACAGCACAGATGTGACAAATAGGTGCAATGAAAGAAAGCCGCTGGGAGTTGATGGCAAGCACATTGGCGTCAACTCTCGTATCGTAACGTAGTCGGGTCATTTTTTGATGTGAAAGGTCCTGGTACATAAGGCGCTGAGATTTAATCTCAGTATAGAGTGGAATCGAGCTTATCTTTGGCCAAGCGGCGAGTTAATCTTTTCCGTGGACGTCAGCTTTTTCGATTCTCGCGTAGTGGTAAACATAGAAGAAAAATCGCTTGTCAGCGCAGTACGAAACTTATCTTTGGTTTTGGAATTTATGAGACAGTTCATAAATCTTTCACGATGACCTTGAAAATGTTCAAAATGTTCATAAGTAAGAGCTGATGAAATTCGATCCAACCTTGTTTTACATGCGCTACAAATACAGCTAGAGCACCTCTGAATAGAGGGATTTTGTTGCACTTTTCGCTGTAAAAAAGCCGGTTCACATGGAAACATGTTCCTAGTTTTTCCACTTCAATTTTCCGTTATTTTCCACGCTCCAATAGTTGGGGACAAATCACTTCAGAACATTCGTTAATGCGGTTTTTCCACGAATCCTTGACGAAACAGCCGGAATCATTGAACGAAAAAGGGAATTGGAGCGAAAGTGCGGCTCTCATGTGTTTGGCTTTTTGGAGAGAGGGGCTTTGCAAAAACGTGCTGTCTGCTAGAATCTCCATTTTTGACCTTTTCTGCATTGTGATTGCACTATAGGAACAGTGTGAAATTGCTCATTTTTGCACAGTTGCGTGTGTACTTTTCTGCCCCGTTGTAAGGATCATATGTGACTGATCGGTTTCACCTTTTCTCTTTTTTTTTCGCTTGCGCTATGATATATTTGCGAGACAGATCAGTGTTGTGTGTTGATGTACCCTGAGAGATTGCTTACGGCTCAGCCGAACAGAAATTTTTCGTTACGCACGCCCGACGCCACGTTCGTAGTGAATTGTATGCTGAAATGATTGATTCGTATAACACCTTGTCAGCATTGATTAGGGCCCTTCGGCTCCGTTTCTCCCATTAGACATGTCGATTTTGCATCAAGTTGACATAGCTGTTTACAGTCAGTCGTGAGAGACTCGAGCGCCGTTATTCGGGTCATCAACAGACGTTTTCGGGGTAGTAATTTGAGTAACACAGCCCGTCGTAAATTCGCCACTTGACTTGACATTGATCAGCACGAAGGGAAAAAGAGAAATGCAAAGAAAATTAGAGTAAAATATGAAATGACAAGTATTTGCAGTGGGAAATGTGCCACCAACGGAGCAGTACGTCAATCAGAGTTCACCAATTGCTTTACAAGGACAGCAGCACAAGCTACACTGCTTCTTCTCGGGATAGTGAGTTTTTTCTTTTTTTTTTTCTCATTTATTTTTACAACTTTTTCGTACTTGATTCTTCCACTCACCGTCCACCCACTCCCACTCTTGCAAGCTTCCATTTTTCTTCCTTGTTTTTTGTCCGAAATTCCCTTCAATCACGCGCGTTGACCAAGCAAATTACGTTAATGGCCTCAATACAAATGCAGCCGATTCTGGCTGTTTGCCAGCTCTGATTGCATGTTCTTCCTCTCTTTTGTTTTTTTTTTTTTTGAGATGTTTAGGTCACGATGAAGCGATTAGAGAATATTAGCTCTTGATGCTTGCAAATGCGATTGCTAGTACTTTTTGCTGCCAACAGTAGCAATTTTTTCTTATCTTATCAGTGCTCAGCGATTTATGTAAAAAAAAAGTTGTATTTTTCTCTAATCTTGACAAACAAGAAAATGAAGGATTGCGATTTTCTTATAACGTTTTTGATTGCCAAAGATATTAGCAGCAGATATTATTGTCATTATAAGGTTGAATTCTGGATATATCCATTCTCACAACTGGTTTTTTTGTTGGGCAAATGTCGAAGGTTAACTGGCGTAGAAAGTACTCACCTGTCCTTTGCAGTAGTGTTTGTGGTAAAAAAAATGAAGAAAAGAAAAGCGTAAAGCCGAAGGTGCATCTCATTCGAAGCAGTTAGTCCATTTGTTAGTACCTATAAGTTAATTCAAATTTTTCTCTGTTCAAAAAAGCTTCAGTGCTCTGAACAAAAACTTGTTTTGTCTTACATTTGTCAACTAATCCGTCTCCAGTTTATCGCTGCATTTTTGGCAGAACATTTCTAGATTCGAATTTTTCTTAGAGTGTTCCAATCACCATAGTGTACCTCAAAGTCTTCGTTGAAGTGCAACTTCCATACGCTTTTGATGAACGCAGACATTACTGCCATAGTTGTGCTAGTAGCGAGCAATGAGAATAGCCCCAGGGGGCATTGCAAAGTCATCAGTGGCAGTCGATGCCTGACACACGCCACAACAGCCATGGAGGTCGATCTTTTGCTGACGACTCGACGACGTCTTTTCCCGGAACGGAGAGAGGGACACACGCAAGCGCCCAACGATCTCCTCTCAGACTTCATTTGCATTTCGCTTGAGCCGATTCGCATTGCCGCTCTGGCCTTGACGTGCGCGTGTGGGTTGAAGAAATGGATAGCGTGTGTGTATATGAGGATGGGCTGCTTTGGAAGTCTTCAGCTAGCATCATTTGAGGGCGAATCGCCTCCGTTACTGCCCGATAATGGACATGGAGACACTGCATCGGTGAAGCGCGCACGCGCACACATTGAGATTTCCCAGTGCTTGAGAACGAGAAGAGTTTCCGCGCGCGGATTGCAACGGTCAATGCTATTACCCGTGCCTATGTCTCGTTCGGTGCCGTTGTTTACGGATGCGATATTGATCGTTGTTTACGCTATGTTGGTGTCCAGTCGCGTACACAAGTCATCAGGAAGCTGTTAGACATCTAATTACAGGGTGCGAGAATCTTGCCTTAAAGCAGTACTCAAATGAGGATGGTGAGAATCTGAAGCCTGTATAATAGCGGAGACTCTAACCAACTTATTCGCCCAAGTCAAATTACAAATTATGAATTTTAAAGCAGGAAAATCGCTCCAGAAGAGACAAGCTGCCAAGGTGACTCCGCCCATCAAAGTGGGTGATTGAAGTTGACAGATCCAAAATTGGGCTTTAATATGTCCAAAATTGTCATTCATTACTACAGTATCGACAGTTCTACCTAATTTAAAGCCCATTTTCGAATATACTATTTCCAGACCACCCACATTGATGGGCGGAGCCACCCCGGCCGCTTCTACCTTCTGAAGCGACTTTCCCACTTCGGAATCCTCTTTTGCAGCTGAACTTAGGCGTCTAATTACAATTAGCTTAAGGCCCCGCTATTCTATCGTACCAAAATCTCACTATCTTCATTTTGGTGGACGGAGCCTTTCATAGCAGCGCCGCCAACTCCACTAGCTTTTGAACTCGTTGTTTTCGAGTGGACATAGCTAGTCTTTGGTCCGAATTTGATGCCCGAGTTTATTGCGAGCGCCGCTGTCGGGAGGCATAGGCGTTCGCAATGCATGCAAGCTATATTGTTCCTTGTATAGAAGCATTGATGCGTCATGAGAATTGCTTTTGAATGAGATTCTGAACTCTTTCATTCGAACCTGTTCTCCTGGTATAAAAGTGCTTATAAGAAGCCATGTATTGCTGCTGCAGTCTGGAAAACCTAACTGCAGTCACGTCTTGGCATAGATGGTAACGGAATAGAAAATCTACTTTTGTTGGAAGTAGGAAAACTTCTGACAAAAGTAAATCGATCGATTCCATTGAAGGAACCCAGACGCTTACCCCGCGCTTAATTAAAAATTCAAATGGCAGTTATGATGTGCCATATCTAGCCATCCATTGAATTTCTGTGGAACGTGAATAAATTGAATGCAATAAAGGCACGTTATTCGACACATTCCACACCATCTGTTTTTTGGAGAGAGAGGAGAGGGCTCTGGAATGACTATCGACCACTTACGAGTGACTAATGGAAAATTGAGCGGGGTAGGAAATAAAATCTTCCACTACTGTCTCGCAATTTGAGTCAGTTTTTTGGGGGATTGTTGAGGGTTCTGTGAAGAAGCCAGTCACCATTAATCGGACCCTGGGGCAATATTTGCTGAAGCTAATAATAATCAACGTTGGCGTGTAGGCTTGTTTTCAGTCGACAAACATTACGACGATTGATTTTTAAAATTTTTGCGCTTGATGTCCTCCCAGTAGTCAGGATATTGCTTCCACGGCGGATTGAAGATTTCCAGAAAGACGAATCTGTCATGAGCGTCAATGGTTAGTCTGTCGTAGCAACCTGAGCTGCAAAATAATCACTGTGGTATCGATTTTTTCTGGGATGATCGAAGTACGGCTTCCATATAAAAAATGTTACAAATTCTCGAGAGAGTCTGAGTCACCCTCATAAAACTCGGTTCTTCATGCCAAAGGAGCATAACAAAGTCATTCCCTTTGTGTGAGTGAGGACAGAATGTATGTTGCAACGCTGAAAGTAACTAAGTAGTGACTGATGGGGAAATGGGAGAATGTTGATTTATGGCAGATGGCTGTAGATGGAGTAGAAGAACCTGTGTTAGTGGTAAGAAGTGGAATGTAATTGTTCTCTGTTGCACTTTGGCAGAAAATGAAAGGCTCTATTTTCGGCGATGGAAGAACTACACAAAGTTTCCTTCTATGTTCGAGATCTGCGACAAAATTCAAATAATATTTTAAATAAAAAACTTAACAAACCTGCGCGGCTTACAACATAACTCATCAAAAATTCAAATATTTTCTCGTTGCGCTGTTTGATTCGAATTTGAGCAGTCGTCATTCAGACGAAATAAATCTTTGTTGAACGTATTCTGCTGCCCGAAAGTATTTAATCATTCTTTAAAAGGACATAAATTACCCCCTGTCGCAGTTTCCCAGATTTTCGCCTCGGTGCGACACAGCTACTTTGGGAGCAGGCAGAATGTGCCTTTTGAATGCTGTGATTTGATTCTTTGGTAGTTCTGATTGATAATAAAGTATATTCATTACCATAAATACCTGAGGAGCTTAGAAATGAAGTTTGCGCAGAACCAACTTTTTTGCACCGTACATTCCATTATATGCTTGGACGTTTACGCTAAGATTGCTTGTGTAGCGGAATAAATGCCAGCCAGATGGCCCACTAATGGTCGAGATTGGTTGCTTATGAGCTCCGTTATTGAGAGAAATTGCCATTCAATATGATTTTGATAAATCTATGAATAAAAATTTTTTGCAGTCCCGCTCCGAAACCAACATGGTATCATAACGGGCATGAGATCAGCGAGGATACAGCGGAAGGATTTCGATTTGAAGCCTACGGAAAGACACTGGTTAGTTATAAATAGAGTTTTCTGTAAAATTTTCGAGGTATTTTTTTAGGTATTCAACGTGACACAGGACAAAGCGGGCAAGTATGACTGCCGTTTCCCCGTACATAATGATATCGACAGGACATTCAACGTCATCGTTGAAGGTGAGGGTTATTGGAACTACTGAGTTTTTCTTCTGTTTTCATACTTGGTTGTTTTCTTGATCTTGTCATTCTTTGATTCTGCGGAAAAGTCGCCTTTTTTCGCTTTGATTTTATCGGCGCAGAAATCTCGCTTTTTTATGTTAGCGATCGTCATGGCATAGGGTGGTCACGTTTCACTAGAATCATCAATTTCCATAAAGTCGCAAAATGTCACTTTCGTCAGCGACGGTTGAGGACTGCTATGCGTGCATGAATTTCCCCGGGGAGATTGAAAAGTGCAGCGAAACTTTTGCAAAAGTAATATGCCTACGTTTTGGGATGTTAATGACACACTATGCAGCCGAAAGTGTTGTAAATTTCATTGACTTGACTCGCACTTTTGATAGTGATTGATGCTCTGTGAATAATTCCCTGCAAATGGTTGCACTTTGTCATGGTCATTCGAATATTGGCACCCCATTTCCTCTTGCAGGCTTTTATGCGAAAGGAAATTACACTCTAACAGCCATTTCGTTTTCAGCGCTTTTTGTGTTGGGAGAGAGAAGGGTTCCGCCTGCACAATTTCAACTAAGTCCAACGTTAATCATGCTTTTGATACGTTAATGAAAAATCGTGATGTGACTGGAACTAAGCTAATCGAATTTTCTTTTTTGTTAATATGATGATACAAAAGAAGCAGATTGAAGCGTCTGAACTGCCATGCTAGCTTCCATCACTTTTTCTGTAAAATAATAGTTTCTACACAAGTTGTGTAATTTTGAGGACAATATTTTTTTTGCGAAGTCTGAGGAACCCACGACCAAACCAAAGAATACATCATGTCGGAATATCGAAATATATCAGCTCAGTTATTCAAATTCTCGGTAAATAAACATTGTCCTGCTGTAGTAATAGATGACTTCCATGATAGCTAATTAATCATCATGCAAATTTCCGTTCTTTGTTGAACATTTTTCGTGCATAATGAGCGATGAAGAATGGCGTTTTTGAAGGAATGGAGTCCCTCCAAGAATATTTTGGGAAGGTTTTGACTGAGCAAACACGCGTGATTAATCGTTCAGAAAAAATTGATTTTTGCTGCAAAATGTCCACTAAGGCCCGTCATATGCAGGACTTTTGCATGAGTGAGCCTGTTAAACGAAGAAGCGTCTCTGACTAACGAAAAACATCGCGCCAGACTAACGTCGAGAACTTTTTGTCAAGACCAACTGGTTCGGGGTTGATTCAAATGGGTTTTTGAAATGGGCAAACAATGACGTTTGGATTTGAAATCCGTTCGGCGGCACGGAGCACTTCCTTACTTCCTCTGGAGATCTGATTGAGAGTGCTGGGGATTGGCAATGCTTTCTCTTTAGACTTGGGCTAAAGCAGCAAAGAAAAATTTGATTTTAAGCAATTCGAAGTGAAAAATGTCAACTTTTGCTGTAAATTTAGTCATGTTTTGCGCACAGCTCTCATTTCCTAAAATTAGCGTGACATGGGAATCCTTTTGTTTATCCGAGTCTTGTTTTGGTGCTTGCAGTTGACTATCCAACAGATGTAAGCATATCAAATATCGTTGCGCTGTGTTATGGGGACCCTAGGGATCAGACACACCATACCTTCATGAAAAATCTCCTTAAATTGCTAATTTTTGGATTTTTAGCCGCTCCTTATTGGCCTGATGGACCGCCGCCCAATACAAATACGAGCGAAGGCGAAACGGTCACCTTTGATTGCACGACAAGCGGAAAACCCGTGCCGAAGGTCACATTCTACAAGAATGGCGTTGGTAAGTGTTTTTACAAACTTTTTCTGTCTCAGTCGATTTTTCTTTTTCATTTGCCTCAAAGACGCTTTCGATTGCGCGACATTGCGGAGCGATTAGCGTAAAATGTTAATGCTCATAGTGCTTTGTTTTTTCTTCTCGATAAAAATGCGCCAGATGGAAATTGTTTATTGCGTGCGAAACGAGCGATATGGTCGTGGAGGGCAATATCTATCCAGCAGAAGAGCCTAGTCTGTGGCTTCAGCTGCATTTGCACCCCAGCGTGAGCAGTAGTCGATTCGATCGTAGCTCGGGCAAACTTGGTAATGAGATTTCATTTGTTTGAGGGACACACTGAAATAAAAGCTTTGGGCTTGCATCGACGTTGATTGAGGGGCTGGAATATTAGATGAGCTTGGAAAATGAAAAGGCCTTTTTTCAGCAACATTGACTATGAATTTATAAATCTTGTGAGCTGAACCTTCCTTGAGATTCATATATTTTTTTATTTCAATATTATCATATTCTTATATTTATTTTTATAGATTTTCAAGATCTGGGACCCAAATTTTTTTCTTGAGAAAAAAAAATTGGCAAGGTGACATTGAATGGGCTAAACAAGTTTTTGTGCTTCTGTTGAACATAAAATGAGCATTGTTTACGTCTCAGTTTGCACTTTCGAGCCACCCATGAAATTCGAGCGAACACTTGTTCCCTCGCGGGAATTCTCGATGAATAAACAGTCTGAGCAGGAAAATGTGGGCTACTGTAGAAAGTTGAGAACATATGCGAACGAAATTTTTTCGTGATTTTTTTAATCAAATTTTAGCAGGTAGAAGGTGATATTCTAGAAAGATGTAGAATTTTGAAGAAGTAGAAATGGGTTTCAGAAGTAACTACGGCTAGTAGTTTTATTTGTCTCCTTGGAGCTTTTCGTTTTTTATATAAGCTACTCGATTGGTAATATTTCGAATCGATTTGGAAAGTAGCCAGAAAGAGGAAGTGCCTAGTATCATTTTCCACTAATACTCTCGAATTTTTTCGTACAGTTGTTGACTAAGGGTTCAACGAAATCAAAAATATTTAGATTTTGTTAGTTTTTCTAAATTCTCCCTTCGGAAGATCAGGACGTCCATGGTTCTCGCTTGACAGATGATCAAGCTTTTTTATTTTTGTTGACTGTATTTTTCGATACAATCCATTCATCACTTCCTAGTAGGCGCAGCAAAATCTCTGTACTTATGGCGCACTGTTTTAGTTATTTTTTATTCTTGAAAGCAAGATTGATGTACTCGAACTCAAGTCAAATTCCTAAAGAAATGCAGTGAATGTAATACCAGATAAATATTTTTTACATTCTTTTTTTGTTTGTATAAGACTGAGCCTAATAATCCATCTTATTGTTAGTCTTATGCACTAATCCTACCAATTCATCTTTCTTTGTGCGAGAAAAGAGCGTAAGAACTTGATGTTATCTCTTAGAAGAAAAGCTCTCGACACGTGTTTGAAAGGTCATTGCCTTGCACGCTTTTTTCAAACCAACGCTAGTTTCTTTCTCAGTTATCTGTCAACAATGTTTAACGAGAGACGTCTTTGTTTTTTCAGAGATGAAAAAACCAAAGGATGGCGACAAATGGGTGATTGAATCGACAAGATTGACGATCTACGATGTGAAGAAGGGCATTCATGGTAAAGGAGACAATGCCGTGTATCAGTGTAAAGCTGAGAACAAGCATGGTTATGTATGGACGAACTTCTACCTCAATCTGCTGGGTACGAGTATTTTATGGTGGTTTTGTGAGATGTGAATTTATGCATGAATGTTCCAGCATTCAAACCTCAACTGCTCACCGATGCTGGAGAAGTTGAAGCTGTAGCGGGACAATCCGTAACACTTGAATGCAAATTCTTCGCTAGTCCCAATGCTGTGATAACCTGGGCAAGCCCATTGCTCCAAGGCATTACTCATAACGTCATTCCTGCAAATCCACATGGTGTCGGGAAATTAGTCATACCAAGTGGGCTCTTATTTATTTTTTGTCATAGAAGCTTATGTTGCAAGTTCTGTCATTTTTTACTTCTTTTTTGTCTTGGTAACGATGTCGCAGTACTTGTCCATCCATCCAAGAATAAGTGCGGCAGTTTCTTTGAAAAGCTGTTCATTTTTCTTGTAGACGTCACACCCGATGCTGAAGGAGAGTATGAATGCACGGGAACCAATAAATATGGCCAGGCCAAAGGTGCAGCTAAACTTCTGGTTCGAAGTAAGTATGCTCGTGTTGGAGATTTTCCAATTTGCAAAACTCTGCTTTTGTAGTGATCTTTTTTTTGAAGTCAGTAGGTCAAAAACAATTTTTTCTCTCCCAGAGGCTACACGGTTAGAACCGTTCCGTCGTCCTGAAGAAGTTCGAATAGCCGGAGAAACGATCAGATTGCCTTGCGAAGCCAGCCCTGATGAACGGTAAATTTTTTCTAAAAAATTTTTACTTCGCTTTTTTTTCTACATGAAGTAATGGTGATGAAGGATTTCTTGGATTTCTTCTTTTCTTTTTATCCTACAATTTTGAAAAAAGATTTTTTTGAGGCTCGAAGTCACGTACGAATGGCTTGTGAATGGTCAACCATTGAATGATGTACATTTGCAAACTGGACACTACAAGGTGACTTATCCTTTTGTTGCCCTTTCGCTATTTGCAGTAGTATTTTGCTCAGAGACTAAGTTTCTTAGTGCATTATCAGTTCAAATATGACATTTGTGCAGGTGGAAGATGATCATTCACTACTTGTCATCAATCCAACGCAATACGACTCGGCCAAGTACAAATGTGTAGCAAGCACAAAGCTCGATAAAGTTGAAAAGGAGGTCCAGATTCAGATCAAAGGTTTGTGTTTGCTCTCTTCTATCTATTCCGTACATGAGAAAATAGAACATTTTTGTGCTTAGGTGCACGACTTGATAGGGATTGGATAGGGGGCTCTTCCGAGAAGTATCGCGAGATCTTTGAAAAAGCTTACATGGGCCACTTGTGGATGATTAAAATTATCAAATTGTTTTGAAAATCCATAGTAAAAAGAATTGCGGGGTGTGATGGGGATTAGATTTGCTACCAGATATTGGTTTAAGCTTGTTTCCCTATCGCTCAAGGCAGTGTAAATCTGGCTGGAATTGCCTGTAAGGTCAACGTACGTTTCAAGAATTGGTCGGGCTTTTTGCTGTAAAAATTCAATACATACAGTATTTTTGACTAATGTGATAGCTTTGTACACGTACTCTGTCAGAGTTTTGCAGTGAAGTACTACTGGTAATACGTGACATATAGCAAACATTCATACGTGTTTTTGTGATTGTGCTCATCCGAATTCACCAAGAGACGATTTTTTGTTTGTAACTAAATATATTTCTTGTCTGGGATGTACCAGTTAATGCATCTTTAGCATTCACCAGTTTAGGATGCTACGTGCATTTTCGTTCCAGCAGAGTTTGCAACATCCATGTCATGGACACATCATATAGAAAAAAGCTCAGAATCGGTGTCGTTATTCTCGTGATATATTCTATGCAAGAGTCCATGTTACACAACGAAGAACAAGGCGCAAATAGGGGGATATTCTTCTTATAGGGAAAAAAGTTAATTAGCTTCTCGTTGTGTATGAAGATATGGAGATATACGAGACATAGGGGTTGTTCTTAATGCTGATTTCTGTCCAGCCATCTACCTTTCCGGACGCACTTCACCAACTTCAACAATTTTTTCACCGACAAAATTTTGTATTTTTTTAAATTGGCCTATAACACCATGTCTTATTGTTAGTGCTTAGCAGTGGCAGACCGAGGAGGGGAGGGGCCTCTTGGCCTTGTAAAATAAATTTTGGGGGGGGGGGGGAGGGGCGGTTGAGGGCCGCAAAAATTTTGGGAATGATTCCAAAAATTTTTTGCGATACGCATTTTTTGTCTTCATCGAAATTTTGTTGCGTCCTCGTCGGACGCGAATTGTGCGACCGCCTTTGCTTCCATTACTTTTCTTTCTTCAAGTCTGTTAAGGGTGTTGATAAGCTGGGCAATGCATAAGGTTTTTTCTTTCGACTTTCCGTTTCGCTAGGTTCATGGCACTCTTTTCTCACCTGATGCTATGGAACATCAATAATTGTGTGCTTTTTTGCTAGTGGCTGGTCAAGAGTAATGGAACTTTTGAATGCGAACGATGTAAACTATATTGAAGTTCAACATGGAAACTAAGGAGGTATTCACATTAGACTTTCTTGGCAACATTAGTTGGTAATTTATTCATAACCCTCGGGCACCGGGTCGCGCTAGATTATAAACGACGAAATCTATCTCAAAAAATTTTTTTCCAATCAAAATTCAATGATGTAATAAGAAAAGTTGCTCTGCAGATGTGCCTGTGCCTGTTCACGCTGCCTATGTTAGCAACTGTGATGCGGACTCACAATCAGCTGAGATCAGTTTCGAGCACATGGAACCGGCTGACACTGTGTCGCCTGTGAAAGAATTCTGGTAAGACTTTTATTTGAAACACTTACTACTTACTACGTTTGTGGAAAGAGCTTTTAATGCGATACTCTTGTTTGGCGACCAAATGATAGAGAAAATTCATCACTGGTCCAACCTTATGAAGTTTAGAGCACATAGTTCCCTACCTAGCGAATCAAACTGCGGTTGCTTTGCGGTCTTCGGGGTTGAACACTTTTGCATTTCGTTCTGCCTTCTCAGTTCTGTCTCGCCCTGCTTTCACCAATCACATTTCGTGATTTGCTGATTTTTTTGTGGTAAATTAAGTTATTCTTCTGCCGACGACTTACGTACATTGGTTTTCATTTTTTTGAATTTTTCTAAGGCCCCGGATAGACTTCACGCGATTTGATCGTCGCGACTGAATCGCGACGAGACAACTGAACATCATTCCATGCCGATCAACTTGCATTTCGGTTGTGATACTTTTCCAGCCCGAAATTTTTGAATGTGAAATGAAAATGAATGGAAATGTCGGCGATTGAGTCGCGACGATCAAATCGCGTGAAGTCTGTCCGGGGCCTAAGCAGTCTCTTACAAGGGGAAGAATACTTGATCGCAGTGACGATTGGGTAAGCGGTGTATACCGCGTACACAGTTCCCAGACGGTGATCTCTAAAGCGCATTCCGTATCTGCTATGACGTCATTCTGGAGGAGCTACAAAGGATTTTTGGTGCAGTGGGTAGTGGCTTGGACTGCGGAGCTGGACGTTGTGGGTTCGATTCCTCTGGGATGCCACCCGTTTTGCATTTTTGTAAATTTTAGCAGGCAAGTTGCAAAACCTGCCGACATAAAAAAAGTTGATTTTCACAATATGAAGCAATAAATTTACATTTATTGGCACTGAAGGCCTACCATAAGGAGTCGAGTTCATTTTCAGCGGTGGCAATCTCTTCGTCGCTCTCAACCTCCAGGTTTTCATAGGAAGCCTGGCGCAGAATAGAAAAAAAGCTGTCGATTATACATCTTTCCTTCCTTGAGGGCGATCGTGTAAGGTCGCACGAGCCAAACTCTTCGAGTAGGTAAGAGATGACCAGTTGTGGACAGAACTTTGCAGTTGATTAGCATTTTGTGCATAAAAAAAAACCGATAAAAACGCCATTTTTGACAGGTTAGCTGCTCCTCTCTATGTTAAGCACGAATTCGGAATTTTTCAATGTAAAATTGCGTAAAGCATTTAATGAAAAAGGTAAAAACGAGTGTTTTTAGATTAATGTAAATATATTGCTTCATATTGTGAAAAACAACTTTTTTGGTGTCGACAGGTTTTGCAACTTGCCTGCTAAAATTTAAGAAAATGCAAAACGGGTGGCATCCTAGAGGAATCGAACCCACGACGTCCAGCTCCGCAGTCCAAGCCACTATCCACTGCACCAAAGATCCTTTATAACTCCTCCAGAATGACGTCATAGCAGATATGGAATGCGGATTAGAGATCACCGTCTGGGAACGTTGTATACACCTCTTACCTAATCGATCAAGTATACTTCCCTTGTTAGATACCCTATTGAAAACGCATAATTGGAAAAAAAGTGGGAATGTAAGCGAGAGAGCAAATCATTTCTCTGACAAGTGATTTGCGCCACTCCAAACTTGTGAAACTGAAAGATCTTGAGTTTTGCATGCGAAATTGATAAGTCGCGAGCAAGATAACTTTCAAAATGAATATCCTCTACTTCTCTCCACCATGAGATTGTAGGGTACAATATCAAATGGACAGTGAAACTGAAGGTACACAATGGCGAACGCATCCAGTGCCCGTGCAAGCACATCCTAATGACCGAATCGAAGGCGATCAACGAATGGTCAGCGGAAAAGCCACAGTCGCATTACAACCATTTGGACATGTGAGTTCATTCTTAATGCTAAACCAATACCGTAGGAGCAGAGTACTTTTTGCAGTACGTCTTCCGGGTTTTGGCTCGAAATGGAGTTGGTGACAGCTCTCCAACGAGAGTGAAAGATACCTGCATCACTCCGCCGAAACAACCAGACAGGAACCCGGCTGGAGTTTGGGCTAAAGGCGCCAGCCCCGAGAACATGGTTGTACATTGGCGTCCAATGCCTAGAGAGGAGTGGAATGGACAGAACTTCCACTACAAGATCAAGTATGTAATGTCATTTCATGAACCCAAACTTCAGAACGCATACAAACTGTAACCTGTTTTTACGACGTCTGACCTTTTTCAAGAACTATGTCCGAAATGCTTACACAAGGATCATAGGTTATAGAGTTGATTCTTATTGAAACTTGCGGTAGAAAGCGGAGTACAAGTCGTTCTTCATCATTGTAAGATTACGGTAAGCAAAAGATTCTGCAGCATTGAGAGCAAATCTTGCTTTGAATTTTCCTGAAAGAGCTTGAAATTCTGTTACTGAATACGGTAGAGACGCTTATTCTATACAGCTAGATATACCATTAGGAAAATTTTGATGATCATCAGAAAGGTGATCTTGTCATCTAGACTCCCTTATAAGTCTTTTCAAAGTTACTTGTTGAGATTAGCGGGTATAGAAATCTCATCACTCAAACTTTTGCGCATAAATTTTCTTTGGAATGGCAGCTAATTTAGAGGAACACTGAAATCTTCCACCGTAGCTCAATAGTAATGTAAAGAGATCAGGGTCATTCATTCGTAAATCTAATTGAAGCCTTTTAATACGATACATGAAGCCGCGAAAGCTCTTTGCATGGGAGAGTTGTTAACGATCAAATTCCGCCAAAAATGCGCTCTTAGCCTTGCAAATCCATCAATTTCAAATAATTATAAGGGTTGGACACACTTTGGTGCAGAGAGACAATTTTCTATGTTTGAAACATTGTACTCCCATCTAGCACTAGCAGTAAAAACTTTCCCATACTTCCCGTTTACATGCAATAGATTTCACGGCTGGAACTTTTAGGTACCGACCTGCCGACGGTGGTGGCGGTGACTGGAAAGAAGTGCAAGTCAACGATCCGTTTGCCGACCGTTACACCATAACTTTGGACGACGATAAAGATGCAAAACCGTTCCAGCCATATGAAGTGCAGGTAAGCAGTGGACGGCTTCGTACTGTAAAGTACTCTGGTCTTCGTGGAAACTATGGTTCTTCGCAGAATTTTTGTTAAAAACGCCAAGTTTGCTGTTTGAAGCTATGTCGTTCACCTTTTAGGTACAAGCTGTAAACGATGAAGGCACAGCAAACGTTGTTCCTGAGACTGTGGAAGGTCGTACCGGAGAAGGCGTTCCTAGCAGTATCCCCACCGGATTCCGTGTTGTCAGCAAAGTAAGAATTTCAGGCATAATATTCTTTCTGGGCTCATTAGGCTCTTCTAGTTTTTACGACTAATTGAACACGCACACGTTTCCAATTACAGGACGGCACCACAGCTACATTCGCTTGGAACCCTGTGGATCCAAGTACAGCGAATGGAAACTTCACTGGATACAAGGTTTGCTTGCTTTATTAGCTCTGAACTTCTAAGCTTGATAATCTCTTCCGTGTCAGATTACATACTGGCACGATGAAGTTGAAGGCGAAGAAGAAGAGACTAACGAGGTTGAATCGAGGCTTCGATTCAGGAGAACGTCAAGAGTAAGTCGAGACTTTGCTGATGAAATCGAATAGGGTTCAGCGATGCATTTTTCTAGACAAAGCGAGCTGTTGAAAGTAGGAGAAAAACGGTTGTGTTTGGCCCGAAAGCCACAAGTGGAACGATTACTGATTTGAAGCCCGATACGCAAAACTATGCGACTATACAGGTCTGGATAAATAAATTAGATCAGCACCCATTAGCATGCACTAGAGGCTTACATAAAGCTTTATGAAGGCCTGGTCGTTTCTTTCTGCATGTGGTACATCCTTTCTGTATTGCACTGTAGCTTGCTATCTTTCTGTTATGCACAACGTCTTTCCGTTTGTTTCCTTTTATGAGAGCTGTCGAAACCGTGTTCTTGTAGGTGATAAACGGAGCCCATGAAGGAGAACCGAGCGAAGTCATAACATTCCATACGGCAGAAGGCGGTAAGTCATGATTTTTCAGTATTGTAAATTTTTTAAGTATTGATCAGAATTAGAAAGCTGTAATATTTTTGAACTTGTATATTTTTGAAAAAGGTGAGAGTTTACATCCTAACCACTAAAAATTCGATGTCAAGGTTTCGCGTTGTTGCCTTGTTACCGCTGCATTTGTACCTCTAGACTCTCTATTTGAATTAACAGCATCAAGTTATGATCTCTTGCTTCAAATTATTTAAATTATACACTCTTTTTTGATATTAGCACTGCGAAAAATCTTGGATTTTGGCCTGTTTTTTATGAGACTTTTTTTGAATTTTGAGCATAATTATATGCCACTCATATGGATCTTGTCGCTTAAAATGATTAGGTTTGATTCGCAGCGCTATGATAAATATATTGCTGAAATTGTCACTTTTGTGTCGACTTCATAATTTTTCTTGTCATTCCCTCCCCGCTATCATCGCCTTGCAAGCTTCGCTAGCTGCAAGATGGCAAGAACCATAATGAAAGGCCGCTTTTATGGTGCCTCAATGGCCATTTATATTCCAAGCATCCTTTTAAGCGCGGAATGTATAGAACCCTGAAATATTAAGTTGGCTGAAAAATAACTTTGTTTTGACATATTCTAAACCTTAGCTTGTTATTTTATGGCTGTTTTTTGCTATGAGATATGAGCTTCTACTGTCACCTAACTACTCAGAATTTCAAGTAGCAACGAAGGACAGCTTTGTCGTAAAATGGGTAGATTCACAAAAACCCAGTTCTTTGAATTTCTGATTTTCATTTCAATGTGTGTTGGTTATACAGATGAGTAATCTGATATTTGGACTTACAAAATTTTTTTTATTTAGTGGACAATTAGAAATTGTGGTCCAATATCTTGAATTTTTCGTAATCAGAGATACGTAATTTTTTTACATTTGCGCGCCACGATATGGGTTTTCTTACTTCTTGGCGCCTTTTCTTCATTGGAAAAAACATTCCTACTCAAACAGAGTGTACTTTCGTATTCTCACTAGATACGCTTTTCATTGGAAATACATTCCTTCTTGAGCAGAGTACATTCGGATGTTTACCGGAATACGCTTTCATACCTAACATTAGACAAAAATTTGCCAATTCGACGAGCCACCAAATATAGTAGCTTTTCGTGATCTCTAAAAAGGGTTATGGCTGCGACATCTTCAAATTGCCGAAATGCTTGGTTTGTTGCATGTCGTAGTGTAACAAATAATTAAGCGAAGGGTTATGTTATGCAATGATGGAATATTCGATCTTTTAAATGAAGACATTTGTAAGTTCCCTATCTAAATCATATTTCTCAGTACCATCTCCTGTACGAGGTTTACGAGCTTATCCAATGAACCCTCGAGATTCGGACGAGAAAGCTGTTGTGCATCTCATATGGAGGAGACCACGGCGGCCAAATGGAAAACTTCTCAAATACGTGGTATGTTGAAGTCAAGTTGCAAATTTGTACTGGATATTCCTTTTTGCTTTCATTTCACCCATTTCTAGGTAGAATATTGCCGTACCGAAAACGGGAGAGTTGTAGAAAGAGATTGCCCAAGACAAGATGTTGACGCTAGTCGAAACCAGGTACGATAATCCCTTTTTATCGTTTTTATGTGTTTGTGCTATCTGTCTAAGCAAGCATGCATCATCGCAGCGACAATGTTTCTACATTCTGTAGTTTTTCCCACCGCGTTATCTTAGTCACGTTGTATGTTTAGATTCGCTTATCTGGGCTGGAATTCGAAACACCCTACCGATTCATTGTGAGAGCGCAGACGAGTGCAGGAGAAGGCGATCCGAATAGTGCCGATGCGCCAACGCTCCCTGAGGTTGTCGCAGCTGGAGGTTGGTGTTTTGCAGTTTGTTTCTCGCACTTGGAAGGATCAGAAGAAAAGTGGAAGAAAAAGTTCTGGCTTCAGCAATGCTTTGTGAGGAAGCACTGCTGAAGCCAGAATAGTTTAATCTGCAGCCGCTCTTGCAAAAGGAGTTTAGACATTCTAACATAGGCCCGCAGCATACTTGATCCACTTGGTCCACTTGGTCCACTTCATCCACTTCGCTACTGGTCAGATCAGTGAATTAACCAATAGGGAAATGGATGAAGTGGATTAAGTGAATATCCGCCTCGCTATTGGTCAGTTCACTGATTTGACCATTAGCGAATAGCGAAGAGCATGAGGAGGATTAAGCGGATCAGGTATGGCACGTGCCATAGTTTGGTTAGCAGGATCTAACAAGGAAAGTGTGTTTAGTCGAAGTGGCCTTTCCAGATGAGACCCATACTGCTTTGAAGAGCATTAGGCGGTGATTCCAAATCTGCCTTCCAAATCTGCTCAGCGCCTTTGAACGCCGAGTTATGGGTGTTTTTCGAGCAAAAAAATTCAACGCAAAACTTTAACGAAATCGCCGAAATTTGCTCAAATGGTCCAGTGTCAAGTGTCAGAGCCGTTCATGCAATGGATACAATTTGTCTGATATGCTAATACTTAACACTGCTTTATCTGAGCGCTGGAAAGATCGTAACAATCGATTTTACCTAAATTTTGTATTCATTTTTCGCTCTTAAAAACGGTCATAACTCGGCGTCCAGAGTCCCTGAGCAGATCTGGAAGGCAGATTTGGAATCACCGCTTAATGCTCTTCAAAGCAGTATGGGTCTCATCTGGAAAGGCCACTTCGACCAAACACGCTTCCCTTGTAAGATAGTCAAAGTTTCTCGCCTCAAACTGATTTACCCCAATTTATTTTGCTGGAGCGTGGTTTCATGCTACCATAAACCATAAGTTCCATAATTGGACGTATTTGTGAGGCATCAGCTTCCCTGCCCATTCTCAGTGCACTATGATTAGAGCTCTAGAATCACCTTTGTCTTGCCCATATCTTATCAAGCATCGTCCTATGAAGCCTCTCTCAGTAATGAAGCTGAGGTTTGATGCAGTATTTTGCAGCGCTTGGGTGCACTTTGAAGCAGCATGATTGGATCTCTGCCTTTGCAATTTTTTCAAAATTACATACTTTTGAAACTAGTTATATCTCAATTCTGAGCTGTTCGCATATTCTTTTTAAATCTACAGATAGTGAATGGTGCGGAAAATATTATTCAAACAGGAAAAATTTCTTCCGATTGGCCGTGCAAGGATTGGGATTGTCCTCCTCCCACTATATACCTGTTCCACTATATACCTATCCTAATAGAATTTTGAAAGCTACTTACCCAACCGGAGAGTCAAGTTTATGACGCAAATTTGAGAAGAGAGTGTGTTTTATTTACTTGGATATGCCCACTAGCGGTCCAAAATCAGCAAAAGTATCATACTTTTTCTTCGTTCTTCAAGTGTAGCTCTTGTCTATACGATCTGATTTTGAGTAAACACTCTGGTCTCTATTTTTGGCAAGCACCAAAGAGTTCCTTTCACTACTTTTTTGTCGCTCTGTTTACTCCATCTTGGCACTCACAACATACACTGGCATAATTCCTTTTGATTGGACAATCATCTCGATCAAATTATGTTGTGTACATTGGTACTGTTGGGCCACACGTACAGGTAGAGCACTTGTTATGGTGTTACTGTTCGTACAATGTAAATCAGGTATTCTGTGTACCGAGGCAAGCGGTTTCCGTAAATTCACATGTGGATGGATTTGTTTGAGGTGTTTCCATGCGCGTAGATTGTACGATACGAGAACGGGAAGTCCACGTTCTATGTCGGACAATGTTTATGAGTTACATAGAGCAAGGTCGAGCGCCACCTCACTTTCACCGCAATGTCATAGGTGTGGGCATGATTGAGATTGGGTTCGTTGATAGGTTAGTTGAAGTGTTTGCGAGTTGTGCGATGTAGCAATTTCTTCAGGACCAGTTTATTTGACAAGGTTGCCCTGTTTCTTAGGATTATGGATCAGCTGTGTCCCGGCTTATTTAAGTGCAGTGTCACCTAGGTGATGAGAGAATCCTATAGTATACAATGGGAAGTACTCATTACCTATGCGACAGGGTTTAATAGTGTCATCCATTTATTCATTACTTGACACATCAAAAAAGAAAAAACACATACCATAGTCACAGCGCTGAGACGAAAAAAAAACTCAAAAAATAGAATATTATCGACAACATGCAAAACTTTGACGCATGAAAAACAGCATAAATTCGAGTTCATACTGCTTGAGGAGGGTCAGTCATCTTGAACCCCAAGAGGTTTGATCGTAAGGGATTTTTTGGAAAATTTCATCTCTCAAGTTCGAAATATGCGAGCATGAGAAGTTACAGTAACTGCTACTTACTTTTGTTTTCTGTAATGCACCTCGAGTCTAGTGAATCAACGAATAGAGAAATGAGTAAATCACATGTCAAAATAAGTTCTGGGAACTAGAGCAATCACAATCCCAGGACAAGTCCCAGGACATATCACCTTAAGTTATTCTCAGAGTAATATGTCCTGGGATTACAGTTGATCTAGGCTGCTAATTTCTCCCATATACGAATGGAAAAGGTGTTGAGGTTCATCTCACCCCTTTTGTAGTTCGTATCGAACCATTTTGACGCTTGTTCATCGTCCAGCTGCGTCATCAGAGTCCTTTTTTGTAACTTCGGCTTGCACTAAGGGCCTTAATCAAATGAAATCGTTAATTATCCCGGCTATAGAGCTCATTTTCAAGCTCGCAGCGCTTCTGATGCTGGAGCCCCATTTTCGCATTCCGTCGTCGTCGGATGGGCGTGGCCCGAGGCAGCCAGGCCTGGCCGACGACGGGGCTCAGCTGTGCGTCCCTAATATACCGATTGCCATTCCCTCACACACACCCTTTGACGATTACAGCACTTGTGCATACGGGTGGTTGGACTTGTTGGTGCTAGAAACTGCCCCGAAAGCGCCAGTGACAGCTCCAGCTCTCCCTATACGAAGAGGTCCAGTCCACTCAGCGCTATCGACCGCTGTCTGTCTGGGACTGACTGATTAACTGGCTGTTCTTATTCCATTTTGCACTGCTGCACTCTTTACCATCTGGCTGTGAAGAGCGACGTCACAATGTTTGAAGTAACTTGTGCAATGATTCTGATGCTTCTCATCGTGCCATTCTGTGACACCCAGATTAGGAATCCTACAGGTTTCTTTCCTTATTTTTTCTTTTTGAACACCCAAGTACGATAAGGCAACGCTTTTATTGACAAGTCTCAGTCTTCGAAGAAAAGCCTTTGCATGAGCTCAACTCAGAGCAAATGTACTTTTGAATAAGTGCACTTATCAAACTTTATTTTGTCTAACACTGCACTTGAAATTGCATTTTGTGCTCAAAGCGCGTTTAAGCGCTGCAGCCCATGCCTTGCAAGGAGACAAATGTCCCCTCAAATTCTTTTTCCTTTTCCTTGCTTCTTTCTAGTCAATTTACATGCGGAATTACCCAGCCAATGATCGGTGGCTTCTCTGCTCTGGAAGCCGCGGTAAATGGGAAGAAAAAACTCCAGCGGGCGTATGCTCCAAATGTTCTGTTTATGTGAGAATTTTATTGCAACGAGGTTTAGTTGGTGCTGCGAATAGTAATAAAGGTCGAAGTAGGCTAATTCTGTTTAGGTTTTGCTCAAAAAATCGTAATGAGGGCAAGCGCTGCGAAGAGAGTTTCTTGCCTCCTCCTGGGAATTGCTTTCTGAATAGAGAAACTTTCCGAAAGAGTAACTGAGTGCCTGTCGTTGTATAGAGGTTCAGCAATGATGGAACAGAAAGATAAGCGCATTAATTTTGAGAGAAAATGTCCTGATTTTGGCGTTTGTCCCTTTGCTGCGACATTCCTTAGATAAGAGGTGTAGTTTCAGAAAGATTCGAGTACTTTACTATGCTATTTTTATTGAGACTTTTAGGAATTTCCAGTTGAGATTTTGGCTGAGTGGTCTGCCACATCTAAAATTGGCAATTTCCATTCATCAGTTCGCTCGTGGGTTACGATGTCCTAAAATACATTTTCGGCTAGGTTTATACTATATTTTCTGCTAGTTGGCTACATAATACTAGCCTAGATTACATCACGGGCCTGCCTAGCATCCGAGGATTATCCTAGCGGATTGCAGGCGATTAATGAGCCACCGGCTCTCCTATCTATTCACACACAGCTTTACGCGCAGGTGGTCAGAGCTTGGCATTACGGGGTGCTGTACAGCTTGTCCCTTTGATAGTCAGAAAAGTGCTAATGTCAGTTTTTCTTTCACTTTCGTCAAAGTTGATAAGAGGGGGAAAGGCAGTGCCGCTTTGATTTGCAAAATAATGTAGAGCGGGAGATACACCAAGAATAGTGAAGTGGACGTTTTGGTTCAACGAGCCCTTTTTTGTTTGATTTTTTCTTCCTGAATGAAGATTTTTACTTTGCAGTAATCACGAACACACTTTGACGTACGAGTAGTCGTAAATTTTATTTGAATTCTCATCCCTGTGAACCGTAGAGGTAGATCGAGTACATTAAAAGTGCTTTTTTCAAATTGTAGGGCCAAGTTTGTCAACGAAGCTCCTTTCATCACAGAAACAAAAAAAAAATGCTGGTGTTTTACATATTGAAGTATGAGCCATCTCAATTTATGCCATGCTTTCGCCCACCGAAGCTTTTTTCTTTTTTTTTGGGCTCACGATGGGCTCTAGTATTCCGATAGGCCTCTTTGTATAGAGTTGTAGTAATAACTGCGTCGCGCAAAAACTGGCAGCGTACCAGGGTTGAGTTATTTATGCAATTGAGTGTGCTAGTTTTTTGCTAAAGAACTGTAAAACGTTGTCTAGTTGGTCTTCTTTTTGGATAGTATCTCCTCCGGTTTCCGTAAATCGTAAATAGTTAGCATACATTGGGAGATGAATTGCAGGTAATCTATGCCCTTTCCGTTCAAGCATTGGCTGTTCTGGGCTATACCAACGGGTTTCTAAGCGCTAGACCAAGCTCAAGTTCACTCGAATTCACGCTAAGAGAGCACTAGAGCTAATTTGGTCCGATTTGCCGAACCTTGCACGGGCACTCGGACAAAGCTTTGCGGAAACTAGCAATGTCGGTGAATATGCCTGCTATGTGTAGTACCTAATTATGGTCTGAACGGATGAATAATTTAGCACCTGTGCCTGAGCTGGTTATGTCAGCTTCATAGGCGTTTGGAAGTCTGAAAGCGAGGATGCGCATTTGGAATAGCTATAAATTTTTTTTAATGCGAGACGTACATGTTGGGGAGAATTAGAAATTGGAGTCTGTGAAGTCATTCACGGCAGTATTACATTTCATTCTTGTCTTAATTAGCTTTCTTTTAGTGGATCCTAGCACGCCATCGTTCGTGGAAAATGAAATTGGTGACGATTACTTCAACGTCACATTCAATCCATCGAAATTCGACGAAGAGGTAATTTTCCTACTTCGATTTAATTCAGTTTTTTTCATCATATTCTTCCTTTTTTTCGCAAGGTTTGCTTTTTGATCATTTATCATTTTGTGTCACCATAGTAATTTGTCTAGGAACGCCGCCCTGTCGGAAATACTTTCCTTGTGCAGTATCGCGAAGCAGATACAGATGAATGGAAGCAAGTCCCGCAAGAAGGTTATTATTTGCATTTTTTGTTTCTTTTTTCCTTCTTCTCTACGTTTTACTCATGTCTTTTGCCCTTACCAAACAGATTATTCGCCTTGCAATAGATTAATCACAACTGTTGCTTAGCAACAGAATGCAAATGGGTAACAAGTACCAAAAAAGGCTGCTATCATATAAAAATTATAGGAGACGATCTGACTGTGCATGTCGGCGATCTTAACCCTGGCACGAGGTATGAAGTCCGCGTCGCAGCATTGCAAAAAGATCCAAGTGGTGAAGAAAGAGAAACATATTCACCGTCGAGCTACATCACGACAACAGGAAAATGTAAGTGTTCTTTTTTGCATGAAAAATAAGTTATGGGTCCAGTACCCCTTTTATGTCATCTCTTAACCACAGAAATCTTCTGATAATAATCTGTAATAACGGGAAACAACCTGTTTTGATGGTGCCATTATTATTGGTTGGTCATACTAAATCCTTTTTACGAGGAAATAAAATAATCTTGCAGAGGACAACCTCATTGAACCCGCCATATACACGAAAGTGTTCTTGTTTTGAAAAGTAGAAATGAGGACTAGTAGGAGACAATTCGTCTGTGGATTTTTCTAAGTTTACTTTATGCTCGCCAATTAGAATGCGGTCTACAAGCAGGTCCTACGAATGGGGCATATACTTTAGTCTGGTTCTTTAACTGCCACCTATAACGAGAAGTTGGACCTGATAGCGAAAGTGCTGTCAAGCCACGCCCATCCAATCAAACTCCGCCCATCCAAGAACTTAGTGCTGCGCCTGGATAGACGTTTCTAGGGGTTTCGCAAGTTTTGCAATTCATATCTGATATCAGGACCATAGAGAGGCTCAGTATTACAAAAACCGAGAAGCTAAAAATTTGGGTGCACGTTGTTTACAAGGATTAAGGCTTTTTCTGGTGTTCATCTGAACTCAGCAGAATCTGTTCTTTCCACATTTGAGCGGTAACCTAATCGAAGCTTGGCTTTTGAGTAATGTGAACTACTTTAAACCTCAGTGTCTTATTTTATGTTCCATGTTTTCGCTTTTTCAAAATTTTCATGAACAACTCGACTTGAAAATCTGCTTGCTAATTGCTAATTATCTCTACTTTTTGTAGCGACCTACAAACCTCCACTTTTTTTGTGCAAAAGGAGTGGTACCGTACAATCTCCTAGAGAAAGTGCATTAGGTTTTTTTGCCATTTGCAGAGTATTAGTGCGATAATTAGTCGAGTGACAGGGTAAACAAACGTCCGTGGTAACGTGCATGAAAGGTTACTTTGTTTGCGTAACAGAAGCTCAATGCAGGGAATTGATGTTCGGTTAAAATTCTTTTTTAAGCCCCGAAAGCAGCTCGATTATGGTGGTTACTGCTGATCCTGTTGATTCTGCTGCTCCTACTCTGCATATGTTGCATGATCTGCGTTGCACTCCGACATCGTGGTCAGAACTATCCAGTCTCGCAGAAGGAACGCGAACAAGGACGAGAGCCGATTCTTGCTAAACAGCACTTTGGCGAGTACAAAAAGTATGTTTGTCTAGTTGTCAGAGTGTTCTTGCCTCCTTCCATTTGGCGTTTTTTCATGGATCAATGCGTGCTTGGCAACTTTTTTTTCGCTTTTCCTTGCGAGTCGCTCGCGGCGCAGTTGTCGAGGTCACGCACATATGTTGTGTCGGGCCCTTGCAAAGGGATCCTATGATTTATCTTTTGACGAGTGCAGGCGCTAAGAACGTGGCGTCAGTAGTCGAAAAACGTCCTAGTACAATATTCTTTAGCGACGATGACGAGAAGCGTTCGTTGACGGGCAGTAAAGCGGAATCCGAAACCGATAGCATGGCCGAATATGGTGACACCGATCCAGGCCGGTTCACTGAGGATGGAAGCTTTATTGGTATGTTAATTTACAATTTACATACTTTTCAATTATTTCTTCTCTTTTATCTATGGTCTTGCTTCCATACAATTCATTAGATAAAAAAAACTATCTTGCATTCAATGCAGCCCTACGAGAAAATGTAAAGCTTTCTATTAGATTAATCGGTGGCCCCCGAATGTGGTGAATTAAAAGCGTTTTTTTTCTTCTTTATGACGCCATTGTAATATGGCCATCTGGGTAACGTGTTAATGAAATGGAGCAATGTGCGCTCACTTGGGAATACTCTCCGGGTCTCACTAGAATTCGGGGTAATGGAGAGTGAAAAGCTTTTGGTCCTGTAGTTTTTCTTGGAAATAAACTATGAAATATGTGAGAAAGTAATTGAAAGAGCTCCCAGTCGAGAAGCACAAAGAAAAGCTCCTTTTTCAGAACCCTCCAATCGTTTTTGCTATTGAATGGGACCCATTCGGTTCAATCAGCACCTTTGTTTTTCTCAATTTTCGCTGATACCGCTCTAACAGTTTCATACCATACTTTAGCACGTACAGGGCTTGTTTTGTGAATATTGTAGCCCTGCTTGTACATACCGTACTCTTACCGTACCATAGTAACTCACCTGAGGTAAAGTAACGTACCGGAGACAGATTTATACGGCGGTATTGCTTTTGGAGAATGTTAATGATAACTTGTTTGTGGAAGTGAGAATTCAGGGCTTAAAAATTCCTGGATCTCAAAAAAAATTTCAGGGTCTGATTTTGAAAGTGAACTTCAAGTTTTAGAGCTTGACACGAAAATAAAACTTTTTTAATAGACATCAGGCAAATTTTCAAATTCTATATTTGTTTAGGTCAATACGTACCCGCAAAAACGTTGATGCCACCAGAGAAGCCGGAGAAAGGCAGCACGTCGACATTTGTGTAGATGCATCTATTCCATAGTCGTGCGCGCGTCCGCTACTAGCGCCCGGTGATCGCGACGCGCTCCTCTCGCGGGGCGTGTCGTCGCGTGTGTGGTGTCCGTCATCGACGCGGTTCTGTTCTTCCGCGCTCTCATCCGTCATCTCTTTGTTGTAGAAGGGAGCCGGGAAACACACATCCACACACTAAATTACACATTCACATTCCCCTTTGTGCGATGTTGATTGATAGGCTTGGTGTGTTCGCGTCTGTGCGTTGCAATGTGCTCGGGTAGGGAGTTGTCTGTCTTTGCGGTTCGGTGTCTGTGTACTGTTCTCGGTTTGATCTCCGTTCACCGGACCGTACCGGCTAGACCGACATGGCCCCTCTCTCTTATAGTTGTTGTTATTATCACATTCTCCTGTATATCTCGCATATGATTTGGATTTTATTCAGTTATTTTTTATATTGCACTAATATCTTGATTTTTGAGCTAATGAGATCAAGTCATACTGTGTCCGATTATCGGTTTGCCTTTACACATTGTCGCTCTCTAATTCTTTCTATATGAATCGATTACTCGCCCCACATCAACCAGTGTTCCTTTGCTGTTCTACTAGTTTGTTTCACGTAGTGAAGTGAAGACAGAGAGGCTGCACTTGCGCGCGACTGTAGGCGTTTGCCCGAGGATTTTCCCCCTCAAACCCACTGCCATCACAGTCGATCTCTTAGTATCCGTTCGTCCTAAAGCTGTCTCCACAATGCACTGCCTCTCTCTCAGCTTTCACGTTGTATATCACTGCTCAGAAGGTGTTGTGCAAGCGGCCAACACCTCATCGCCTCCTCTCTTCTCCATCATCCGTAGGCCAGCAGCTCTCTTGTTTTATGTAGGTAGGCCCCATGGGGTGTTAGTTGCCCCATAGTTTTAGTCCCCGGTACTGTTTTTTTCTTATTGGGACTAGCCGTCTTTCTTCGCAGCCTCTCCGATACAAACTCTGCCACATGTTTTGTTTTACATCATCTGATGACTTCTGCTAGGCGTTACCCAATCATAAACACTCCCCTTTTCATTGAGCTTCTATATCTTTATTGCTGTTTGGCTGACCCCATGTATTGTTGCATAAAATGGCATAATGAAGATTATTTCGTCTAGTAAGAAGGGTACATAAAAAGACAAATATCGGTAGGGGTTGACATAGTGAAATAGATCTGTCTTCGCTACATCATTCGATACCAATGGAGAATCCACAAATTTATATGATCGCAAAAAAGGTCTTAGATCTGGTATCTACGATATAAGGACAAACGCATGTAATAATGCTGTCTGAAGCCATTCCCTAGTTAATTCGCACATTTTTGCGTGCAATGATACACGACATGATTGCTTGAGCTTTATGTATATGTTAAGTTGTCCAAAAACCTTCTCTTCGTTTTTTCGAACAAAAAACTCATATAATAAAGATCTAAATGCGTTCAAACATGCATTCGATGCAGCTTTTCCTCTATCTGACAGCTGCTTTTTCGGAAAATCTTGGACCATAATGTTCTAAACGTTTGATTGCCAAAATTCTTCATTTTTGCTTCTGTCTGCACAATGTTGGCTAAATTTCAAAGATTTTCGCCCGGATTTGTGGTGAAGAGGATGTCTCTATCTCGGATATCTCGGGATATCGCGGTCTCCTAGATTTTTCCATTCTAGTGTTTGCAGCTTTACAAAATGATCAAGAGTAATCAACTCATGAAATATAGGACTGAGCAAAGACATGAAAGCATCCAAGACATACGCTGATTGAGGTTTGGTTGTCACTGAACATCATCTGCGCAAAATAATGTTTGATTTGCTTTGAGGAATCAACTTTTTAGAATTTTCGGGCCTATGCGCCTCCCGTACTCAAAAGCTAGGGTCTTCTGGAGTAAACAATCATTCTAGACCTCAAAATAATTGGCCTACGTAGTCTGAAATAAGTGATTTGTAGCAAAAGGCTTACTCTACATAGCTACCAATGCCTTCTAAATGCTAGGGTAAATTTTTGTCAGATTTTCAATTTTGCTAGACAGCTCTATGGGCCTTGGCGATAAATTGCAATGAGATCAGAGAGGAAATAGCTTTCAGAAAAATGACGAATTGAATCGAATAATACCTAAGTTATTCGTCGGTCATGTTATAAGTTTGGGGATCAATAGAAAAAACGGGCACAACTCAGCAAGTTTGACTGTAACCTGGAGCGAGTCTTGCCACATGAAAAAGAATTGTACAACTGTGAGCAAGTATAGCTGCTTTTAGCGGTAAAAATCGCATAGGAAAAATATCTACTGGAGATTGCACTTATGACGTTGGAACTGGAAATAGGGAAGGCCGCATTGCGTGCAGCGCTGTTCCTGGTAATGTGTTACCAGCTATTATTGAAATGGGAGGCATAGCTGCTAGCTGCCTGAAGTTATCATTTGCTCAGTTTACTTCTTTTGCTAGAAAGACATTCACAAATTTGGTGTTTAGTGTTGATAGCATTTTGTAAGTACCTCCAACACTTATACCTTGACTTTTTTGAGTTAATAAGACTTAACAACCCATGCAACAATCTCGTATACGTCCTTAGAACTCTTAAATGCATCTAGAAATAACAAATATGGGCTCTGATGTTTGTCCATCAACCTTGTGTTTGGTTAAGGAAATTCGCCTTTGAGGCAAATTGTCACAAATACTATCTAATCATATAATTCTGCGTCAAGGACCACCATGATTGTCGTAAACTTCGGGCACACAAGTGAAACATCAATGCAAATTAGTGCAGTCTTCTTAAGCTCGAAGAGTAGTTGAATGCGGTAAGAAAATTTGCAGATAGGCTCATAGGGCTATAGCAGCTAAGTCCGTCACCACGAAGAGACTAGCCTTCCTTCGCAATTATCAACGAATTTTACTACAAAGTCACCAAAACTGGGGGGTATTTGAGTATATAAACTGCTTTAGGAATGATAAGCAGAATTTATGTTCGAGCTTCAGATTCTATTCGGATGAAAACGTTTAAATGAAGCTGGAAGTGTCCTATGATTGACGGTGCGCTGTAAGCGGGCCATAAGGGTCTAAAGGATGGCTCGGAAATATTGCAATCACGAGCTTTCCATCCCTCTTTGGCCTTCTGGAAATCCGGGACTGTGCTTGAAAAGTCGAAAAAATGCTTTTCATGGCGTTTTCCTGTCTTGCAGATTGCTGGAGCGGATGGGCGAGAGCTCGCCAACTGATCGCGATTGGCTGCCTGAATCGATCAGCCAATCGCCGCCAAAATGGGTGGGGTTACAGTATCCTGCAGCCAGTCGTTGTTTTGGGGGAAATCTTTCGCCCAGCCTCCTCAGCAATCTCCAAGGCCGGAAAACGCCGAAGACGTTTTTAATTTTTCAAGCAGAGTCTCGGGCTCAGCGGATCCAGACGGCCATGTATGTTGAAAAGCTTGCATTCGCAATTTTCCCGAGCCACTGCCTTCAAGACTGCGGCACGGTTCAGTCATGAGGATGAAGTAATGGCAGACCTCTTCCATGCGTGGCAGTATTATTTTGTTTTCATAGGGAAAAGAAAAAAAGGCGAGGGCTCCTTTGTCCTGAAGACGTCATCTCAGACTGATAAGGAGTTCATTGAGCAATTTTTCCGCATCGTTTGTGGCTCCACAATGACACGAAGGAGTTAGTTATTTTCTATCCCAGCAGCGTAGACGCGAGGGGAAGGTTCCAAGTCCATGTACACGTAAATGGAGATTTTGTCTTCCCAGACTATTCCAAAACCACTCTTGAGAAGCGATTGGTATACCTATACACATGCTCCTTCCGTGTTTCAATTAGCGTGATGCTCCTTTTATATTTAGTATTTTAGGTATTCGGCGTGGTTTCTGCCATTTCGTGGCGCCTTCAAGAAGCGTAGAGTCCGTGTAAACGTGCATTTGGCTAATTATGGATACGCCGATTATTTTAAAGAGTTTATCTGCTATGGCACAACGAAGCACAGTGTAGAGTAAGACAGAAGGAGATAAGAATAGGTGATTCATGCTTTTAGCATTCCTACATAGACTTCCCCTTCTTACCAACAAGAATTTCCACGAAATGAGGCAACGCGCACGCGCCGCTTGCGGCGGGACTAGCAATCGAGCGCAAAAGCTAGCTTTCTGCTCAGTCTGAACGCTCCCATTCTGTATTCATGTTCTTTCTTTTGCTGTACATTTAGTTTCGTTTGGAGTTCCTGTCTTAACTATGTAGGCCAGTTAAGATGATGGCATGCCCACTGCATGATGAGCATTTGAGAAGAAAATATATGATATTCGCATAAGCTCGAAAATGATCATCCATTTGAGAATAAGAATCGCCAACGCAATGTACAGGTACTTGTGCTTTATCATATATGCTATGGTTTACCGTTAAGAATCGGAAAAACATGTTCGAGATTATAAAAAAAACGTGTGCAATCTGCTCCTTTTACTCTTTTGACTTTACTGCTAGAAAGAATGTGATCATAGTGTCACACGAATCGCGATCATACGAATCAAACATTGTCTGTTATGTCAGCGATAGGGAAAAGAGGAGTTACAAGGGTGCTGATGCCATTATTATTTCTAGAATTTGAAAATACGCTCGCTAGGAGATTAACTTACAATTAGAAATGAAGGTGTAAGAACGAACACGTACGAACAAGAAACAGCTCAAAAAGAGATAAGTCGAGCTAGCGACAGATTTAGACGCCATACGGTTTCGCGCTTGCGCACTATTTTCGCTACCTGTCTCGCGTGCGCGCCGCCTCGGCTCAGGGATCCCACGTACTGATACTGGGTGGCATACCCTATACTTGCTGGTTTCCATTGCATTTTCTTGTATGTAAATATAAGAAATGTAACCAGTAATCAGGTGTAATCATAATTTACTATAGTAATCAAGGTAACTGCTATCATCAACTCTTTCAAGGCTTAATTGCCTACACAAATAGTTTCTTTAAGCAATCGTTGAAACTTTTACCAACGGTAAAACAAATACTAAGAAGACCAGATCCATGGCTATTAGTCTATACAAAGTATTCGAAAGCATAAAACTAGATTTTCAGCTATTGTGGGCCTTGTAATTAGAAAGCATAATCACAATGTCTTGTTCCAAAGTTGATTTGGAATGCCGCATTATATCATTTCACTTGTGTTCCAAGAGCCATCAGTCTAGTAAAAGCATGCTAAACTTTCCATCTTCAATTCTCGATTCTCTTTTGCTAGAGGGACTTTAAACTTATAAACAGTATACTAGATGTGGAAGAACGCGCCCGGTGCAACTTAGTCACAATTGGCTTATTGGAAGTATGTATGTTTGAAAACTACGAATTGTGTAGAGTACGTTTTTCCAACAACAAAATCGATATGTTTAGATAAATTTAATTCAGAATCAGCAACGATTCCTAAATCTTTTACTCTTTGATAAATTTTCAGTTCAATCCCCTTTCACTAGATAAGCAGCAGGAGCAAGTTTTCTAACAAGGGAACGATACTTGGTATCTGTGGCCTTTTGAGATGAGATGCATATCATTAGACTCATCTTGGAGCGCTGATTCCGAATCTGGCTTCTGTTTCTGCTAATCGTTTCTCGGGAAAAAGTAATGAAGGATTTTCGCGCCAAAGGAGATGTGATCGAAACGCCAAAACCGCCATTAAGATGTAGTGTAGTGGCCGCGATAGCCTCTCAAGTTAATGTAAATTCGAGTCCTTTTGTGTTTTTAAGTTTTGCATAGCCTCAATCAAGCTTCTTTTCAGAAAATTAGGCATCTTCGACCGTATTTCTTAAAGGCGACCATTGACGCAAAAATCCTTCATAACTTCTTCTAGAGAAACGATTAGCAGAAATGGAAGTCAGATTCGGAATCAGCGTCCCGAGACCAATCTGACGGTATACGTTTCATCTCAAAAGGCCAAGGACACCAAGTATCGCTTCCTCGTAAGGTGTAGGAATGAACATTCGGGATGAGAGAGAGCCCGTTTTACGACCCCAAGCGCGGATTAGGCAATGGAAATTTGCAGTTCATCACGATTTCATTGGGATCATAATTTCATATGTTGCATAAATTTTGTGTCTTCGGTATAGATCTAAAAATTTACGTCATCTGTCTTCAGTATACTAACAGGGGAATGGTCAGAAGTCGAAGTGACCAATCCATACAAGCTGCATACCATTAGATGCAGCATAAAACGCTGACTATAAACCTGCTTTCCTTATCTGCAGAGCGCTTTTGTGGATGAAATTATAAGCCGATAAAGGCCATAATTTTGCTAGGAAATCATGCGTGTAAAGGTCAAACTTAGCCGTGCAGAGCCACTCTCGGCTCAGTGTTGGACCAAAACATGCAACTAGGTCTCTTCATATGGCTCGTACTCAAAGGTGAGCTAAAACGGCAACAGTGTGCCTATCTCGCAATTTTTGTGTACGATTTTTTCGCAGTAAAGCTGCTCATAACTTCGCCTACAAAGATGCTCTGCAGATACGGAAGGAAGATTTGAAATCAGCGTTCGATGCTGCATCGAATGGTATACAGCTTGTTTGGATTGGCCACTTCGACTTCTGACCATTCCCTTGTAAGGAATTCTAGAGTGAAAATTATAAATTGTAAGGGAGATATAAAGCTTGAGCAAAAGGATCCACTAAAAAGGTTTGTTCATGCTTAAGTCACATTTTTACCATAAGATTTGAAAAAGCTTAAAAGATTATCTGACATCTCAATATATTCAGCTTAAAAAAAGAGACCACTGTGTGGATAACGATAAGTGTATCAGAAAACCAATAATCTTCGAATACCACTTGTACCGAATACCAATATAAAGAACTGCCACGCGGGTCTTTCTCGTTAAACGAACACCTCAAACTTGGGTAATTGAACCCCTTACTAACTACATACAAGTGACATATACACAAATAAGCTAACGATGAACAGTACACAAAAAATACAACGAAGTAATTTTAGAAGTTAAAGCTGCGCAAATGGGGTTGAAGTCGATCAAACTTTAGTAAAAGCGTATAAGGCACTTAAAGTTAATTAAGTTTAAAGTAAACTCAGCTTGCAAAAATAAGACTACAAAGCAATACTTGTAAAGATTTCTCTTAAGCCGATACTTGTTGTTCCGAATTAGTCTTCTTTGGTGTGGCAGAGGAGGTTGTGGTTAGGACTTTATTGAGTCGGGGAGAAAAACCAATCGCATCGGATGATAAGTTCGTTTATAAGGATATGATCGGCGAGTAATGTGTAGTCAAAAGTGTCAACAGCGCTTTACCAACAATGTTAATACTATCCCTAAGTGATTTCAAAGCATGAAACGGTCTGCTAGTTACTCTCCAACACATTGAGGAACAGCTGACATGTGAACAATAATTGATGGCAAATTTGCGGTTCATTTCTAAAAAAGAGCGGTCTATTTAAGTTTTTAACATGTATAGCTTTGAAGTGCATCTAAAGAGAATCGCTAAACAGTTTTGAGAGATTGTCTGATAGTTTGTCGAATTACAAGCGAAGGTGATATTCCGAAAATGGGAATCACAGTGGTAGGTTATCCAAAGGCGATAAAAATGGCATGGATGCTGCACAAGATGGTGATGAGAGTAAAGATACAATTATTGTGAACAAAAGTCGAAGGGATACATGTTGCTCTTCTAGTGAAAAAGTGGTTAATAATGAAGCTGATGTTGACAAGTCAGTTCCTCTCTTTATAGTTAAACGGCGCATGTTTTTGTGAGTTGAGTGAGGTGTTCTTATATTGACCAGTGAACTATGTTCATTAGTTGAGCGTTTTCAATGTTTGCTCAGTGTGTTGCTTCTGGTTGCGTCGGAAGAGGCGGAAAGGTGAGCATTGTTTGGCCATTTCCTCTCGAGTTTCGCGAAGAAACAATGGTCTGTTCAATTTTTGCGCGAATTCTCTAATCGAGCAGCCGCGGGTCCCTATGTCTGCTGGGGAAGTTTAGATCCTATCATTAGAGCCGCAATTTCAAGACGAGGAGTTGTAACAGAACTTTTGAGTGGTGCTAGTCGAGATTTGGACATCAGTAAAGAAGTCCTTATTGGTTCGCTTTTGGTCCTCTGCACGAGGTAGGCCGCGGCGCACTAAGTTGCTGAAGAGGCGTCGGTGAAAAGGCGAAGATCGTAATCGTAATGGATTCCTTCGAAAATATCTACTGTAAGTCGCAGACCTGTCATGCTGGGATATATCCAGGTGGACTGGATCCTTTTCCACTGTTCCTGTTTTTCTGTAGTGATTTCATCGTCCCATGATCGATTTTTTTCCATTTAGACCTGGAGGAATTCTAGGAAGTGCGGCTGGAGAAAAACAAGCCGAGAGGATCGTAAAGTCCAGCCACATACTTCAACCTTTTCCTCTTCGTGCAGTGTTGTTTATCCGGGTAACGGAGAGATGAAATTGTCGTCCGCCGGTACCCAGCGCAGGCCGAGAAGCTTTTATGTTTGAGGTACCGCGTCCAATTCTCTCATTCCTATGTATTTGTTCAAATTAATTGTGTTAATGGCAAAGGTCCTGAGGTCTATCCCATCTTTTCGGAAGAGTTCTTTCGATTTTTTGTAGAAGATAATCCATCTTCAATACTTTTAGTCCCACAAACAACGTCGGCAAGGTAAGAATTTCGAATGATATTTTGAGATATCTCGATAGTTGAAGATGCGACATGATGATGGATCGTTTCAGTAAGCAAGAATGGCAAACTTAATCCGGAGGGAACACATGTGAAGCAACAAGTGACTAGGTTATCTGGACAGGATGACCGATGAGGATCTTCCAATCACAGGAATCGAGTGTAATTCCGCGAGATTTGATTCAGATCGACTGTCGAATAGGTCCTCTTGGTGGTGCTAGAAATGAGGAATTTGTACATTTTGGTGCGTAGAAGTAGGCCGCCGAGATTGGGTAATAGAGATGGTCCTTTGTATAGGAGGTTGTTAAGATTCACCTTGTCCTTTGTCTTAGCAAAATCATCGGAAACGCACCCAATCTTCAACTGCTTGTCGTTCTTTTCCATGCCATGATGAGATAGACTTGTGAAGTTCTTCAGTTGGTATCAGCTTTATTACGTTTCGTTGTAATTGCTGCTGAATCAGCGCACGGTATCGGTTCAAATATGAGGGATTTCGTTGCAAAATCTTCAGTTGATTACACAGGTGGGCGTAGGCGAGCGAGTAATTGTTAGATATGTTCTTAGGATAGATCTTGAAAGGTAGAGTAAAGACATACTTTTTTGATGTCATCATAGTGAATAGTGTCATGGAAATGCCTGATGCAGTTTTCATCATCGCGTTCATTGCTGTGATCGACTATCCTAATTGATTCGAGCTCCCAAAAGCGATTAGCAAGTTCGTAAAGGTCCTTATGAGTTTTTGGGTTTGCTGAATCACTGTTCTTGTCCTCAATAGCCAAGAGTTTGGTGGTTGAGTTTGGCGTCGATTCAATTCTTCAAAACTATGTTATTCACACTGGTATGTAGACGGTGTTTCTTTGGCAGATTCTTGTAGTAGAATTTATGTGTGAGTACGAGACTCCAGAAACAGTCGATGCCGATTAGTACGGAAGTGAATGGAAATCATCGAGGATCGTTCTTCAGGGGTTAAATGCGTTATTTCGTCGGTGATGGCAATGAGAAGACATCTTTTCCATTCTCCGTTTAAAGTCCCATTCCTACATTAGTGCATTCTACTAGGAAAGGAGTAGTACTGGCGAATGTGCGACATTTAGAGTGTAGTTTATGATGGGCAAATCGAGGGAAGCGGCAAGTTCTTTGGTAACGTAGGATGAGGTGGCGCCGGTGTCCAGGAAGCCAGTTGTGGTGATAGAACGATATCGGTCGTTAGGATAGAATATCTTGATAGTGGCGCATATCAGGGGGCGGATGAGCTTACTTCACTTGAAGTCAGGGTTACATTTGTCGAGGACGTTTTGGGGATGTTGATGGTTACTCCTCTTCATTGTCAGAACTCGGGTAGTCGGTAAAGTGTGCTGTATGTTTCCGAGGCCTTATTGAGTAGGATGACTGGGATGTAATGAAGGCTGTTGCATGATAGACGAGAGTTGGAGCTGATGACGACTTCGTATTTGATAATGTACAAAGTAACGTGTGGTGTCGCTTTGAACATATACGACAGCGGAATCTTGATGAGCAGTAACGCGAGTTTCGTGTATATTATATGCTTCAGGGTGACTTGGTCCTCAAAATGTGTCCGCAGAATATCCAGTGCAATTCTGTAATTCGCAGGGGTCATTGAGTCCTTGTGTGACATGTAAGGCTTTGCCCCGTAGACAGGATTTGAGAAGGGAGAATTTAGTAGTGTCGTCTAATTGCACTTTGTTGCCTACCAGGGTATCAAATCTTGATCGGAATTCAGGATATTCAAGGAGCTTTCCATCAAACGTAGGTAGTTCAAATTTTGTGAGAAGAGAGGCATCGACGAAATTCATAACACAGGCATCTGTTTGTTAAGGAGAGTTACGGGAATGGGTGTGCTTGTCTCTCGATTCCAGGGCTTGGCTTCATCTGGTGTATGAGCCTTGGAAGAAACAAGGGAGAAAGGAAGTTGGCGCCGCGTGTATTCTTGATCGACGTTATTCAGAAGAATATCGAGTTCTTCTAATTGCTTCACGGCATCGTCGACGATAACATGGTAATCGCCATGTTTTCCAAGGTATTCAGTGAAAACCAACCTGTTGTTCTTCTGAATTGGTTTGTTGAATCACATTCCATTCTTCATTCAGTTTGAGGATTTTGGTGTATGCGTCGAGCAAATTGGATCGAACTATAGCTATCTCAAAGCGAAATGTCTCGAGGTCATCATCGCTGAGACCCTCTAATTTTGGTTAACAGGAGCGACATCATATTGTCTCAATAAAGTGTTGTTTCTGAGCAAAATCGCCGTAGTTGTTTTTTGAAGAATCCGATTTGTCGTTGGATACACTATTGTCAGACATTGTTACTCAATAAGAAGACAAGTACGTTTGATAGTTGTTTGTCCTCCGAGGCTAAAAACTGTCGTGGTCGCCAACTATTCCAAAGTAGTCTCCTTTAGTGTGGTAGAAGAGGTTGTGGTTAGGATTCTAATGAGTCGATGAGGAGAAAAACCAATCGCATCAAATGATATCTTTTATACGTATATGACCAGCGAGTAATGTAAAGTTAAACCTGTCAACAGCGCTTTACCAAAAATGTTAATGCTATCCTTAAACGATCTTAAAGCATGAAACGGTATGCTAGTTACTCTCCAATACATTGAGGAACAGTTAACATGTGAATATTGATGACAAACTCACGGTTCATTTCTAAAACAATGAGCGGTCTACTTAAGTTTTCAACATGTATAAGCTCCTGCAAGACGAAGGCGGTTGGTTCGATGTGCAACGCGGTTGCGACATGGCTGCGTCACAGCAGCGTCACAGCCGCGTCACAGCCACGTCGCGCCTCGAACCAACCGCCTTCGTCTTGCAGGAGCTTATATAGCTTTGAAGTGCACCTAAAGAGAATCACTAAACAGTTGTAAAAGATTGGTTGATAGTTTATGGAATTACAAGCACTTGTGTTGTGGTAGTTTCTTCAATGGGATTCTTCAATTCTTCTCACGTAAGATAGATCTCACATGTGACTTGTATCGTTTACGTAATCTCAAAAACATAAAAGAACGTGTTCAAACACCTGAGAAAATGTTGCGACACCTTACAGCTCCATGAGCTTCATTGAATCGGTCAGTCGGTGATATCGGCGTTATCATCATGCGGCGTCGAGACCCAGATGCGCGAGGAATGCTTTTTGTACTTGTAAATGTCGTCGACGACAGCAGTATAAAATGCCGTGTGGTGCGCTGTTACTTCGCACCTAGTTTTTTGCAATGGAAACAAGCGTTTTTTGTCATACATTCAGTTACCATGTGATTTGCTTTTTCTGGCATCGTTCGCATTTGTTTTTTTTTAGTCTACGCGTTGCCTCGACTTGACAAGGTGACGTAAACATTGCAAGATGTAGCTCAATGGTGGCCATCGCAGAAGATACAACGATAAGGTGGTAGGGTGGTACTTTCGCCAACCTAATAATAACCTGATGATAAAATCACCGTAAGGACAACAAATTCAAAGCAGAAGTGAAGGGTGCCTGGAAGAGGGCTCAAAGCGAAGGTTTTTATAACGCTTCTCTGCCATGTCTTGTCTCAAAGCGTTCACGTAATCGTTGTCATTTGGCCGAGATACTATAGTTAAATGTTGCAAACATAAGATAATTTTGCGAAGGTCATAAAAGCGAAACGCCATTCAAGCTCGATGTTGTAAGTCGCTTCCAATAATGGATAGTCTTCCAGTTGCTTGATCCTCGTGAAGCATTGTGTGAGTTCGTCGCAAGCTGGCGATTTGCTGCCGAATGGGTTCTTTTTATTTCTGGGAAGTCGCATAGAGCAGAGTGGTGGTCTTGACTTCTGCAGTGATTACATTTTGTACCAAATATTGTGCAAATGTTACCTCCCACGAAAAATAGTTCTAAACAAAGTTGTTTATTATTTTCTACAGGGTCACATCCAGTGTGAGATTGGACGGATAGGAGATAATTTTTATGCATAGAATCTTGAGTGAATGGTCTGGAGTTCAGACAGGCTTCCACTTCAACGATGACTGTTTGTAAGTAATCAAATTAGTGATCTCTGCGTTGCGAAGCGTCTTGTATAATGCGTATTTAATTGATTTGATCAAACATTCGTGGAATCTTGCCATGATACGTACTGAATGTGTTTACAATGATTTTAACGTTTGCCAACATACGGTTGAGATCGTACTCTACCAATCTTTGTTTTCGCTCTGTAAAAAGGTAGTATTAATATTATAGCAAATTATTGTTTCTATTATTCTTTGTCGCCCTATGAAGCGTCGTCATGCGTTCAGATGGTATGTTGTTATGTTGCGTACGAACAATAGCTAAATCATCCGCGTGCTTTTCATGCATGTATGGATCCACATAGTGTCATTGATTCTTCTAAAGAAATTTTATTTTCAGGAGCAACATGACAGGATGACTCGCGGGACGCTCTTTCGGCACTGACGTGAAACGGTGTGGCGACACGTGCAAGGATATGCACGTCCCTCGATCCAAAACTGGACAAGGCGTCCTTTGTCCCATTCGCGCTCGGAGGCCGTAAGTTTAACAAAACTGATTCTGATGGGAATACTCAAGTGAAGCGAATCACCTTTTGATCCGATGGGCACGTCTTTCATTCCTTTTCGATATGAAAGCCTACCGGTAGGCCGACCGCTCTGAAGAGGATCCATACGCTCGAGTCAGTTTCCGATAAGTGAAGAAGAGTTATCGGCTACCGTAGCCCCGAAAAAGAACCTTTGAAAGGCGTTGAGCTTGCTGACGGACACGGGCAGAGGCAAAATTTTCTCCAGTGAGTGATGAGACAGTGTTGCTAACGAGCTTGCATAAGGTATTCCTTGCGTCTGCGAATGCGGCTGGCTCCGAAGACCGCATGGCAGCGGAAAATTGTACCGAGATCGCGCGGAGAGCACTTATCATCCACTACCGGGTCTATGTCGAAAGTGCAAATCCTAATGTAATGATCACGACGTTAATGGCTCCTGTGAAGGCTGAGGAGAAACGGTTGCGAAGATTGTTCGCGTACAAATCTGATGACTTGCCCCACGACGATGAAGGTTCTTGTGAAGTAATGAAGGCGAATTGGGTTACCCAAAATAAGACAATTGTTACCCAGTATAGAAAAGGGCTAGCAAACAGTTTCAAGGTGGGCTCCAGCACGTACGAAACTCCCCTTGGAGAGCCGCTCAAATGTTCCAACACCAATTAAAGACACATCAGAGCCAAAAACATACAAAAAGTAACATGAAAAGACTCAACTTTGCTTTGTAGCAGTGGAACCATTCGCTTCTATCAGTAAACGTAGCCGCTGCTGAAGGGACTGATAGGAATACGATGCACCAATCAATATACAGAGTTCGACTTCTATGGCAAATCAAAGTGCAATATAAGAATACGAATGCAATAACCTGTTCATAAATTTAATTTGCATGACAAAACAAAGTGTAGGAATAACCGGCGAATCAAGAAGAATCATCATGTGGTAGCTCATAGCATACAGACAAAGGCACTGAATCGGTTCGGCATCAGCACGGAGAGGGCTAGTGTAGGCAACCAGAAGGTATGGGGACAGCGAAGCGACTCGCCAAGGGAACGTCGGCGATACGCCGTGAACAGATGACTCATTGCTTCTAGCCCTACACAAGCTCGCACTTTATTGAAGCTACCCTTCGGCGACCGGCACTCCATCGTCCTCCCGACTATACTCATAGATCGATCGATGACTAGTCGACTCCGCTATTAAAGTGATGAAAAATTGAAAAAAATATATAGCCAAGCCATGGCATTTACGGCGGTCATAAGGATGTGCGTACGCGCCGACAGCCTGGTCCCTCACGATAGCTAGTCATACAGTGTTCAAGGTATCAAAGTAAAAAAAGGCAAGACCAGTAAACAACAAATGTGCGCCACTTGCAAGATAGGAGAATACACAAAATTGCACAATGGTTGAATTAATAGTATCATTTGAGAGTGGGATCATTTTTACATCCTTCGTATTCACATCACTCACTTTGAAAAAAAGTTTTCAGATTTGCGCGTGTGGCAGCCAGCGTTTTCTTTTCTGTAGCTCTATGAGATACAGAGGCACTTGATATGCAGCTCCTGCATAACAAATATGACAATGTCCCCTCGGCCTTTTTTTCAAAAATGGACATGTTATGATCTTGCAGCTTCATGCCTCGCCCAGTATATTTTATTTTGTATTTCTGTTGTATTTTTGGAAAAGTGGACTTTGATTGGCAATGGCTTCATGAAATCAAAGACCGCAGCAGTGGTATATGAAATCCGGAAAGAAGGCCTGCTTTGCGTCTGGTGGTACCTGAGGGTCCAGTCCACTACGAGCTCGTTTCCGATGGATCGCATTGAGCTCTGAGCTCTACTGTCAACATCTATTAGGTTGTCCTAAAAGTAAACCGTATTTTTGCATAAATTAAACTGTTCTTGTTTCTCTGGCAGGCTTGGGGGGGGGCCTTTCGATAGAGCGAAGCAAGCTCTACAAAACGACCACCAAAGAACCGTCTAAGTCGCTCTTCAGGTGAAATCTGGGTCCAAAAATCAAAATTTTTCAGCTATCCTAAAAATCGGATCTCCTTCCAGAAAATTCCTACGGACTTCCAACATGGTCCTTATATAGTAGATACATAGTAGTATCAAAAAATAATTTTGGTTGATTTCTTTCGGAGTTCAAAATTGAGAAACAAAGGGGCCAAAATGCCACTTTTTTCGGGTTTTTTATGTAAAACTTGGTATTTCTCGAAGATAAGAGCACATAAAGGGGTAAGATTTTGAAATTATACTTAGTAAGGATTGTAGTACACAACCACATATGTGGGAGGGGCTGGGGGCGGAGTCTGCCATTTTTGGACAATTTTTGTTTCTCGCTTTCTATGCTCGGAAAAAATGGCAAAAGCTTATTTGAGTACTACTATGTGTCTGCTGTATAATGACCAAGTTGGAGGTCCGTAGGGTTTTTCCTCGCGAAAATCCAATTTTCAGGTAAAAAATTTTTTTTTCGATTCTGGCTTCAAACTTTACATGGAATGCGACTTAGGCGGACCCTTGGTGGTCATTTTGCAAAGCTTGCTTCGCTCTATCGAATGGTACCCCAAGTCTGCCAGGAAAAAAAATAGTTTGTTTCATTCAAAATACGGTTTACTTTTAGGACAACCTAATAGAATGTAAAATGCTCCGGAGATATTCGTTTCGGTGAATCCGAGAATGGTGCTCCTTCAACAAACCAATGCTGCAAACCGCTCGCACTTCAAGAAACAAAATCATGAGTTTGATGGGATTGAATTGCTTCCTCACCCAGCATATTTTCCTAACTCAAAGTTTTCTGTTCTGAAAATCAAAGCAAGGTTCAAATTACAGTACGAGAATTTTTGCTCAAACCCGTCGATTGGTACAAGGCAGATATCCAGAAACTGGCTGAAGATGGACCAAAACCATCGATTACCAAGGATATTTCAAGGGATAAGCTAGATTAGTAGAACGTTCTTATTTTTGAGTCACCTCAAAACGATGGATGGATAGCTGTAGGTGTGCAATAGATTACCAAGAATGAAAACGACAGAAACATGTAACTGAACTTTTTTGCAAGCTCTGTGTTTTGCTGTGTTTTGCCAAATACTCGGCCAGTAAGTGCCCCAGTGCTCAAAGGTTGCATGATTAGGTAGCGTATGAGATTTGAATCGCCTTTGCTTTCTATTAACAGATGTTAGCCGATGCTGAGCCCTGTCTGCAACTTATGTAAAAGTGTATTCTCGCTCTTACTGGACTTTCGCTGCTTCACGTTCAGAACCTAAATGATGGTGCGCATCCTGCGGACAGTTTGTTTTATTCCCTCTGTATACATAACCTTCATGCAATGAAGCTTCATCTGAAGTTCCTCGGAAGCAGCAGCGAGAATCCCCAGCTTTTGTAGGCGGAAGATGTGGGATAACTTACAACTGAAGACAGGATAGCAGTGTGGCTGTCGATGGCGATGTCGTACGTTTTCTTATAATACAGAGCACCCGTGCTGGTGCGAGGAGAACTTAGGAATACCATTCATGCCACAGTTTTTTCCTTCAAAAAAAAGTTATACGAAAACTCATCAAGTCTGAGACTCATGAGCAAATCTGCGGCGACCTCTTGTGACCTGCTTGTTCTCATAATATTTAGGTTCCCGCACTATGCAATTTCCTTGGTTTCGGAGGTGACACCATATCCCTCTTATTGCCATGTGGCGTCTCAAGTATAAACTGAAGAGCCCGTCAACAATCCCCGATGCATACAAAACCTCCTTGAATGAGCAATAGGCCCGAGCAAATATGTATGGGATGAATAGTGGTCGATTGTCAACAAGATCATGTGCGAAATCCTCTAAACTTTGACCATTTCATAGAAGTTATTATTCAAAATTATCTATGCATGCAATATACAACATGAATAACAACAAAGTAACAAAATGTCAAATATGCGAAGCTCTTCTGGCGAATGCGAAAAAAACATACATAAGAAAAAAGCAGCAGGAAGACGGCTTCAGGTTATGAGTGGATAAGGCGATGCACAAGAAATCACTGCGATATTATGTCATAGGCCCATGAACAACAAAAAACATTCAAAAAAATTATTACATATATAATACACTAGAGATTACACAACGTGCGTTACTGTCGTCATGCTTCAAATCATTGCCTAGAGAGAGCTGAGCGCGGAACTCGCCGCACCTTTTGTACTTACAAGGGAGGGGGAGAGAGGGCAGCGAGTCAAGTAATAAAGCCAAGTGTAAGCGGAGTTCGTTGGTATCGGTCTGAGCGTCGGGATACCATCGTTGTCGATGAACAGTGAGAGCAGAACTAGAAACTAGAACAACAAATGAGTTATGCGGAGGTGCCGTTGAATTTTTCCAACGTTTGTTGGATTTCTTCCGGAGTGGCTGGAGGTAGTCGACCGTCACGAGGCTTTCGATTTGGATTTCCAACGCGTTTGGCAATGAATCTGAGAACCTGAAAGCGCAAAGGCTAGAAATTTTTTCTCAAAAAATTCTTCTGTAGGCCTTTGAATTTCTCATAGCACAGATAGATACATAAGCAAAATTTGCATACTTTTATCAAAGATGGAGAACATATTATGCATCATCAAAAGAATTTTTTTCACAGAAAACTTTTCCCCAAATTTTTCAATTTTTTTCCATCTAAAAAGTTGTAAATTTCTCATAGCTCTGAAACGCACAACTGATGGATACGCAGCACATATAGTACAGCGTACTCTGGAAAAATAATTTTTTTCTAGATTTGGGTAGAGCTGGATATGCACAAGTGGCGCTTAGTTTCAGCAAAAATAATGAAAATATGATTTTTGTTGCTGTGATAATTGGAAAAATTATCGTTTTATCAACAATTTTGCATCGTAAGCTACATCAATGTTCTATGCCAAGGAAACTCAACCTGAGCAAATTCAGTTCAGTTCAGCAATTCAGCAAATTCAATCAGAAAAATCCCGTTCAGTTGATGTTTTGGAATGTTTATAAAACAAATTATCGATAGCAAAAAAAACAAAGAAAACCCAAACTCAAAAAAAAAGCCAATAAAAATGGTCGAGACAGCTTTTACTGATAGATGCGTTCATGAATTAGCACTATGAAAACATTAGGATCTCATCATCCAAAACCGTCAATCACAGTGGTTGAATAATCAAATTGTGAGTCATTAAAATTAGATCTTTTTAATATTATTCAAACTTTCACGTTAGAAAAATCCTGCGATTCCTTACCTGCTTTCGACTGAGGTCACATTTTACTTCTATATCCCTGAGCTCTTCTTCCGTCGGATAATGCCCTTCTTTGATAATGTCCTTGATATACTCTCGTTGCCAACCCTTCATCCGCGTCTGGAATCCTTCCTAAATTACGGGTGATTCCATGCCATGCAAATGCTAAAGCTTTTGGCTAAAGACTGGCTCAGGTGATCAAAACGGAGCGCAACTTACCAACTGCTTATAAGGAGGTAATCGCGAATGGTTGGAGATGAATTGTCGCGCCTTCATGTCGGAAGACGGGTTCCAGTCAGATCCGAGGTTGGGGATCTTATGCTGCAAAAGATGCGTCAATTGACCCTAAATATTGTGGGTAGTGCAACAGAGGGAAGAGAGAGGCTGGATGGATAGAGTAGGATGTAAGCCTTACCGTTGCAAATAATCCCGTAACTAAGTCAATGGGAGCGGATCCTTGTGCAAACGAGTCCAAGTTCAAGTCGCCACCATCCTGAAACGATACCAGGGTAAAGAAGAACATAAAAACCTCAAGAACAGAGGAAAAACGCAAGAGAGGCGAACTAAATTATGAAGAATTATTTTGTTCGATTTCCCCAAGATAAAGAGAATGATAATATTAAACAACCTGCAGAGTTCCCTGCTCCTAACCCCTCTCTACCTTAACCCTAGGTAAGAATCACTTTCTACAAGGTGTTCTGATAAATCTTGCGACAGAATGTGGTAGCTCACTACGTTGAAGGGTCAGCTGCACTGGGGTATATAAGAAGAAACCGAATGAACAGAATTTACTCCTTTCAAAATAATCAATTGCACGTTTGTAAAGGCCTAGGCTATCGGATTAGGCGTGCCATTCACAGTACAAATGAACATTTTCATGATTAAACGAAAAGATTTTTGAAGAAAGTTACAATTAGAGCGTGAAGTGCATGAAAAAAATGAGAAGCTCTACCTCGCCTTCGTCCTCCAAAGCAGGATCGCTGTCCTTTTCCACTTTCGGTACAGTTACGTTGATATTGAACGCATTTGCCAACCGTTTCGAAGCACTTCCGTTTGTGAACTCCTCACCAGGTGAGACAGGAGTGGCAGAGACAGAGCAATGGTCTTCCGAATCAGCAACCTAAACATCTATATATTGAGAATTCATCCCTAAACCTATCTCTGGTCCCTTATTTAGCAGTTCTTTGCTTCTCGAACGAAAACAGACAAAACATTGTTAAGAAGCTGTTCTATATTCCATACAAGTTTCTTCGAAGCAAAGTGCGTATAGTGCTAACGCATAAGCGACTACATTATTGCACTGTATATTCTTATGTAGAGACTGCATATGTTTGGAAAAGCAGCGCTAGTGCAAACAGGAATTCAACGTGCTTAGGCTGAAGGCAGCATTCGCGGAAGGATTATGTACGCAACATTAACTATTTTGCACGTTTGCCAACACAGGGAGAAAAGAATGTATCTATTCAAAACAGTACAGGGTGTCTCAAAAGTATGTATACAGTGTTTGATCGTTATTATCTCCTTTCCCAAGAAGTCTTTCCCCCACCCACAGGTACCATTTTGTAAAGCTGGCATCAACTTAATTCACAGTATGGAGCCAGCGATCGCTCTTTCCTAAGATTACGGTAAGAATCTCTAGCTCACACCGTCATTGCGGATTGATCGTGTTTCAAGGAAAGTTTCCAAAAAATCTGAAAATGGTGTACTAGGGTTTCCATGCTCGCTGATTTCATTATTCAACTTTTGTAAAGCGATTCAAATAGTGTAATCATATAATAATTTCATGGAGTATCGTAAAACAGCTATTGCGGTTTACCTTGCATGACATATGAAGGAACCTTTACGGTAAAGTGCAAACACCATGTTTGATTTTACTGCTTAGGTTGACCTAAAATAAAAGTTTTTCGTTTCTTCGGTTTGCTTTCTGAGGCAGAATAAAGTTTCTAATGGCTCACAACCCTTCTTCAAGTTTCTGCCGTAATCCTATAATAGTGAAGATCGCTCGGTGATTTTCGCCGTACTGCAAATCTAAGTTGAAGCCAGCTCTACGAAATGGTGCTTGGAGATAGGCAAAAGACTTCCGGAAAAGAGATATCAACGATTAAACATGTATACATACTTTTGGGACACGCTGTATACGCCAAAAATTTTGATGTTTATCTCAAGGAACAGATGTATGGAGTAATTTGTAACACTAGTAGAATGACTACTACTGAACGCCTCATTCAACAATATGATAGAATGACCCTCTCCTGCCAAAAGCATTATGCATCGGATCGGATTTACCTTTGTTTTGTTAGGTAGATGAAGAAGCTTTACGATTACGAATAATTGAGTCGATGTTATCAGGTGTTCAGAGTTAAAAAGTCAGCCTAATGAAGTACATATTTTAGATCAGAAAAGATGGGGTATTCCGAAGAATCTCATCCATAAAAAATTGAAGTGGCACTGGCACATCATTCCAAGTTATTTCTGATTTCTGCCTCCCGAACGTTATTCTCTCCGATGTCTATAGGCACCTGCTCTTCAGCTAATAAAACATTAGTTCTCATGAATAGATTACTTAGCCAAGATTACACACATACAGATCCTACAACAAGCTACACAGAGATTATTACAGAAGCGTGTCGAGGTTTTTGGCATATGGTTATGGTAGTAATGATATTAAGAATTGTTAAGGCACTTAAAGGTTAAACCCTATAGGTTTTCACATCCTAATATTACCTTAGCTTCAGTTCCTTTTGATCAATTTAGTTCCCTTTCCTCTACTCGATTTCTAGGTAAGTCAAATGGTACATTCAAGTATTGAAGATGATTCCACACATGCAAAACACAATCGCAATCACTATGGTTTTCTTCCAATCACAAGGAACTCATGTAATTGGCAGAAAATCATATTTTATTCTGATTCTTTTCGTCTATTCCAATTCGATTTCTGGATGCTCTCCGACATTTTGAGTACGAGCAAAAAAAGCCATCACTCACAGTGTCACATGCTAAATACCTCGACTCATGACAAATGGAAAACATGAGCGAGTTGCACACTGCCAGAAACTTCCTCCCATTTTTATTTGATGAAAAAATTACGCTCTTATCAAAAGACTTCAGTGCTACTGCTAGATCCCCTACTGCGGCCTTGCCTAACCCCTCTATTGTATCACTAACGCATCTATTGTCGGATCGTTGACTTTGACCTTATACATATCCCAAGTGGAGCGCATCGTACGCCAACTAATAGTGGGGATTGAGACATATGCGAGCGAGTAGGAGCCTAGTCGCTCTTTGCCGGGCGGATGACCTTTCGCCAGCCGATCTCACACAGAGAGGCCGCTAAGAGCGCTCAGCGCTTAAACACAGCCCCAGCGGCACACTCACACGATCATCGTTTTTCATCGACGTCGACGCTCCGGCATCGTCGTTCGGGTCCGGACGCGCTATCGCCTGATTCAGGTTGCTCACGAAGGACACGTCCGAGTAGCCGTTGGATGCCTAAAGTAAAAATTCTTTAGAAAATGATGAATTCTAGAAAAAGGCTATAGGCCTGAATTTGATAGAGTTATTTTTAATCTTCCTCACTCTTCCCTCTACTGGCAACGGGAACTAAAATTGCTGATAAACCCCTTCGGTTCCCAATCTCTGCCTTCTTTTAAAGGCCCTTGCCCTTATGATCAATGAAGTGGTCGTCTTATACACAATACAAGCCCTGTCCTACCCTTAATTTCGCATAAATATGCTCAAGAGAGGCGGTTCCAGGATCTTGTTCGGGGTTTCTATTGTGACGTTAGCCACGCACACTCAAAAAAAATTTTGTGAATGGATTCCCGGATTTTTACGGGCCCATGAACTCAAGATTCTTAAAGATTGGGCGTGGCATTAATCACGGCCGGAAATTTTTTTGCGCTAATTCAAATTTTCGAAATAAAAAAATTGTTTTGATCATTTTGAAGTATAAACAAGTCACTTGCACATTTTTATAACTCATCTAAGTAATTTACAAAGATTTCGCTACCCATTCGCGTTAGCCAGTCTGTGCTCAACATTGGTCATCCGAGAATTTTCGTTAGGAGGGCTAAAAGCCACGCCCTTCGATAAATTTTGGGGCAAGCACTTTTTGCATTTACAAGTATGCAAAAAACACATAAAACTACTGCGACTTTTCTTTCACGCTTTAATATAATTCAACCCAAACAACTATCCATTGGTGTCATGAAGTTCTTGCTTTCTCAACAAGTCCGAAAATCTGCATTGGCAAGAAAATCCATACACCGAAACAACAAAATCTATTGAGATCCCTCTAGACAGCTTAGCGTCGACTACGTACGCTCGAGCGTGCCATGCATTTAGAGCAAGTCTCCATGACTAGATACAAAACTTGTATGATTAGCATTCGCGTGTAATCCAAAAGAATTGTATTTTCTGCAAGAAAAGAGCGTGCAAGTTATGAAGTTTCGTGTGCAGAAATGTCTTAACTACTCTAAGGCACTGTCTCAATCGTTTTCCAAAAAAAAATGAAAGGCGTTTAGATTATCACTCTACGAAACCACAGCGTAGTCAACGATCATTAATGACTTAGCGTACCCTGTGAATTGGTTTCTTTCTCACATCTAAGAATCTCAAGCACTAAGGAATCTTAGGTCACGGTGTTTCTTAAGTTCGTTAAATGACAAACTGCCCAGAAACCGCTATTTTTCCTCGTACCCCAGATCCAAAATGAAAGTGGAATCAACAAAATTTAAAAACATCAAAACAACGAGTTCCTCCGCATGCATAAGCCCATGAATAATAAATCAAAAACATAAGTCAGAAGAGTTACGACAACAAAAAGGGCACAATTACTTTTTGGTACCAAATACTGATTTGTGTAGCTTTACAAATAATTTTTAACATTCTTCAGGAAATCGTTTCGCAGCACTTTTGCATACATGGCTTGTCTATCTATACATGCGATCATAAAAGTATACAACTAGTTGTTTGCGCCAACAGGAGCACAAAACACATACAAAAAAGCATCACCTCAAACTCTCAGCTCAGTCACTTCCACTGTCTAAATGCTATCATATGTAAGCAGAATAACCATTCGTGTAGAGATGAAAACCAAAAAAGTAGCGGCTGCCGGGTATGCGTGCGTGTCGCGCGCGGTCGCCATCGTCACGATTTTTTGAATCCCCTATAGCTTCTCTGCGTTTACCTCCAATGCCAAAAACAAGACTTTTACTATAATAGCTATCATTACGACTAAGTACCACAGTCGTCGCGCTTAATACAGCGTTTGAACATTACGATGCAAAAAGGTATTCCAATGGCTGACCTAGACTGCGCTTGAGTGGTAACCTGATATACAGCAGCAGATTAGCGGAATAAAGACGCGAGAGGTGCAACGCTAAGCGATGTGACATTCAAACCCCGCGAGCAGAGAGGTCCCGATTCCGCGATAATTTGCACCCGGCGCCGTGGTGATCAGCCAGGCAGTTACTGAGGCGCAGCGATCTTATGGCATCTCATCGCATAAAAGACCTTGGAAAGTGTACAGGATTATCTTGCTAGTCAAGTGGGGATTTGGAGCCTCCTATTTTCGAATAAGGTGGCTATGACAAATAGTGTCAAAGCATCGACACAATGAGTAGAAGACATTAGAGTGAAACAAAACAATAAATGAGGTATCACCCAGTCAACAATTCTTCAATTAGTTCGTTCAAATATTTTATTTAAGCCCTAATGCTCTAATGCAAACTAAATGATACTGCTCCTATGCCATAGAAGCATCACTTTTAAACTTTTGTGATGCATGGTCTTCACTCTGAAAAACGCTAGGGGAAGTGTAGGGATAATGTAAGCATACCCTGTGTTTCTCTTAATAAATGAGTCAACTCGATAATGCAATCAACAATGGTTGCGCAAACAAAATTTTGAGAGTTTTCGAGGTGCTTTCCAGATTTTCTTTTAGGATTGACCAAAAAAGGGGATGAAGCAACCATGTCTCCGAAAGCTTTTTACGAAGCAAACTGAATTTTTGGACAATTTTAGAATTACTTTAACAACTGAAAAGTTAGAACCATGTAGTCTAACTTCCTCTAACCTCGCGATCTATTAGATGGAGCGCGTACACCTCCCCCTCCTTCTCCTCCTCAATGATCACTACTTTTTTACAGACTGCATTTTCTGACAAGAAAAAAAGTGATTGAGTAGCTGTGCTAAAATCTCAAATCTGTAGATGTCGCAGGAGCGCAGTGGGCTCATGATGATAAACATAATCAAACAGAAGCCCGCATCTTATGCTCGGACTCAACGCAATGATATCTCAGTTTACTTTGCATCACAGATGGACAGGAATACGATTCCGTCATTCAAACGGAAAATTTTTCAAAAGACGCAAAAATATGTCAAAGCCAGTATTTCCGGATGCAATACATATGTGGTTTGAAAAACAAATCATTCCAAGAATAGGAATAATGTGATATAAATAAATCTGCCTATAAAAATTATGAATCGAAATAGCATCACTGGAAAGTAATTTATCAAATCATACGTTCCTTAGAAACATGTGCACAAAAGTTAGTGAAAAATGGAAAAAAAGGCAGGGAGGGGGAGGAGTGGAAGTTCAAAATAATGCGATTGATATACATATTTGATCCCTTCAACATTTAGCGTCTATTTTGCGATAAGTTAAGGATGATATAGAAACTCTCACCTAACCAGGCTGCTCGTTAATGAAAACTTGGACCTATGGACGACAATAATATTTGCGGATAACACTATCGAAATGTTGCGATTTTCCAAATTTTCTTTGATTTTCTCAAATTTTCAAGAATTTTATGTTGTTATCAGGAAAAATGAGTGTATTATCCAGTCCTGAATATGATTTACAGTAAAAAATTACGATAAGGAAAACCAAAACTACAGAACATTTTTAAGTACTATGAATTATAGATGCGACCCTGCTTGTCCTATCATTACATCAAGAATGCAACTCAAAACATTCCCTGCACTGTTCTCCTGCAAAGCTGACTCTGCAAAGCACCAGAAAACCAGACATCTATTTCAGCTCTAATCTTCCACAAAATCATACATACTTTACCGGCTCAACATCTCAATGTTCTCAAATTTACATATTGATATTTGCCAAAAAAGGCTAACCATTTTATTCACTGGAAACGGCTACACGTAGTAAAAAAAATCTCGCCAAATCCTGGTCCTATTTTAGAAATATCCTCCAAATATGCGCACGTAAAATTTGCAATCAAAGGATCGTAGACGAGGATTTGAGATTCAGACAAGGATTGGGGATTTGCAAAAGCTGTGGAATGAAGAGGGATTTGCATGGATTTCTACGAAAAAAGTCAAACCAGTTAAGGCCGTAACCCAACTTTACGGATGCATAGAGAGAAGAGGAGAAAGAAGAATTAAGTCCCTACCATTTCGGAAATCTTCGCATTCATCCCAGGCCTTCTATGCAAATTTGGTAATGCATATAAGATCCAGTGATACACTCGTTGAATCGCCAAATGGTGTCAGGTAAAAGACTGTTGACTGTCAAAAAAGGCTTAGGAGATGATAGTACTGATAGTGGTACACTATTTGGATAAAAACTAAAGTTCAAAAAATAGTGATTTTCTCCTAATTTCAGCATTTTCCAAATCACAACATGACTGAAAATCTTTGTGCAAGTCTTATAACTAAATGAAAGATGGCCTCAAAAAAGTATAGAAGAGAGAAGTTAGCCACTCAAGCAGCAAAATTAATAGAGACAGTAGAGTAGACAAATTCAGTGTAAATTTCAAGTTCTAACAATAAAGCGACTAGTCAAGAGCAATGGTCAGACAAGGACTCAACTGTTTAAAAATCTTTTGCAAAGGTAAAAACGTAGAATAGGTAAAGCTCATCTGTCAACTGTCCACTTTTTCTTTCCAGCATGAGTATAAATAAAATTTTTTAAATCAAAACAAAACTTTGACCAATCGCACTATAAATCAGTGATACAATCTTGATAACCCAAATATCATATTTATAAACTTCTCACTGTAAGTCAAAAGTTTTGAGAACCATATGCATTCAATCCCGATCTCATACTGTATGAAAAGCTTCTTACAATTGCTAACTGATTATTAATTTGATTATGATGGTTTACTAACAAACCAGTAAACAATCAATGTTCCACTTCTTTCCCCTGATTAGCATTTGTTCCCGGACATACTTCGCGCGATCCCGGCCGCCACGCGATTTGGCGCTTTGCCAGATGCCTTCAACTTCAAGACTGGCGGAATACATGCATGATGTGTACAAATTCTGCAAACTGATTAAATGCGATATCTTCTATACTTCCAAAATGCGTATGCGATAAGCTATAAACACTTGGAGTATTGCCAAATCGCATGGCGACTCAAATCGCGTGAAGTATGCCCGGGGGCTTAAGTAGCAATGAATAAAACTCACAATCAGCCCGAAAAAGTCGATTACCGACGATTCCTTAACCCGTACGATTGCATATTTATACTTGACGTCCATGCTCCACGTATGGACGCACACCGTGTATGGAACTTGGCTTCGTGTTGAATCTGCAAAAAAGAAGGCGTAGGAGGTGATGAGTGACAAGGGGCAAAGCCCTGTTCCTAGAGACACACACGGGGCACACGACGATGTGTGTTAGGATTACGGCCGATCGCAACGGATAGGAGCCCCGAGACAGAGAGATGTGCATTTAAACAACGTCCATGGTAACGCCGACTGCTGTGGGTGTCTCTTTATTGAAGCTGTTTGAAGGCTCACTCAGCTCAGCTTACACTCACTCTCAGATCGTTGAGGCCACACCTAAGGCCACTAATTGCTGCTTTACTACGATGCCGATGGAGATTAGCTCAGGTGTAGTGTAAGATTAATGTCAGGTGAATTTGTAGCATAATGTAGAAATGAGGCATGCATAAATCATAGCCCAGGAACAAAAGTTGAGAAGAGAACGAAGTAGAAAATCGAAAAATCACTAAGCAGACAACGAGCGGTTGAGGCATTGGCGTTTTATCTTAGCGAACGAGAGCAAGTGTAAGATCCATCTCTGCTGCAGAGATAGCAACAGCCACCAGGAAAGAGACTGAAGCGGATACTTTGTGCTCAGAATTGTAATATGGTAAATACTTTTATGTTTGACTGCCCTACGATTTCGTAAAAATAAGGTCGTTCATAACTACTCCGTGAAAGCTGTTGCCAAGAAAATTAGTGTCGTGCGACGGTTTTCTCTCGACAAATACGTCGCTTTAGGTCAAACAAAAGTATTTTCGAAAATTAGACCTAAATTCTAAGCCGCCAGATTCGTAGCAGTCCAGTGATGTTTTCAGTTTTTTCAAGAATCTGAATCAAAAGAAGTTATAGCAATCGACGGTTTTTTCACAATAAAAACGCAGCGACGGAAAAATTTATCGCAATCCGTTTTTCTCCCAAGAGTTAGGAGCTCAATTGTAGCATTTATTAGTCAAAAGGTTTTCAGTAAGGATCAAAGGGGACTCCCTAAAACTTTAGCTCAAAAAAGCATCATAAATTTTGTAGGTGACGAAGGACGCAAGTGATTATTAATTCAATACAATCAGTTTTTTGCAGGATTCTGGATTAGAATAGTTTTTAGGCTATCAGCAACAGCAACTGAGCAAAACCTCAGCGCTATTGTAGGTGTTCTGTAGATGAGATTATGCGTGATTTAATCTGAAAAAAAAAGTTGATTGTGTGTGAAAGGCCTTGGTCGTCAATGTGTTGATTAGAAGGCAAAAAGTCTATGTTTGCCTAATTTTTGATTCCTTTTTTAGTGAGCAGAATTCTAGACATAAATAAGAACAAATACAGCATAAGATCAGCGAGAAGTGTGACGCAGTTTCCTTTTTCTTCGCTTATCCTACATTTATTTCAGAAAAAAATTAGGAAATGGAGCACGAGTTTGAACTGAAAACAAAGAAAAATGAATGTACTAGAAAGTGACAATTCCGAGAATAAAAGCAAATGAAGCGCAGTTTTGGATATATTTCAATTGACTAAGTCTGTACATAAAGATAGAAATCTAAAAGAATCATTTTCTTAAGATTGAAAAATAGATTACCACTTCATCGTTTTACAAAAAGAACAGAAAAAAAAGCATGTCCAAGAAAATGTTGGAAAATGTCACTTCTTCCTGAAAAGAAAAGTAACAAAAAGTTTGAAATTCCGTCGAAGTTTGAAATAAGGAGCCATAATGACCACTCAAGAGTTACAAGCAGTGATTGGACGTACTGTAGAGAATAATGTGATAGATAAATAAAAGATTTTCTCAACTCTGAAAGAAAAACTTTCCTTTGTAAAAGGAAGAGAAGAAAAAATAGCAAAAAAGATGTTGCTGAATGGCGAAATTTGCAAATGCAAACAAGCGGCGTTTTTTCAGTGAGCCACGGTATGTAGCCAAGCTCAGGCTAGTGATCTTCGATTTTTGTGGATAGAGCTCAGCCTAGCATTGGGAAATCCCAAAAACAAGAAAAATTCGAGCAGAAATTTTTTTTGGAAAAGCAGGATATGGAGAGAAGACAAAGATAGTAACCCGAAAACTGCAAGATGCAAAAGCGAGAAAATGTTGTGAAACAAGTTCTCTGAGTCCTAAAGTACTAATCAATAATTTCGCAATTATTCTTTGCAGAGACACGCTGCCAATAAGGTAATAGTGCAAATTATTAAGGGAGGAGATGAACTTTTGCTCCTGAAGCAGTGGGAACTCAAAACAAAGCAAAATTCTATCATTCTGAGAATTTGCAAGGATCAAAGAACACAAGAAAACACCTGCATGAATACGAAGCCGTAAAAGGAAATGAAAAAAATGAAAAAAAAATGAAGAAAAACTGCTGGCAGCAATCCAAGAGCTAATTGCTCGTAAGGACTATTTATGTAGGTCAGAAGAGATAAAAAAATGGTACGAGACGATGAAAAAGTAACAAGGAAAATCTGGAGAACTTGGAGTACTCAGTAGATGGTATAGAAATGGAATTCGTTTCAAAAGCGACCTTAGGGAACGAGTGCAAGGGCTCGAAGTAGTGCAAGTGCGAGACAAAGCGATGTTTTGCAGAGCCTGCTGGGTGCAGGATTGATCTGCCAGTGATGAACTTAAGGTACAAGAACTTTCCCTGATGAGATCAGGGATCAAATACGAGGTAGCAGTTTGGGACTCAGCGACGCTGTACGTCCAGAAGGGAGCGAAAGTGATCGGAGGTGATTAGGTGGCCATAAAGTGACCTATGGGCAGCGCGGATCGGTGCAGACGAGTGACGGCGGGTCAGGGCAGTGCGTAACCGCTGGAAATAAACAAAGCAAACAAACAATAAACAAGTAGAGTAGAGCTAGGAGCCGGTGCAATAGATCGATGAATCTAGTGTGTTTTGCCCCGGTTGTGCCGAGAGTCTCTCTCGCGTTTCTCTCTGTGCCGGCGAATGCGCTGCTCTGGTCTCTGTGTCTCCACACTGCGCTCTCCACCACCACACTCGCAGAACAGCACCCTAGTCGTTCGTTCGGCCAGGCCGTAATGTAAACCCCCTAACTGCGCCTTAGCAAGACTAGGCCCAATCGATCGGCTGGGGGCCTTCGGTTGGTGATTCTTCGGGCCTGGCACTAAGCCATCCTGGAGAGAGTAAGTACCCTCGTGGACTGCCAGTCGAGCCGCATCGACCCTCGGCGCTAAACCGTCCGGCCGCGCGTTATGCGCCTTACCCTAAGCCGCGCCCTAATCCCCTAGCGCGACCTGCATCCTCTCTAATGCCCCCAACCATTTCGACCAGACCCCCACATCGATTCCACCTTAGCCCCCACTCCGTAGGGGGATCTGGCTGCCACCGCCGACTGGTGCTATTTCTAATCCGCCGCCTAGCGCTCTGTTCTACGGGGCTGCCGCTGACAAATGCGCTTCGCTTTTAGTGGAGGCGGTAGAGTGTGTGCAGAAAGCTGCTGTTGCTACTGCTGGCTGTCTATGTGCCGCACCTGACTGAGGCTGAGGCTGATAGACAAATAGATAAACGAAGGGGTGCAGTCGGGTGAATAAACGCTAGCGTTAGCCCCTTATTATTAACACTAATCAGGGAGCCGCATCGGTCCATCTGAATAATTTTCGCTTTTCAGCAGTTTGCTTCCTTCTTCTATGGTAGCTAAAGCTTTTGATGGATGATGTTCTCAGTGTAAGGCAAACTGATTAGGCCCCGCAAAGGGAAAGTATCTTAAAAGGGTTTCAAAGTAATGACACAGTTGTGGTTTCAAAATCTAACCTAAAGCATTTATCTTAGAGACGTTAAATTCTTGAAACTTTTTTTGGAGGAGAAGAAACTGGAAGCGTGAGAGAGGTAAATTCTTTTGATGAAAGAGTTCGGTCATCAAAGTTCGCAATATGAATAAATTGCAGACTTTGCCATTTTGCCAAAAGTGCGTTTCAAAAAATTTATTCAAAGTTCCCTATGTTGAAAGCAGTTGCTACATATTTTCTACGGAATGTTACGGAATGAAGTCTCGGAATTTTAGGTAGCTATTACTGACACTCCCGAGTGCAAGGGATGTAAAAGATATCATAGGTTAGCAAGGTCATTGTAGTGGTTTACAAGTGTCAAATAATTATGAAGTCTTTCAAACACGCTTATAAACTAATTGTGGTAAAACGCAAATGGTCTACACTATTTTCACTTATGTTGCACACTTCTTAAACAAGATCTTCATGCTCGTCAATCAAATCCCACGCTTCCTTCTCAGCATCTATGTGTCCTCAAAAATATTTTACATTACGGAATTAAAAGGCCATCAGAAACCATTTTGACAATAACAGCAGTTCAAGAAATTTAGAGGAGCAGAAAAAACCAGAAATTTCATGAAATGAAAGAGCGCCGCGGAGTCAAGCAGGGCTCGGCACAGGTGGCTTATAAGCAAGCTGGATATCGTTTTTGGGATAAAAGGCAAAGGGGATATCGTTTTTGTGGGTGAAAAACAAAACTCAGGTTGCGTTATTTAGTCGACTTTTCTTTTTTTGAGAGGTTTTTTACGTTTATGGTTTAGTGTCAAAAGGGACTCCGTAATATTTTGAAGAAGTCAAGGGAGGCTCCGCTTTTGCATTTTCGTATAGCCACCTCGTATCAAGCCCCGGTCAACCCTCGAATTATGTTATATGGAATGAGGAAAGTATCTCCATTTGCACATTTTATTCTTTCTTGGTTTCTTATCTGGTTACCCCTTCCATCTTCAAAGCTATGGGACTTGCTACACCTTCTTTAGTAATTGCTTATGTAACCATATGAACATGACTACTTCCAATTTTCAAATTTCACCAACTATTTAAAAGGATTTGTTTTTCAAGCACAGAAGTACCCCACATGTACGATAGTCTTGTCAACGAAAATCTTTGGCACTAAGCCGAATTCTACTAGAGCCAAACGTTCCTTCAAATGAAAACCACATCATAGAAGCTTAAAGGATAATTTCAAGATCTAGCCTGAGCTACGAAAATAAAGCTGCCAAGAATGACGGTAGAGATAAGACGGTAGAGAGTAAGTTAAATTATGCTAACTCCTTCTTCAATTACTCTAACAATAAGTATGTAGCGGAAAGCGCGTAAATTCAGACTGAAGTGTGTGAGTCTTGTCATGCAGTTATAGCGAAATTTTTAAGATGTTGTTCTAGAAAATTCTATTGATGCAAAATAACTTAATCGCTTTTCTTCCTTTTGCAATGCCTTAGAGTTATCTACGTTCAAATCTAATCAACCTTTCCAACCTAGATTTAAGGTAATATGAATAGAGATAGCGCGGAAGATAATCTAATCTTAAGATGTAAGGGAGTTGGGGAAGAAGGCATACTCGCAATTTGAGTATACGATATTTTAATATCCCTAATTTGGGTAAAGTAATTTTCCATGTTGTGGGTGCGATTTCAATTAAAGCAACGTCGTTCATTCATTTCCTTCTGTTTTCCTCTACATATTACCCAGTAGAATATGGAAACAATAAATAAAGAATCTAATTCTGGTTCACATGTATGGTACACCGTACCGGGGGGTAGTCATCAGCGAAGGCGGTGCTGACACTGTTTGGACGTCCGTCGAGTTCCGCCCATTAGGCACACCACGATTGGTCAGAGGGGCGCGGAGACAAGTTTGAAGCAGTTCCGCCAAATAATATCTATACTCTTCATGTGAGAATGACGGAAGGACCCCTATCGAGTCAGTGAACAAGAAACAGCTCATATGATTTAATCTTGGTGGAGAAGGCTCTGCAGCGACACATTTTCTTGAAACGGACCAATCAAGGTCATGGAGTACGGTAGCGGTACGCTGATTGGTTCGCTCGGAAGCTACGCTCTGGGCTAGTTTATAGTCTAAACTCTCAGTTGCGAAAAATGATATGAGCTGCTTTTTTGGCTTTGGCCTAGCTAAGAACTTCTGATCAATATTTTAGTCATTCAAAATTACTTCAGCCTTTGAGCAAATGAGTATGTTATATCACACATTTTTGTTAATAATAGTTGAAAAGTCGGTAGTTGAGCAAAATGGCTCTAACTACAGCCCTGATTATCTTTGCTCACAACATGCCCTCTGGACAGCTAGAAATTAGAAATTCGGATGAAGTATCTGCCTTATTCACCAAATTATCCCCAAAATTGCTGCTGAAGTCGTCTACAAAGAATGTCAAGTCATTTCAAAGACCTTTCAGAAACAGACCTATTTCTTTCATGCATACTTTTTCAGTTAATTAGGTAAACAACATTTCAGGAAAAATTATCCATCTCGTAATAGTACATAACCACAAGAGGAAATCGTGGTGGGCTTACTTCTGTTGATGTCCGAATTCCGACCTTCTCCGACTTTGGGCAATTATACAAGCGATCTGAGCGTCCGATCTAGAACTTTATAATATGTATACTGAATGCTTTCGTACTTGAGCCACTCCGCAAACCCATATTTTCGCAAGTTTTAGTGCATGAAATGATAGGTTTAAGAAGAAACTATCACCAAAATAGGTACTGCCGCCTCTTTCTGGCGAGTTCCTTATTCCAAAATCTAAATATTTTGGATATAGCAAGATAAGAAATCGTGCTCCTCTGAATGTAGGACTTTTGACAATTGTGTCAGGAAGACTGTGTACGTCTGATCGGATCTGCAGTCGTGAAAGTTGTAATATAGCATGCTTCAATTAATAGACTCGAAATCAACATAGTATTTTGTAGATTATTGTTCGGTGCGACTTTTCATGTTGATAGCTTTTTGCGACCTTTCACGTGCTATGTGAAAGCGCTCTTCATGTTTCCTCAAGTATGTTTTGCTACGGATAGAAAGCTCTGTCGATTTAGGTTGGCAATTACGGTGTCCGAAGTCTCAAATCAAAGACCGTTCTCTAAGTATGGGTTCACGTGAAATCATTTTCAGTCAGATAGTTTTTTTTTTCATATTGAAATAGCTAAGTGAGTGCTGAAGGTTCCTACAAGCTGCAGACCCAAGCTTCTTCGAACAATTTTTGGAGCAGAGATAAGGTGCAAGCCTCCAATGTTCACAGTCATCTAATCGTCTACCTTTTTTTCAGAAAGCAATCCTAAAATTCTCATCTCCACGCTTTAATAAGATGAGCCATTAGAAATTAGACTGGAATCTCTCACTCCAAGCTTTGTACAAATTCAAGAGTGACATCCCATGAAATGAATTGTCTTGCTTTTTTGCATCACTTTTGCTCAGTAAAAAGATTCCTAAAAAAACCTTTTTTTTGTATTTGTGCAGTATCGGTTTGTGGCTGCAGTATAGCAGTTCCCGCTGACACTCATTTTTGAAAGAAATCGTGTTTACCAAAACGAAGTTATTGAGAAACCCTTTTCTTCTTTTTTGGTACGAATGCACATGCTCCGAATACGTAGAAATCTACTGAGTGCAATGATATTCGTTCCAACCTGGGCATGATTTTTCAGAGAACGTGATTCCATAAACTAAAACTTCCGGAAACCAGCTTGAGTTTCCGGACAGTCGAACTGAGATTGAGTGCTAAATTTTCTCAGTTACTGGCCTCGAAATTAAGGTCTTTGAAACACGGTCAATCGAGCGTTGAGGGGCGATGGTCAACAAAGGTTGAACACACGTGCCTGTTGTTATATTGTGAGTTAATCAATCAGATTCTGATGTACCCTAGTATTTGCTTCCTTTTACAGAATATTTCATCTCAGCACCAACCTCAGACAAACGTCTTTCTGATGTGTCTTTCAAGGATGGATGGCGAGGCTAGCAAAGTTAGCTATGTCTGAAAAGGACGGAACAATAGATACAGGTTGTTCTGAAAAAGAAATGTTTTTTGCTCAAAAGAAAAGGTGGCAGGCGCAGGCGATGATGATTGTCGGCATAATCGTAACATCTTCTGTCAACTTACTAAGGAAACTACTTAGAACTAAAGCCATGTTCGGGGGATGAGTGGCATAGTGGAATGAGGCACCGCTATGACCTAGTTGGACTCACAATCAGGTTCGATTCGCTCCTGGGCCAATCAAGCCCTCTATCCTTAGGGTCTGGTAAACTCAAGTAAGAGCATAAAAGCACTAACTTGGTGATCGACTGGTCCCGCAAGTCACTGAAAAAGCTCGCATGCATTCAGTAGCCTCTTCGACCATGAAGTAGAGTGCGTTCACCACATGCCCGCAGAAAGTATTGAAGAGACAAATTCTTACTCCTTTAGCCTCTACCAACTATGCTTAGACTATAATTAATTTATCGGAACTTCGCAGGTAAAGCTGAGTCTGCACCGATCCCGCAGTACTTTCTTTAGCATTGATATTGTGCGAGGTTTCCATAGGGAATTTGCACTTTCAGTCTGTTACTGATTTTACCAGTCTCTTGATTTTCTTTGAGTATTCTTTTGTATTCGAAGTCCATACCTCATTTATAAGAATGAATGCTCAATTAAATTGAGCCTTTCAATTTGCCATATTTTGAATGTTATAGATAATGCTGTCATAATGCATTGCATTCTGCATCAAAGGAGTTGCCGAATTTGCCAAGCGATACCGTCTACAATCCAGCTGAAGGTCTTTTCGGGTATGCACTGGTCCTCTCAAGCCTTCAAAGCTTCTGTTGGCTACGGGGGACTGTTGTACACAGTCCTTCGAGAAATCAGTATTTCCGGAAAAGAATCAGTTTTTGCGCTAGTTTTCTTTTTAAAGCTTTTTTGCGTACTTGGTCTTCAAAGATTTTGAAGCCAAGCTGAGCATGCAACCTAAGCTTTGACTTCCCGCTTCAGCAAAATATGAATGTATAAAACTCTTACGTAATGACTATCTCATTGTCAGAGTGCAGACTACGACTTTCCATCCAGAATTCTACAAAATTTCGTTTTTATGTATGGGTTCAACATCCTCAAGCTACCAATTACTTACTTTTAGCTAGTTGAGAAACACCACCATTTGCCAATTTCGATCTGGTAAAGGTGCCTGTTTAGCTGCTTAATAATGATTTCAAAACTGTAAACGAAATGACTGGCACTTAGGCTCATCTCGGACATTTCATTAACTAACTGATACTATTTCACCTTTCTGTCTCTAAGTCATTGGAGTCAGTTTGTGACTAAGCTGTTCCTATGTTCGGGACAGACTTGTGACTAGCTACATAACTTGTGTGTGAACCGATAGACGCCAAATTTTGCGAACAGGAGTGGTAGTAAGTTGGTCGAAACCATCGAATGATATGATCAAGGTTGAGCAAGAGGTCAGGCACAAGTCTTTTTAAAACGACCCCCCCCCCCCCAGTGAAAGCCCCTAAACGACCCCTCTGCTTTACCTCCAGGACCTCAGGCTGTGATAATTCGAAGAGATCAGCCGTTTTTGAGAGGTTCTTGTTTTTTGGAGGTCTGTAGGTCGACTTTCTGCGATTGCACGGCACACGCAACTTGACGGCAAGTTTTGGATTTTGGATAGCCCTACTTTTAGAGCTATAATCCCCACAGGGGTGTATTGTTTGGCTCCAAATTTGCAGTATTGCAAGAAGAGGCTTTGAGTTCAATACTCATAGCAGAAATGGAGCGATTTTTAGATTTTGAAAACAAGTTAATCGGGTCAGGCGCAACCCCTCAAAAGCTCAGGCGGCCTGACCTTTTGTGGGGTTGCGCCTGACCCGATTAACTTTATCATTGAAGAAGCTTTTTTTATTCAAGTTTTATGTGAATCGCTAGCACAACCCTCGAAGATTCCACAGTGAGTGTTTGGACTTGATTCGATTTGTTTCGGCCTTGTGGTAATCCGTAGAGTTGAAGCAGTCATGGCGAAAAACGCGCCGGTCGGAATTTTGGCATTATTTCTTACTCCACTATTTGCAAGCGATACAAAGCGCGATTTTTAGCCTAGACTAGTAGGGAACAATACTTTGTTACGAGTACAAAAAATTGACTTTTCTCACTTTTGAAAACAAGTTAATCATGTTTGAAAATCACGCTTTTTAGTTGTTGAGGAACACTAGATAATGCAGTAAATAATGGTTTGTAGGGCTCATAGAGGTAATTTGACGTGCTCGGAAATGATACCCATTTCACACAGCAAGCTTCCTTGATGAATTTATAATATGTCAAGGTAGAAGATGAAGATTTGAGTTTTGGCCGAAACTTCGATTGTGAAATTAATCAGTATGCTGTTTAAGAGCGTTCATTCCTTCAGTACTGGTGAGGTCGCGATATCCACTAAACTAGCGCTTTTCTTCTTCACCTCAATCGTAGTATCTCCTCAATCGAACGAATTCGATTCCTAATCACGACCCCCCCCCCCCCCTCTGTCTTACCCCAGTACGACCCCCCAGGTCGGGCGCGCCTGACCCCACGCTCAACCCTGGATATGATGGTTCAATCATGGTTACATCGTGGTGAACATGATCATCTTTTTACGGCCACTCAGTTCAATCGGTCATACAATACATGAAACAAGCAAGTAAGCAGCATGCTACCATGATTGTTCCATGATTGTTTCATTTTGAACCAAACTACGAAGTTTCCCGCATGTTAACATCACTGCTTTGTTAACGGATAGAGTAATGAAAGTAGCAGTTCATTTCATGAGACGCAGACATGAAACCATCATATCATCGTTTAAAATGAAAATTCGAAACCAAGATGTGGTGGTTTCACACGTTAAAAGGAGTGAGAGAGATCATTCTAAGAGTCACCATGAGAAAGCTCTTTTGTTTACAGCTTAGATAAGGTTGTGGGAGAAAGCAAAGATAAAGGCTGAACTGCAAGTTTGGCACAATGCAATGAAAGCGGTCAAGCATGAGGCTGCATGGAAGTTCAATTCCCTCTAACTCTAATGGCATCGCTTTGATAAACCTAAGCAAAGCAGCAAAAACTTGGACAAAAACAGCAAAAAAAGCAGCAAAAACTTGGCCATCTCCATCATTTCTAATCGGTTAACTCGTGGTTTCATTGAGAAGATGATGTAGCTGCTGGTTATCTCGTGTTATGAAAATCTAGTCGAAATGATGGTTTCGACCAAATTACTACCACTCCAGATGTTTTGGGCCCGGCGGAGAACATAGGCTACTTTTAGCTTCTTTCACAGAGATTCATTGAATTGTTAGGTACTTTTAAGAAAATATAAGCTTATCAATCATAATGGATCATTTCCACATGGTCATGTAAACGGAGCGGTAAAACCCATTTTAGTGTCAGGATCACGAGAGTGCGGTGAATCGAGGTCTTGGTTGTCAGGAGGTAAGTCATCATAACACGAATGACTATGGGGAGGGGGTTTCGCAATGCAATACCTATGCTGGCGATCAACATCATCTATCTCCTTCCCACTGGAAAATAGACTGTGTGCCGATATATTCGGCACCTCTTCCAGTCTTGTCAATTCCTCCTTACTTAGACTCCTTTGTAGCCTTGAGGTCATCAACTCGCGACCTCAGTCATATCTTTGTAATGTTAGGCATTACCTTGCTTTGCTCCGCCTACTAGGAGCAGCATTCTACCACTGCCCGAATAAGGGTATGTTGATGTCTCAATAAAGCTTTTATAAGCTTATGTGTACTGTAACACACAGGAGCCACCAAACTCCAAATATCGGCTTTCCATAAGACTGGTCAGCCACCACATCTTAGACTTTACCATAAGAGTGGTAAAGTCAGTATTTTATGGCACCAGAAAGTGGCGGCTTTTAGGCGTAAGGGTGGCGCCTTTGAGATATGGGCTAAGGGTAGGCCCGTACAAATGTAAAACACAACAAAAGTTATAGTTAGAGAGTTGGTGCAGTGGTAGATTGTATATTGATAACAGGCGGAGCCAAACGCTATGCATGCTTATATCATATTAGGTCACAAAATGGTGACCTTAAAGGCAGTGGCTCGGTAAATCGCAACCTAGTCAAATTTTTGCTTACCTTGGCTTATTAAATACGCTGATCCCGAAAATCCACTTTAGAGAGCTTGAAAACGACGAAAACATGCGTTTTTGAATGCCCTTCCTTTTGAAGTTGGACGAGTGGAGCAAGGCCAATGACGCTGGATCGTTGCAGGACCCAATGATTATAGCATTGCGGTGGGCAGCCTCCAATGATGGGAAGGAAATTGCCAACTCGTCCGGGCGCGTGTAAGATTGGCTTGCGCGTGTAAGTTTGAGAGCAGTTTTCTCGACAGGGAAGGGATGCTGTGCGACCGGGATTGCACTGTTTTCATACTTGGGCGATAAGGAACCTTCTGCGTTGAAATTATGCGTTGTTAAGTTTTGCCGATCCACTGCCTTTAAAGGCAGTGTCTCACCAAAGTTGAGGTCGCGCGGATCTTTACATATTCTATCATAAGGACCTCTAAATAGGCCATTGCAACAAGTCCTACTCAATTTGACCCCCTCCACGCTGAGAAAAATTCGCTCAAGGTGGTACGCGGAGAGCGAGTTGGTACGCGCGGACGACTCCTTCGGTCTCCCCCCTTACGCGTTTGAACATGTCCCTCCACTTGGCATCCACCTCCCCCCCGTTGCTGCCACTGTGGCTGAGGCTGAAGTTGAAAGGAACAACTCGTCCACGTCGCTCCCGCGGGGCCTCCAGAAAACGGGGTTTTTGGGAACTTCGTGCAATTTTGAGCCAATACAGTGCTAGACAGGATCCGACAGGCTTGCAAAATGCAAAAATCTCGGCAACTAAATTTTGGTGAGACACTGCCTTTAACGGTGCTTACGCGAATAACATGCGAGAAGCGATATGGGTGAAAGGGGTGCCGACAATATCGGCACACTCCGGGGCGACAGCAATGTAGGCAAAAACAATCATAACTTATAAGAACGGGCTAAGGATGTTTACATGACTTTGTTTGTCTGTGTGTGTGTGAGAGTGTGTCTGTTACGAAATTCGTAGAGCGTGTTCCAGCCAACTTCCTGGGCTCAAAGTTTGCGTAGAGCATGCTACCATCATAGAAGTCCAATATGCGAAAACAGAAGCGAATCCGTTGAGCGGATCCCTCAAAATCTGCCCGCGAAACCGTTCCACATGGCTCTTGACCCATATATTCAAGCCTGTATTACCAGTTATTGCAAAGGTATGGCTCTGTATCTATGCAAATCTGTGAGCCATAAGCTTCGATGCAAAAAAAAATTGCCAAAAGATCTATTCTCATTTTAAACGGCGCTAAGAAGAGGTAGCTGAGTAAATACTCAGTTTTTTTAATCTTCTACTCAATAATCTGAAAAGATCTTTGCTCAGAAATGTAGCACATAGTAGTCATTGTTTTCGTAGCAGCTACCATTTCATTAGCAGTTCTATAACTATTCAAAAAACGTATTCATTCTTCATTACCAGAACTTTTTTCGTCTAAGCTCACCGACTTCTCATGGCAGAGCTTCTAGAATGTACATTTTCTAGCACTTCATTTGTAACGTTCGGCATCCCTAGGTAAGTTTCATTGCTAATTGAGAGTGGGAGAGAAGCAAGACTGTGAGGTAAGTAGAATTGGATTTGACGCACGTAGATGTGTAGAAACGTAAGCGCAGCTCTGTAAGCCTTGCTCACTTCTGTAAACGCAGCCAATGCGGTCCTGTGAGGTATACGCGCCGCGTCTAAGTATAAGGCATTGTATTTATTGGGTTCCATTCACCACAAACAAAGTGAATTAGAGTCCTTCTAAGCCACATTATCTTCAACCACATAATCAAGCACATGGGACGGGTGAGAGTGAAGATATTTATTATGCATGCACAGTACTAGCTTGCGTACAGAAGTGTTTCAAGTCATATGGCACCAGCAGTTATTTCGGTTAAACGTTTGTGCCCAAAATATGATTGAACTCCATTTGAGCATGAATGATTCCAACTATTGTACTTGCACAGAGAATGACTATGTGAAGTTCTAATGTGGTTCAAGTTAGGTTATGTGGGAACAGCCGCACAGAATTCGAACAAAACAAAACTTAAGGTTAGAATTAAATTCTTCCTCAAATGCAGTGGGTTCATTGCAATCGAAGTATTCGAGGCGGTGGGTTATGTGTGATTTCATGACTACACCTAAATCAAAACTGCTATCGTTGGTTCTCAAACTGTGACGAGGCTGAGCCGCAGTACCCCAGCGCTATCTATGAATCAGTTACGCACCGAGATTAAACAGCGGTATTAGCCTAACTAGCGCGTCTTTGCCTCTTCGGAGTTTAGCAATTTAGATTATCTTCTTTTTATCTCCTCATATTGTTTGTTCAAGCTTGAAAGAATGCTTTGAAAGGTGCCATTTGCATTACTTCTGTCTTTGCCGATGTTAATCACATGAGACTCTGAGTCATCCTCTTCAATAATGAGGATCTTGACTATTTACATCTACAAGTATGCTAAAAATATGCACATTTCACATTCTTCATATGATTTACATAATCTCAGCTGTCACACATTCTGTTATTATATTAGGTTAATGCAAGAGTTCTGTCGCATCATTTTCCAAACATCATAATTTCATGCACTCTCTAGATTTGTACCAATTTTGCTAAACATTAGGTTGGTGCAAAAGTAATGCGTGTTTTTGTAGTCCTTGTTTTAGGACAACTTTTTTCCATCAAACTTTTCTCTTTGACAAAAACTTAGCATGCTGTCAAGAAGCTCCTTTCGTCCTCTATCCAATGGTTGTTAAAACGGGCTTCTAGCTCCATTAGTTAAAAAATAATTGAGTTTCACACAACCGGACTCGAAACCAGCATTTCATTGCATCTACTTTTCTGGCCAGAAATCAGGCCCGAATAAAGGCAAACTTTTGAAAATCTAGCCATCGTATTTAATGGAAATTGTCTACATTATGCACATTTTACTATTTCCTCAGAGATTACCTAGACTGAGATCTAGGCGTCCCAACATGGGCAGTCGTTTTGATCATTCTGTGTCCCATAAATTTCCTTTGAAGAAAGCAATCGCCAAAGCTTTGCTCATTTCTGTAAGCATAAGGGTGGGCCTCCTACGGACAGTTTTTACAGAATTGTGTAGCTGTTCATTACGCAGAATATCAAAGAACCCCATATTTTGGGAATTTTAGGCCTGCGAGAAAATGTCCAAAAAAAATGGACAATTTTGGATTGAAATTTTTTTCTTTCTGCAAACCTTTTTCGCCCAAGACTTTTCCAATTTACTTTGTACTGTTGACTTACGGCTACAAGGTAGGCTACTTATCATTTACATTAACAAATTTTGAAGGAAGTTATGACCAGTTGAAAATGAGGTTTTAGAAAAAAACTTTTTCTGGTTATCAATCCATATTTTTCTGTCCATTGGTGATGTGAGTATAGGGTGATCTGCGCTGTATTGAGAAAGGTTTGGTGCCTCTGACGTTTCTTACCGCGTTGAAAAATATAGATTTTTTAGAAAGTTATAGCACCTCAAAGTGAGAATTTGCAAAACGCGCATTACTTTTGCACCAACCTAATAGAAGAATCCCTTTTTGACAGTGCTTGATGCTCTCTAATGAGGGGGCAGTTTTTGGGATCGAAGCAAGAAAATAAAACCACTTCTCGGTCATTCTGAGTCTAAAAATCTGGAACTTGCGGCGATAGAATTCCGAGCAAGCTGTACAGTAATCTTTTCCACAATTTACAACAATGCAGAGTTTGTGCCAAATGAGGGTTTCTGCAGAGAGTTACGATTTTCGAAAAAGTTAAGTTTGCACCGTTTGGAGAGCAAGAAGTGATTTTTCAAGAATGATGCGACAGAATTTTGCGCCTAATAGTCGCTGCTTAAGGCCTCGGGCATACTTCACGCGATTTCAGTCGCCACGCGATCTGGCAATACTCCAAATATTTATAACCCATCGTGGACACATTCTAAATGTAAGAAAGTAAGGCATTATATCAGTTTACGAGAGTTATACTGGCTATGCTTTTGTAATCTGCCAGCGTCGGATTTTGAGAAATCTGGCAAACCGCCAGATCGCGTGGCGACTAGAATCGCGTGAAGTATGCCCGAGGCCTAAAGCCTCGGACAGACTTCACGCGATTTGATCGTCGCGACTGAATCGCGACGAGACAACTGTTACAACATCATTTCATGCCGATCAACTTGCATTTCGGTTGTGATAATTTTCCAAACCGAATTTTGAATGTGAAGTTAAAATGAATGGAAATGTCGGCGATTGAGTCGCGACGATCAAATCGCGTGAAGTCTGTCCGGGGCCTAAAATGGAGCTAAGACGCCTTTGGGTGTTTTCAGGACAAACTTAGGTTAATTTTTTGCCTCACAGTATAGCTGACGATTTACCACCATTAGCGTATCATCATGACTTATAATAACGGGCTAAGGGTGATTACGTGTTTGTTAACGGGCTAAGGGTGATTACGTGTGTGTGTGTGTGTGTGTGTGTGTGTGTGTGTGTGTGTGTGTGCGTGTGCGCGCGCGTGTGTGTGTGTGTGTGTGTGTGTGTGTGTGTGTGTGTGTGTGTGTGTGTGTGTGTGTGTGTGTGTGTGTGTGTGTGTGTGTGTGTGTGTGTGTGTGTGTGTGTGTGTGTGTGTGTGTGTGTGTGTGTGTGTGTGTGTGTGTGTGTGTGTGTGTAACGAAATTCACAGAGCGAGTCGCAAACAAGGTTTCAAGCCGCAACTTTTTGCACAACACACACTGCTACCATCCAGATTCACCATGTCAAAGCACGAGCAGGTCCGTTGAGTAGGTCCCTCAAAAATCGCACCCCAAACGAATCCACTCAACATCTGGCGCGCAAATTGGGTCCGTATTACTAATTATTGCAAAATCATAATTATGTTTGGCGAGTGAATGTGCGAGTCATGATCTTTAGCCCAAAAATAGTGATGGAAGTCTATTACTCAACGAAAACGGCGCCAAAACGAATCATTTGCGTAAATGGTCAGTTTGCCAGGTTTTTACCTCAGCATTTAAGAAGCTTTTTGCACACAAATTTAGCTCATCGTGGATATTACCCTACCCTCATGGCGACTACCAAACCATGAAATTATTTGAAAGTGTTTCAATTCTGCATTCGTTTTTCATATTCCAAAGTTCCATCCACGCAAAATACCGATCTCACACGAAAAAGCTTTCGGAATGAGTAGTTGTTTACGATTCATTCGTAAAGAGGGCATTGCGCGGTATGTTTCAGTGCCATGTTATGAGGGAATGAGTATGGCATATAGAAAAGCCAGTGCGAGCCTCTGCGAAGTAGAGGTGATGCACTGGTGATACAATAATACAATGATACAGCGATAGCAAAAGGAAGATGTCAAAGAAATCTAAACACAAACAAATTCAAACATTAACATACCGGAGGAGAATAGCAGAGGTAAATAAAATACAGCAACTTTGCTGATCCAATCCTTGTCGTTGGGGTCCAGCGATCGAGCGGGAGGATGGCAGTAGAATAGGGGGTGAGAGAGACATCTAGGGACGATGACGTGGCGTTAACTTGTTTGATCCTGACCAACGTGAAGAGGTATTGCACCTGATGAAGACCAAAGCTAAAGTAATTATGATTACTGATTTCTAGAATTTGTCTAGCGCATTGCACGAGCGCTTTGGCCACTTTCAGCAGGGCACATAGTGAGTACGCAATTGCACCAAGAACTATTGCTGCACTTGCAGCAGCATGCCTCACCTATCTATTTAGGCCGATATATCCTCACTGTGATAAAATTGGTTCTTGGTGCAACTGCGTACCTACTATGTGCCCTGCTGAAGGTGGCCAAAGCGCTCGTGCAATGCGCTAGACAAACTTGTAGAAATCAATAATCATAATTACTTTGGCTTTGGCCTTCATCAGGTGCAATATTTCTTCACGCTGGTCAGGGTCAAACAAGTTAACGCCACGTCATCGTCCCTATATGCCTCTCTCACCCCCTAATCTACTGCCATCCACCCGCTCGATCGCTGGACCTCAACGACAAGGATTGGATCAACAAAGTTACTGTATTTTATTTACCTCTGCTACTCTCCTCCGGTATGTTAGTGTTTAAATTTGTTTGTGTTTAGATTTCTTTGATATCTTGCTTTTGCTATCGCTATATCATTGTATTATTGTATCATTGTTTTTGCCTCATCGCTGTCGCCCCGGAGTGTACCGATATTGTCGGCACCCCGTTTCATCCATATCGGTTCTCGCATGTTATTCGCGTAAGCACCGTAAGGTCACTATTTGGTGACCTAATATGATATAAGCGTGCATAGCGTTTGGCTCCGCCTGTTAACAATATACAATTCTACCACTGCACCACCGCGTGCGGTTGAGCTCAATAAACTCTCTGACTATAACTTTTGTTGTGTTTTACATTTGTACGGGCCCACCCTTAGCCAATTTCTCAAAGGCGCCACCCTTACGCCTAAAACCCCCGCAGAAGGGGCAATCTAGTGTTGGCATAAAATTCTTTTTTTTCTCATGTACATGGTAACGTAGAAGAAGTAAGTCAAAACTCAACGAATTCGCTGAAACAAGGCAGTAATAGAATATTTAATATATTAGAAATGCTCAGAGCTATTCTTGTTTACGATCATGTTGTCATGTAAGCCTGGGGAGTGCACAAAGCTGATCTTGAAAGTGTTTCTCGTTTGACAAAAAACACATAAGAAGCTAAATAAGTGGGGACCGATTCGGCAGTTGCACTACCAAGGATAAAGAATGAGGTGGGAAATTCAAGTTGAATTTACGAAAACATAGCAGAGGTTCTGCAGTCAAGTTCATTTCAAATCTTGAATTGGCTTCACCCAGGTACGACACATATCTAGCCTCTTGCCTCTTGGCGGCAGTTTCACCAATGAACCCTATCAACCAACGAACCACCACCAAGGCTGATGAGCGTTTTATGCGACACTCTTCAAGGAATTCTTATTCTTCAGAATCTTGCAAGTGGTTGAGAAGACTCCGAATATTCAAACACTTGCCAATAGACTAAGTTGTTCAATAGAACCAGAGTCGAAACATCTGAAACGAGTATCTACGCTTGCTGTCAGAAGAAACCAAGAATTGTCGTTGACGCATGAGCCTAGAGCAGCACGCATGGTTAGTGGACGTTGATGCTTCCAGGTATTGATGATCGACACATATCGCATGTAACCCAGGGCTAGGCATGGCTCAGACAATCGAATGGATACCTCCGGAGGGCAAATGGCCCCTATCACGTATATGTTCGTAACCAGGCTGAGGATACCTCACCAAGCGTAATGAGTATTGTGTTCGTAATTAGCATGTAAATTACTCCTGGGACCAAGTTCAAGCGGGTTCCGAAATTTCCAGATTTTGGGCCATTTGGTGAAATGGTCATTTCAAACCTAATTTACTTTGTTTTGAGAGTGAGTTAGCTATGTCTTCTTCCAGTACAAAGCACTATTTCTTCTGTGCATACAAGAAAAATCCTGCTTCGAATAACGGCCAAACTATAGGAATAAGAGCCAGCCAAAATCTCGCTTGTCTCATTTTCGCTTGCAAGTTGTGCTTTCAGCAACTTTTAGTCGGACCAATTTCTCCAGTGGAAACTAAAGGACTTGTGCTGGAAACATATAAATATGCCATCTTCTCTTGCAATGTACGTACTCAGACAATTCGGAACTTCCGCAGGACAAGCAAAATTTGCAGCTGTTCCGCAGGATTTTGTTATTTATTGCAAAAGTAAAAACGTTGAAAATAGAAACTTCCGCAGGATTTTCACATTAGACCGGTTGAAAACGCAAACTTCCGCAGTATCTTTTACAAAGCGCTGCAAAATTTCCGAAAAATGGCGGCGCCATTTTTCGGAAATTCCGCAGCGCTTTATAAAAATTCCGCAGCACTTTGACATGCCAGTACTTCCGCAGGGTATGGAATGTGCTGTCTCATATGATGTTTTTCGCCAACAGCTAGAGTGCATTATCGAACATGTTAGCCGTAGTGGAGAGGATAGTAGGTGAGTCTCACAGTCAATAGAGTAGCTTCAAATCTCGCCTAGGTGTTCCCTTTTGCTGTTGTGGTTCGCATTCTTCGAATCTTCCGCAACACCTCATCTGGGAACTTCCGCAGCACGTTTACGGAACTTCCGCAGGTGACCCAGCGGAACTTTTCCGAACGTTCTGCAGAAGTTCCGGTCAGTTTCTGAGTGGTTACGCAGATCTAGCATACTACCATAACCGGGCCATGAACGGCCATATCTTTTTCATGGTGCGATGATTTAATACGAAATTTCTAATGGAAAGAAAAAAAGGTTAAGCAGTCTCAACGGTGCGGGAGAAGTAGATGTATGAATGCGTTGAAGGTAAGTTAATGGGGTTTGGCAAAACCGTCAAAAGGCAGCCACATTTTCTTGGAGATTGTCCCACACCCATTAACTTTATCTTTAACTCTATCTTTTACTAGCTGCGATCCCCGGTCCCGCCCGGGACAAGGGTCCAAAATGGCCCGTCTGCTTCAAGATGTTTGCTTACCATTCCTCGACTTCCTTCAGATCATATTTTCTCTTCCTCTCCTGCTTCAGCTCCAAGTCAGTTCCAGCACACGTTTAGTATCCGAGGTGAATTTGTCCTTCTGGACAGGCTCGCTTAGTGACACCGCATACTCTTCACCGCAAAATGTAAACGATCTCTACCGCCCCTTACTTCTCAACTTGGAAAAAATGAATGATATAGCTTTCATTTCCTAGATGTTAAACAAATCAATAAATCGATAGTAGGACCCAGCAAAAAGTAGCCTATCTTCTGCGCCAGGCCTCATTCATAGGGGAGCAAATTTCAGCCTCATCGGTTCACAAACAAAGAAGTCTATAAGCCACATACTTACATACAAACGAATTTACAGAGATTGAGTTTTATTTATATATAGATTCATTCTCAACGGTTTACACTGTTCATGCAAGAGACCGTGGTGATATTATGTAAGGCTTTATCATATCAGTAGTGAGACCGCATATGTAATAACAAGTGTTCTCCATACAGCACAATCCTTCTTGGTTCCTGCCAATTACAATTAGGCTTATATATCTTGCAATGCTTACGGATGTCGCCTTCCCACCTCGTTCAAGGTTCTCCTTCACCGAAACGTCGGCCAGTGTGTGGAATCCAACGTGTAAGCATGTTTGTCCATCTTCCAACGCCTTCTTTTCTAAGTATTCTTCCAGCAAATCGCCATTTTCTTCGACGAGCTATTCGACTACATCTTTCAGTTTCGTGATAGAACGTAGTCATTTTGAAGATTCTTATTCTTTCAAGCGAAATCCTAACATTAATCATTCTATCGTTCTTTGGCATCGAACAAGTTTTAGCAGCGAGTTCCTTGTGGCCCAAGTTTATCGTATAAAAGCGTTGGAAGTATCACGTTATTGAAGTAACGGCGTTTGAGATGAACAGCAACATTTCGACTCCCGAGAAATTGTCGTACTTTTCCAAATGCATTCCACGCTGACTGCGTGGGCATTGAATTAGCTGTCCAAGATATATCGTCCTTTTCCCACAGTATAGCGGGCGGAGCTTTGCCAACGTCTGCCAACCGGGTGGGGGAACGAAAGCCGCCAGGTCCAGCCGCCTTTCGCGGCCAGCTGGTACAGTAAGTTTCGACCCGCTTTAGGCGGAAATTGGGCTGGCGGGAGTCCGCCTCGCAACAGCTCGCGCCGTTTCGCAGCTACAGTATGTCCTATCGTGCTGAGAACCCATGTCTGCGTCTCTTCAATCTCCTTAGTCTTTGCTTGGCAAAATGCCAGTGCTATGCACTCGCGAAGCCTCCAGCGATGCGCATGCGCTGCTTCACGTAGAATGTCTCGCCTAATCCGGGATGAAACTGACTGTACTTTCGCAGCGTTGTTGCATGTCGCTCCAGGACCAGCAGTCCGCGGAGGCGGCTGGACCTGGCGGCTTTCGTTCCGCCACCCCTGCCAACCTATGCGCATCGCAATTTTTAGCAGCTAGAGATTGAAGAAACTAATGCTCCAAAATGGAGGTTCAACAAGTTTTCAACGTCTTCAAATGCCTGCAGGGCCACTCTCTCAGACATTCGCCGTTGTAACCCGCAGGTGGACCGCCCACAAAATGGCTGATCGCACCAAAAGCCGGTGCACCGGCGGGAGACATGAATTTAGTTTTGACCGGATTTTACTGCGATTTTGCCCCGACGCGCGAGCGCATGTTTTAACACGCCCGATAGCGCGCTCCAAGTAATCTTCGGGCTCATTCGAAACCAAGCACCGCGGAGAAAAGGATTTCGAAATACCGTCAGTCTCACTTATCGTTTTCCTTTTGATTTTGTTAGTCGTCGCCTGGTAGTCGTTCCTTTTGATCATCTCACTTCTGTAAAACATATCATTGTTTTCAATAAAATCACATTCTTGTTCCTGTTTTATCCCGACTTTATGCATTCTACGCTCTCATACTTACCGCGTTTGCTCTGCTTTATCGAGTTTTCATATTACCAAAGTATTTCAGATGACAGAGCATTTGATGAAGCTTTTGCTGCGGAGGATTCTTTCTTTAAACACCTGTTGTCATTCCGATTGTTCCGTATGCGCGTACGACTCTTGGTCTAGGAACATTACCAATCGACATGTTGATCTGTTGGCCAGAAAGTAAGTCCATAGTATTTTTTAGTATTATTTGTATTTTTTCACAGCTGTCTTCCATTTATCTTTATCAATCCATTTGATTTTCGAAAATTTTCTCATGCAAGATGGTGCAAAGGTAGGAATGTGTTTGGCTGGTTTCGCCATCTGAAAGAGGGGTTTGGACCGTGAAAGGAATTTTATTTGTCTCCAGTGTGTTATTGCCAACACGTGAACATCATTGTTGCCTGGCTGCACTTCTGTGTACAGATGCAAAAATATATGCGGTCCATTAATAATCGGTGCACTTGTCCAAAAAATGTACTATACTATTAACTATGTGTTGTGTGAGCAGTGGCTTTCTCGAGGAATGTTTTGCATAGAAAAAAACTGCAGTCTTATTAGTATTTCTTGATAAGGAAGGTAAATACTTCCGGTGACGGTGTCACCCTACAGCATGCGTCGTGTCGATCATTCGTTCTTTCATCGCGTAGGAGTTCTACTTTCCTTCTGTTCGAGCATTGAGCAATGTCGTTATTAGTGCTTTTTGCAGATCGCGTAATGGACTTGCTCAATCCCCTTCGACTACAAATTCTTTGGTTGCTGATGCATAAAGAATGTTAAGAAAAAGCCAGAACGACCTGAACTACGTTGTTTTGTAAAACTTCGCAGTTCTTAAGAAGTTTGCAGTATCTAAAAATGGCAGACATAAGCGGCTGTTAGATAGTTTTTGCTTGAAATAGCGCTTATTAAACACTTGTCATCTGCGAATCTGTTTGAAATGTAATTTCACTCTTATAGTTTTTTTCAAAGCATTTAAGAAGAACGCTTTGTCCTTTACAATCAATACCGGACCGAAGTCATTCTTTTTATATTCGCTTAGAACGTTTTTATATCTTTGTGAATCTAATGTTATCTCTGCCTTAGGTGTTAGAACGACGCTTTGCGTCCTTTTTTGGGGTTAAAAAGAGCTTATTGTTGATATAAACTATCACGGGACATTTATCAAACTTACGAAAACATCGAAGCATAAATGGCACGTGATGTACGTGATATCAATTCGAATAAATTATTTAGGGTTTGTACTGGATGCTCTTGGGTTGCCGGACAGAGGACTTTTACAATCTGCATCCGAATACGAACGCAATCCAGACAGGTAAGTCCACTTTTGGAAGGCCTTCCATGCACTATTAATTTAGTTGGTGGTTGAACCTGGCTACGAACAACGAGGAACGCAGACGAAAGTACGACAATCTCTCGGAAGCGCGGATGACTTGGATTGCACGCACACGCATGGCCATGGGAAGAGCACTGTGAGTTACATCAATCTAAAGCAAAGGTGACAATTGACCATCACACCTATTTAGAACGGATTTGCGTGCGTACCATCTCGATGCTGACCGAGGAACCCTGCTGGCATCGAAGGTAAAACTTTCTTCCTCAGAATTTACGCTGTTGATGCTGATGATGTTTTTCAGAAGAAGCGCCCCTGCACATCTGACGTGACTGGCTTGAACGTCATCCAAAAAACGGACGCCGACATCGCAGAAACGGATGCCAACGACACACATTAGATCATATACACATTTTCAGTTGTGTTTTTTGTCAAGTGCTTTCTCGATGTAGCTTATTTGATTTTGCGCTGATGCAGACTTTTCCTTACCATGAAGCTTTATACACAATTCCAGTTGTTTTTTTGTCAAGTGCTTTCTCGATGTAGCTTATTTGATTTTGCGCTGATGCAGATTTTTCCCCACCATAAAGTTTTCAATAAATTCTATAGCTTGATTTGTAAGTGACAGTGAAAGAAAACAGCACGGTGGAAGTGAAACACACAAGTATAGACCGTAACTCTGTACTTGTGTGTACTCCATACTTACGCTATATATATAATATATATATGTATATATATATGTATGTACCTACGAGGGTGGGTGAACCACAGCTCTAAGGATCGGGGCATTATGGCGTCTCCCGCAGGTCACTCCGATAATGACCGGAGAATGCCGTGTCGGGGCATTATGGTGTGTCCCGCAGGTCGCCGCGCTGCAAACACAGGTGACCTGATTTTGCCCCGTCACCGATTTCGTGTGACGCGCCGTTGGTCAATGAGATCACATCGTTTTAACCTGCGGGTGACAACCGCGAATGTCTGAGCTCGTTATACGCATGGAAATCGCTTATACGAAGCAATCTAAGCGTTCACTGACATGGAATCTCATTGTAATACCGAGCTCATCCACTTGGTTTTGTGGCCATTGATATGAAATCCAATTTGAAAACATGTACGAAGAAGCTTTACAGCCATTTGATTCCAAATGACTTGGAATGAGACCTATGAGTACAACGTCATCCGCAAAGGCAAGGTAATTACCGATCTTCTCCTTCTTCCATTGTATGGATTCGATGCGTATGTCATATCCTTCTCCTTCTTCCAGTTGGTATGGATTCGATGCGTACTGCAGACATGTGATGAAAATGAGCGGAGACAATGATCGCCTTGACGGACTCCTTTATGTGTTTTGTATTAGCATTGATATTGTTGAGTTGAAGTGAGGCTGCTGCAGTTTGATATAGTAGTTGTATCATCAAAATCGTGTCATTATCTACTTCAAAGTACGCAAGAGCTTCCCAGATTGCGTTGACGTTAATAATATCGAAAGCTTTTTCAAAGTCGAGGAAAAGAAGTGCAAATGGTAGATGGTATTCATGGATCTTCTCAATAAGTTGGTTGATGGTTTGCAAGTGGTCGGTAGTTGAAAACGTTCGTTGAAAACGCTTGCTTAATAGAAAGACGTATCTACCTTTTCCTTTATTCGGTGGGCCAAAGCTCTTGTCAAAACCTTGTAATGAAGGTAAGAGGGAGATAGGGCGGAGTTTTTGATGCCATACCGATCGCCCTTCTTGTAAGTGTAATTATGGAAGCATGTGCAAATTCACTGGATATGCTACCTTGTTCAAACATTCGGTTGATGATATCTGCTAGTTGTGATGCAAAAATCGATGCCTGGGGCAGTGTTTCTGCTTTGAAGCAGCTATCCTTAACTCGTCCGCAGTTAATGGGTAATTCACGATTCGATGGGTGTGAGGCTAAATGGGATTGTCGGTATTCCGTAAAGCTCAGCAACGTAAGTAGTAGCGAGTAAACCAGCTTCGGTGGAGTTGATTGTTAATGTCCCATCTGGTCGGCGTAGCTGGCAGATAGTTCCTCGTTGATGGACAAGCTCAAGACGACCCGCTTTATAAGCTCAAGACGACCCGCTTTATACGGTTGACTCGAATGGCACGCTTCAGAAAAAAAAGATGATGTTCATGAAGATCGTCTTTCATGAACTATCTGGCAACTTTACAAACAATGGAGTATTCAACGGAGTTGAAAGAACTCCTCTGTCCTATCCCGTACTTCATTTCACTCTCAAACGAAGAATAGATTGAGTTTTTTCGGATATCCGTTTAGCGGTTCCCAGTGAACTTCTGCATGAACAGCAGCCTCCTGTACTGATGTACGTAGTTGTAACCAAGAGCTCACCGGATCATTCGATGTCAGAGATGATGATGAAATTTCATTTACTCGGGGATCATTGAGTAAAGCTGTCTTCATTTCGAGCTCGCAATAGTCGGGAGGCAGTCGAGCTAAACGTACTTTACTGGGCATGATCCGGATGTCGACATCAGCCCGAATAAGTCTGTGGTCACTTCCTTCATCAAACTTGTTGAAAACAGTAATATTAGTTACTATTCTGGGTTGCCGTGTTAATACGTAGTCTATCTCTTCGATTACTTGTCCATTAGGAGATCGCCAAGTCCATCTTCGTCTGTGAGGCTTTTCGAAAAACGATTTCATCACATAAAATTTTTCAGACTCAGCGAACTCAAACATGGCCTGCCCTTTACTATTCCGTATTCCAAGACATTTGTCGCTGACGTATTCGCTTCGTGGCCCATCTCTTCCTATACGCGCGTTAAAGTCGCCAACTAAGATGTCATAGGTACATCGTTTTTGTGAGAGTGCGCATCCAAGTTCTTCTACAAAATCTTCATAATCATACTTTCGTCATGGTGCATAGGCTATAGAAACTCGCATAGACCTTCCCCGCATCCGAAAGTGGATCTGGATAAGCGTTCCGAGACGAAGGTTATGCCTACGCAAAACGACGACTGCGCTCATTCACTAGTATGCCGACTCCCCTTTTAGTGGCTTCTCCATTTGTTCATCCACTATTATAAAAATGTAACTTCGAGAAGCTTCGTTTCGTATAAGAAGCGCCACTGCGTCGAGTTGCGCATAGTCCGAAAATGTCAAATTTTATCATACTTAGTTCCTCCTCTAGCGCAACTAATCTTTTCTCACTACACAGAGAACAAGCATTGTAAAAACATGCGCGTAATTGTTCTCGTCGTCTTTGGGTCCTGCGATCTGCAATATCTCGTCTTGACATCCTTCAATGGATCAGCCACGGTTTCTTCCACCGAACTTCTTCTTAACTATCCTCGAGCGTTGGTTAAATCAAAGCAGCAAAATAACGACCGTGGGATGTTAGTGACGGAAATGCTGCCCATTAACTTACCTAAACTTTCATGATATATTTATATAGACAGTACCCGTAGTTTTCGCAATAGTGATTTGAGCCTAATTCGTCTTTTTTACTGTGAGTAATAGTTCCTGGAAGCAGAACATTAAAAGCGAAAAATTATCTGAGCAAGATTTTGGCTCACTTCTAATTTCAGTGTTTGAAGGCTAATTGTTAGTGTTAGTTTAGCATATGCTAATAAGGAGTAGTGCTTTGTATTGAGTGCAAAAGGGCTCCTGTATTGAGTCCAGAAGGCTTTGTATTGAGTCCAAAAGGCTCCAGCAAGTCCTTTGAAACAAGGCAAATCACGTATGACGATTTTGCTGAATATAATATTCGGAAACTTCAGAAATCGCTAAAGGTGGATGAGAGGAGTTGTTTGAAGTGCAGATTACGAAAATGCACTCATGCGTGATAGGCCTCCTTCTCATGCTTACGGTAGACAAACGGTAATTTGGAGGGATCCTACTGAGAAATAAAGGGGTGGAGGGTTCTATTTATGATCGTGTGTCCACCCCTTACTCGAACCTGGGTGTGACTCTTACCCTGATTATTAACGTTCATATTGAATCCTGACACGCTTTAAGAGCAAACAACCATGCGGCGATCCTTTCGTTTCTTCTTCCCTGCACTTTGCTCATATAATGTAACGGAGCTCGTTAGCTTCAGATGACCCCGAGACTATCAAAACATTGAGGCGCTGCATCTTTTCTCATTTGTTGATGCTTTTCAAGAAGTGAAAAGTACGGTTGTAGTTAAACATCTTGGAAGTCAGTTTGCTACTGGCTGTTTTTCGCCTAGTGCTTTCTCTCATTTAAAACGATTTGGACGGATATTTGAATTCAAAACCAGCCAATATTTATCGAAATCCATGCATCACGTTTGAAGTTGCCTTTTTGCTCAACAAGGAACATGTTTTAGTTAAGCAAATGAATCGAGATTGAATGTTATGAGTTGTTTTCTGCCATGAAAAGTTGATTATGAACAACAAGTTTTCACAAAGTGAACAACAAGGAACGCCCTCCAGTAAGAAGTTATTAGGTTTGCAGAATATGCGACAGCGAAGGGAGCGCCGCTCGCTGAAGGTTTGTCCACTCCCGGCTACCCATACCCTCGATACATAGAGCCACGTACTCTGATAACCTTCACTTTGAGGGCTATGAGGGGACACAACCTTCACCTGGAAAAAAACAGAAGTCATCCGGGGCTTCACCCCGGATGTTATTATCCTGATTATATCGGAACGAATGCTAATGAAGCAAATATAAGGAATAATATCTCTAGCTTATCCCAGCGAAACCGAAAATTTGCGTTTTCATAGCCTTTTTTACTTTAAAAAAGGTTCCTGTGGGATTTTCGCCAGAATTCAGAACAAAATTTCTTAGTTAATCTCTCGTTTGAACAAAATCTGGTTTTAGAAGTTTAGGAAAGCTATTGGAGTTGAATACGAACGAGAAACTGCGCTTAAATCTTGCGCAGAGAGTCGCGCACGAAAACGCTGGTCTATCTCGTTAATGAGTGATTTTCAAAGCTTGGGACGTTGTCAGTTCACCTCGTCGTGTCATGGCGATCAGAATGATATATAATGTTGCGGGGTTTCGTTGAGACCCCGCGGAGATCTATGACCAGAGCCAAATGCCCCGTCGGCTCTGGTCCATGCCTTCGATAGTCAAGAGACAGAGCCTAGAAAGTGATAGTTGTTTGAGTTCTTGCCCCCTATAAAAAGTGAAGGTTGTTTCAGAAAAAATAGATGGAAATTTAGAGATCTGAATTGAACCAGGAAACTTGAAAAATTCATATAAAACAGAGGCTAACACATCACCTAATTTAAAACCTTATCTTGGTGGTTTCCTACGCACATTTTTGTCTTCAAAATTGCCGGTTAAATTGGGTGGCAACAGGAACAAAGTTCTTTTCTAATTGAAAAAAGCGTTAGCTGTGGCTGTAGTTGAGAACCGAAAGAAGGCGAACTTGTCAACAACTAAACTGAACATGTTAAACATGTCTGAAAAGTTATGCTGCACATCGACGCCAATCTGATTTTTGACGCGTCCTTTGAATTTTCACCCCCGCATGGTCGTTTCGTATCCTGCGACGTTGTCTGAATTCTTCCGCTCATCATTCTGAGCAAGTAACGTCCAAGCTGGAGAAAATTCGTTGCAAAAGCATTGAAAAAGAACAAGGTAAAGAAAAACGCACTTTTTGGTAATTTTCACAAAAAAAACGGCATAAGCAAAGAAGTAAGCTCGGCGACGTTGTCTACATTATAGACAGAAACAAGATCTATCGAATACACAAAAAAACCGAGTGAAAAGAGTTGAACTGAAGAAGAAACAAGAGGTTTTCGAAAACTCCGTTTTTCCTATATTTCTCGTTTAAATCATGAAAAGGAGTCTTGCGACGTTGTCAGCGTGAAAATAGAGATCAAGAGCTTTAATATGATATATAGATTGTCGAAATTGGGCTCCCAAAAACGAAGAAAAGCGTACCAGAGCCAAATGCCCCGCGCCCCGCTTTTGGGGTAGCGAGGTAGCGCGCAAGTCGCGGAGACGCAGACGAGCAGCGGAGACAGACCAGAGCCGGCGGGGCATTTGGCTCTGGTCATTGATCTCCGCGGGATCATAACGAAACCTTGTAACATTATATATCGTTGTGATCCTCATGAGACGTCCAGGAGCACTGACAACGTCGCGGGTCTTGAAATTCACTCCATAACGAGATAGACCAGCATTTAAGTAGCGACTCTCTGCGCAAGATTTGAGCGCAGTTTCTCGTTTCTATTGAACTCCAGCGGCTTTCATGAACTTCCAACGCTCAATCGAAGTCTAGAGAAAGATTAGTTGAGAAATTTTGCTCCAGTTCCTCATTGAATTTTTGAATAAAAGTCTTTTAGGCAAAAAAGGGCCATAAAAACGTAATCCTTCGGTTTTTTGAGCTTCTTTTGGATGTCACTACTATATTTACCTCATTCACATCTCTCCCTATAATGATATGTCATTAGTTATGCCATGATATCCGGGGCTTCGCCCCGGATGACTTCCCTCTAGGTGAAGGTTGTGTCTATCATGACGCTCAAAGTGAAGGTCACCAGAGTACGTGGCTCTATGTATCGAAGGTATGCTCTGGTCTGTCTCCGCTACTCGTCTGCGTTCCGCGCGCTGCGCGCTACCTCGCTACCCCAACGCGGGGCGCGGGGCATTTGGCTCTGGTACCCTTTTCTTCACTGTTTCGAACCCAATTCTAGCAAGCTATATATCATTTTGAAGCTCTTGATCTCTATTTACACGCTGACAACGTCCCAGAACCACATTTTTTGATTTCATCGAGAAATCCGGCAAAAACCTTGTTTTCGAAAATCTCTTGTTCTTCTCCTAGTTTAACAATTTTCACGCGGTTTTTTCGTGCATTCTATGAATTTTGCTTCTGTTCATAATGCAGGCAACCACCCAGCCTTTATCTCTTCGATTATTGTAAAATTTTTTGCGAAAAATCATAAAAAACGCGTTTTTCTTTACCCTTGTTCTGTTTCAGTGCTTTCGGATCCATTTTTTTCCAGCTTGGGCGACTGTGGCTCAGAACAATAAGCGCAACAATCTAGACAACGTCCCAGGAAACAAGAACGTCAATGCGGGGGTAAAAATTCAAAGGACACATAAAAAATCACAACCCCTGTTGCGAATTGCTGGTCTTGGAGCGAAAACTTGCACTTTGAAAAGCCGCCAAATGAATGATTCCAAGCCTCATTGCAGCGTTTTAATCCGGTTTTCAGCACTTTCTTTTGCTTTTTATATCTGTTTTATGTCATTTTCTCTTCTCTGATCATCTTTAAACAACCTTCACTATTTATGACTTTAGATGTTCAAACAACCTTCACTTCTGACGCCCTGTCTCTAGACTATCGAACGTATGCGGCTACCGCTTGCAGGACTCGCGACCCGTTTGACGGCGATCATTGTATAGTCGTCCTCCCCCCACTAGACACTCAGTGGACGAATTTGAATTTGAGCAGGAGCAATGGCTAGCGTCAGAGCGCGGCAGACGCCGCCACTGTCGAAGTGTGCGCATATGCTGTTTTTTTCATTTCTCTTCGTGTTTCTTTGTTGCTACTCTTCTTGCGGCAATGCATCATATCAGATTCAAGATTTTGCTACCGGTGATCGTTGTTTCATGCTATCATTATCGTTTGCCTCACATTTTTCAGGTAAAGATGGGCTTACGACGCAGTTGAAGATTCTTGATGAAATGTCGCTTATTGCCCTTTCCGGTAAAAAAAACACATGCACAAGCGTCTTTCGTGAATTATGAATCAATTTCCTAATTGAGTGTGCTCTCCAAACTTTTTTTTTCAGACCTGAATATTTTCAAGAAGTATAGGTGAGTTTTTTGAATGAAGCGTCCGACATACTTGTTCATGGCAATATCCATGCCATACGTATATCCTTCTGTGAGGAAGTGAATTCCTAGCCCCTAGTCTTCACTGCGTATATTTTCAGCTTTACCTGGAAAAAAGGCAAACGATAATAACAGCATGGAACAACGATCACCGGTAGCAAAATCTCGAATCTGATATGATGCATTGCCGCAATAAGAGTAACAACAAAGAAACACGAAGAGAATTGAAAAAACAGTATAGGTGCACACTTTGACCGTGGCGGCGTCTGCCGCGCCCTGACGCTAGCCATTTGCTCCTGCTCAAATTCAAATTCGTCCACTAAGTGTCTAGTGGGGGGAGGGCGACTATAGATGCTGTTTCAATAAGTCACCGCTGCTTCACAGAAGCCTCGCACTGGTTCTACTATCTAAATGCTTCCTCGTGCTCGCATAATGAAGCTTCAAAACTCACCGCGCCGAGCCGAACAGCACGAATAAATTATAAACTACTAACTCACCATGTAAGATCAAATACTTCAAACTTAAAATTTTTTGGGGAGAAAAGTGTCCTTCAAAAAATTGTGAGTTTGAGTCATTTACTGAGCTATTATGGCTTGATAGTCGCCATGAGGACGAAGACAACGGCGAGTTACATCTTTGAGCAAGTCTTTTGAAATTCTTAGGTAAAGCTCGACAAATCGGCTGAAAAACTGACATTAATATATCGAATCGACAACTCTACGCAATTAGTCTTTTTGGCGTCGATTTGTGAAAAACGTAGACCTATTTCTCAATGGCGGACCGAGGGGGGGGGGGGCGCACTCCCCCTTTCGAGAATGAGTCGCGAAACTTTTGAAATTTACTTACATGGGTCATAAAAATGTTGAGTGACTTGTTTATCCTTGTAAATAATCAAAATTTCTAAACTTCTTTAAAGGCAGCGTCCGGGCAGATACGAAAATGTAGAGTACAGGGGCGCCCGTACCGGTAAGGCTCTTGCCCAACTGGCAATGCACCAATTTGCTTCTGAAGTGGGAAATCCGCTTCAGAAGTGGCGACCGGAACGCCCCGGCGACAGGGACGAGTTAGTTCGATAAGTCAAAGTGCGCATACCGCACACAGTCTAGACGTAGGGTCCCACATAGACCCTGCGTTTTAACCTTGGCGGCAGGCGACAAAATTTAAAGTAAGAGCTTCAGGGAAAGCCTATTCTCGGCGTTTTCGTGCCCTCCAAGCCGCATTTTCAGAATCAGCGGGAGGAATAAGCCCGGGTAAGCGAAAAACCATTCGAAATTTTGCTCGGACGCTGCCTTTAAAAATTCAAATTAGTCTTGTAAAAATTTTTTTTACGGGGTGGCTGCCGACACGCTCCTTTTTCTAGATTTTAGGGGCTATGGGCCCGCAATTTTCGGAAGCACCTCAAAAAATTTTTTGGAGTGCGTGGCTAATGCCACGCATCTTCATTTGAAAAACCTTCTTGCCCTCCCCCCTTCCCCCGAAAATCCTGCGGCCGCACTGTTGCTCATTTTTCGGACTGGAATCCATACTTTGCAATTTGTAACTGAGAGCTAGTGTCTAATGGTATGGGTTTTAACCTTGATAACTGAGCACACGAACACATTGAAAATGAGATTTTATCCGTATGGCAAAACATAACAACTGCGGCCCCCAAACCAACAACGAACAAAATGACAAAAATAACACAAAAGCGGTGGAAAGTGTCCCTATCTGACCGGGGGAGATCTGGCTCTCTCCTAATCAGTTTTCGATCCCGCGAGACTCTTCTGCTCGCGGCTTCCCTTTTTTCCCCTTTTATGCCCTGCTGAAAGGGTCAAATCGCCTCTTCTTCCCCGCCAACTCCGTATTGAAAACCTCCGGTCGCGCCTTCCAACACCCCTCCCCTCCAGAAAGCCGTCGACCTCGGCGGCGGCGGGAGTTCTTTCGGTGCTCGCATTCTGACGGCTTCGCATAAGTGTCTGGCTTGATTACTCTGCAATAGGTGTCATAGAACTGAAAGGAACATTCAGGCGCCGCGCCTCTTCTATTTACTATTTTCAACACGGGTGACGCTAAAAAGTACAGCCGGCTCGGGCTACCAAATTCTTTTAAGGTGGTTATTGTCGTTATTGTTCAAAGTTCTAAAGACTTTCCATATGAGCACCTCGCGACATACTATTAGTAGTCAGACTGATAGCAGTTCTCCTTCTTTTTCGAGATGTTTTCTGCATGCCAATATGCATCTCTGATAGCATTTTCTTCTTTCCATGTGTCCATCGGCCATGTAATGACCCGGGTTCGGCAGTGCTTCAGTCCTTCTAAGGCGTCCTCGAGTTGGTCGAATCGCCATGAACTTTAGTAATGCAGGAAGAGGCGATCCCTCTTCAAAGCAGCGGCACATTCGGTTCTGGATCTACGTCTTTGACTTCTTTCAGCCTATGCCATTTTCACCTTGAAACTCCTCAGGGCTTCGTTGTACATGCTCGCCACGTCGTAGCTATAGACTGGGATATGCCTCTGCCGCTCTTGCTACATATAAACTCGATCCACTCTGTGCATTAAACGCGAGCCGCAGGACCTTCCCCACTCTTCGTATCCAGGCAAACCGATCCCGTGCAATAAAATCTTTTCTTCTCTCCCAAATCAATTTCCCTCCTTCCGAATATGCTATAGACAACCCAGCTTTCCAAACGCGTACCGAATGATTCTAGTCCCAGCGTTTCGTGAAGTTTATTCCTTGATATCGTTCAGCTGCGACTCTGCGAGACACTTCTAAGCACCTGCAGCAGGTGACCAGATTGTGCCTCTCCCTCGATGTAGGCATCTAAGCAGGGAACTATACTTGGTTACCCCGGCCATTCATAATGATTTGTATATTAAAAATGCGCCTTTGCTGGTTCAATTAGTGTTTTCATATCTGCGAAGCAAGAATCTAGATGGAGTTATGATTATTCTTTTAAAAATGAATTGCGCTACGGCGAAGGGTGAAAATCATTAATAAAAATTTTTCTTTCATCTTCAAATGCTGAATATTGTTTAAGTAGGTATAGATACAACGTTACACCTTTCAAGATTTCCTCAATAGCTTCAAACGGTAAAATAGATCAAATTGGGTGATTTTAACTACCTAAACGTATGTAAATTTTCTACGAAAAAAAAGTTCATAACTGCCTTTAAATGATCGTTTCGCAGATTTCGAGTACAGATTTGGGATCCGCGTTTCGAGATGCACCTTATGGTATACATCGCATTCCACATGGCCGGGGTCACCAAGCATCGTTTCCTTGAAGAGCCATGTCGTATGCTTGAGTATTTGCCAACTCACAGATTAACGATGACTGCGATGCTGCGCAACGGCCAGTTTTCTGTTGACGACGTTGCACGATGGTCCACGCGGTCGAAACTTCAGTAAAGCGAATGAATTCGATTTCGTAACTTAAGAAAAACCAAATTGAAAGCAGGGCTGGAGGTTGGCAGAATCATTAATCCGACCAAAATCTACTTGCCAGTTCATGGCGTCTGAAGTATTTATGTCAATACAAGCTCAAAGTATAGCCCTAGTCGAGCCATGCCATACTTTCACAAAAGTAACGATCATGTTTACAATCAAAAAAGAGAGATAAAAAGCAGATGAACATTTTTTGAAGGTATGGCACCGTCCCACTTACAAATGTTTCACACTTTTGACTAATATTTATGTGATAACTTTGGCACTAATAAACTGGTGAATAGAAATTTAAGTGGACCTAAGCCTTTGAAGGCAGTGTCCGGGCAAAAACTTGATCTTGAGAATTTTTACTTACCCGGACCTATTCGCTACGCTGAATTCGAAAATGCACATTGGAGAGGGCGAAAACGGCGAAAAACGACTCTAACACGGGAGGAAAATCAGCAGGTGGGCGGGATCCTCCCCACTGTGAATTCACGCTCTTAGCTTCCAGAGCGATCTTCCCGGTTCCGAGTTCAAGTCATGCATTCGCACCTGGCTGGTGGAGATCTCAGGGCGCTAGAGGTGGGAAGATCGCTCCAGAAGCTGGGACTGCGAAATTTACAGTGGGGAGGACCCCGCCCACTTTCGATTTCCCTCCTGCGTCAGAGCCTTTTTTTGCCGTTTTGAGCTTTCCAATGTGATTTTGGGATTCAGCATAGTGAATAGACCCAGGTAAGCACAAAATCTCAAAATCGACTTTTTGCCCGGACACTGCCTTTGAGACAGCTTTATTTATTGAAAATTCTGGTGTTTTCTTAGGTAATTAGAAGGAAATGAGGCACTTATTGACAGTAGTTGTACCAATCTTTGAAACCAAAGCCGTGTGCATTACACCATACTTAGAGTTAACCTAACTGTTTATTGTTTCGGCCAGTGCTGTAGCTGACCACTGAGCCAACCACCCATCTAACGTGTTGATCTGTAAATCTTCTATTGTTTTAGCATCGTGATCACTACCTCTGATAAGATGAAAAGATTGATTTGCGTACTACAGTTGATCCCTGTTGCTCTACAAGTGAATGAAGGTAAGGAAGTTCATGAGAAGCTTTCGTTTTACATAGCGCGTTCTGTTCGGAGTGTGATGTAATGAATCATTTTCGAAATGCCAAGAACACAATAGAGTGTTTGTGTGGCTTGTTCAAATGTAGGCTGTGATTGGTAATCTTGTATTCGACTAATGTTTCAGGTATCCACTTTCTTCGGAGTCTAAAGTTGAATGCATGAGCAACCTATCCTACTCAAACCGTCTCAAACTCAGGCATGCCAAATGGTTAATAAAACCAGAACTCAAAAGTATATGCAGGGTTTAACTACTGCCTAAATGAACAAATCTGAAATAGTGGTGTTGCAGCACGATGTATAAGTAAATGAGCTCTGCGCGCAGGACAAAACGAGGTGTCGTCACGGAATGACTGCGCGATTCCCAAAATTGGTGTCGGAACAAAATCAGGACACCTGATTTTGTTCCGCGACAAAAGTGCGCGACAAAATTAGGTGTCCCGACGGACACATTCCGGACAAAATCGGAACACCTGTGGGAAACACCATAATGTCCCGATCGCGTTCAGAGCACGCGGCTACGCTCTTATTAACAGTTTTTGGAAGTCTGTGCCCCCTCTCACGCCTCCCTTTTCACCTACCTTGAGCCCTCGGTCTCTTGGGCTCCATTTTTCACGCTTGTTACTTTTCTGCTAGTAAATCCTAATCTTAAGTCATGAAATATATTAACAAATACCACATGATCTTCTCGAGCAGGCTTTACAATAATATCGAAATGTGCACAGATAGCAGCAAGTATAAGATTCGGAGCACCATAACTACGACACAAAGTGTGAAACAACTACAACAAAAATGTGGACAATAGCTTCAGGCTTCCTCAATGTCTTCAACTTCCTCTTCAGAGCATTCAGTATTCTCAGTCACTAAGTCTTTCTTCTTAATACTGCTGCCATCGATACTTCCGATAACGACACGCTTTTTCTGAGAATCAAAAGCTATTAATTCTAGTAATCATATGTATGAAACAACTAAATCACCTCTGACGAAAGAAGGAGGCTCTTTCGAGGTCAAAATGGTGAGTGCGGATGTCTGCGCTGCAAAATTACAGTTCAAAAGTTTTTTTGCTGAATAAGTCAAATTGTGTCTCGTATATCGCATTTAATCAGTAAAAAACTGCTGTAATAGTGCCTCTTGGAACAAAAACATGTAGGCCCACCGGAATTATTAAGTTTCTTCTGTGCAAAATTTGCCTACTCTTTGACCTACTGGCATTACGGTATCATCACCTAAGTGATGGTTGACTGCCTAAAGTCTCTTGTCAATTACAAAAGGCTCAATCTAATACAGTTCCAGCATCCGAGCACCGTTTTCAGGCAGATTTCCATCTACAGGCAGCCTTACCTTATGGAAAAGTATGGTAATTTCGCACAGAAAGAAGCTCATAATCTCAAAATAATGCGCCGCAGTTAGGAACAGCGTATTGAAATCAGCGTTTGAAGCTGATTTCAAATGTATGGATATAGATAGATAGATATATGGATATAGATAGATGGATGATACATTATGGATATAATTTTTTTTGTTAGAAATTTCGGTTTGCACACTCAATATCATATATGAGATCGTTACCGATCATCACAATCACATGCTTAGGCAGCGTCCAGGCAAATATGGATCTAGGGCCCTCACGTGAAAAGTAATCTTGTGGCTCTAAATGAGACGCTGCTCAAGCGGCAGTTCGGATAGTGCACTCACGGCTAAGATATTGGCCTCCAGGCTAGGCCCCGTGATCGTATTCGCATGGATTCATGGCTCAGCACATGGGTTTCGCGTGGGTCCTCGCGCGAAAGCGCCATGAACCCATGCGAATACGATCACGGGGCATAGTCTGGAGGCCAATATCTTAGCCGTGAGTGCACTATCTGAGCTGCCGTCTGGGCAGTCTTATTTAGGACCTCAAGATTACTTTCCACGTGAGAGCACCATAGGTTCAGGTTTGCCTGGACGCTGCCTTCAAGATTTCAAATTGCAAACGCGGAAATAGCCACTTCGGATCGAGATTTACGCCACGAATTAAATGTTTTTATCGCATTTAGTCTTCGGAATTGATTGGATTAGAACTTTTTGCTCAAATTTGGCATTATTTATCCCCTAGAGCTCGCTATAAATAGAAACTTAGACTCAAGTTTGGAAAATTGCATTCTGCAGATTTGCTGAGTTAAAGAAGTCCTAATACGTCCGAATAGAGATGAAAAGAGCACCCACTTGATTTCGAACAAAAACGCAGAGATCTTCACTGAGTTGCTACTTTGGATACTCGACCTGATCTGAAATAAAAGAGCGTAAACTATTGTTGCAAAAAAGAGGTGTGCTAAGGCTTGTCATGCTATTTATCGATGAAAATAATGTGAAAGTGAAAGGATAGACATGTCCAGGTAAAGAACGCCATCTATGAGAAAGATGACAGTCGTCTGTAAATAATACTAAATAATACCAGCCTATGATGTAGAAAATCTGAATGATGTCAGTAAGCGATTATAAACAATGTTAAAGAAAGGAGAAAGCAAAAACGTGAAAAAAGAGCACTAATCAGCAGAAATCAATCAACAAAAAAACGGCAATTTCGCAACTTTTAAAACCTTCATTATGAAGTACGCGCGTAGTGCACTTCGGGACAAAATTGCACCAAAAAATCTGGACGAAACTAAAATGATAACTCCCGCCGGTGCACCGATTTTGGCGCGAACGTCCATTTTGTGGGCGAATTTCCTGCGCGACTCAACCGCGAGTGTCTGAGTATCTTTTGATCTAACCTCACTTGGGTTTCTAACCTCCAAGGTTGTACGAGCCAGAATTTCCGATTCATACGCTAAAATTGTTTCTCCACGCGTTCTGGCTATGAGTCTCAAAAAACGCCTAGAGCTCAAAAAATCAAGCCCTGCAACTCCGCTGGGCATGCATTAAAGAAGTTTCGGTAAAGGTTAAGTTAAAGGTTAAGCCAGACTGCGTGGCGTACCCGGCGTACACAGCGTCCGTCCCACATCGTTGTGTACGTGTGCGTACGCTGCGTACGTCGCGTGTGTACCCTTATGGAACTATCTTCAGTGCATGCCCGGTGAAGTTGCAGGATTGAATTTCTCAAGCCTGTCTGAACCTTGTTAAACAAAGGCATAGAAGGAGCTATTTTCAATGTGCGTGCCTTCATATCTAATCATGCTACTTTTGAAAGAGTGTTTTCATTGTACAGTCTTGTTGTGTTACGTCCTGTTACAAGTAGACTAGAGGAATTGCTATCGTTGGGTAGGGGAACAAAGGCCCCTTTAGTTTGAGCCGCCTTTCGCGGCCAACTGGTCGTTTTGCAATATTATTGCATGTCGTTGCAGGAATAGTCCGCGAAGGCGGCTTAAACTGGTGGCCTTCGTTCCCCCACCCCTATCGTTTAGCACCGACATTGCTGTCGTGTTCACGTCGAAGATAGAATCTCCGGTACTTGAAACAACTTTTGTACCATCGCTACGTAGGCGATTGGGTATAGTTCCATTACTACTGGCTGCTGGTCTTGAATGTCGAGATGTACACTCGACATTCCACTTATGAGACCACTCGAACAGTGGTCTCATAAGCTCAGCAGCAAATGTTCTAACGCGCGCTTCAACTCATTCCACTCAAGTTAATAAAACCTAAAGTCGAAAATATGTACAGAGTGCTCTAGGTCTCTTCAGACATGCAAACGGTTTATTCTATGACTAGCCGACCGCATAGCTAGATTTAGCAGTTACAGGTTCTCTAAGCACCCTTCTGCAAAACTTTGCCAGTCCGGAACAAGGCGATTGCGGAAATTGTGAAAGATTCCTTTCTGCATACCATAAGTCTAGGAGCTAAGCAGACGTCAAAAGGTTGGTACAGAAAGCGAACTCAAGGATTAGGATAAGGTGGTTGACATACAGCCTACAAACTTCAAATGAGCTAGTACGTACCTGCCACTTCGCTAGGCAGGCAAGCAGCCACATTCATGGCAGTCCTGACACATGCGTAGAGGTCACGATTTTAACGTGTAAGTCTGAACTCCTGACGCGCCAAAGTTCGGAGGCGTTTTGGATTGGCTCCAGAATTTCGAATCCTGAAAGGATAGTGGGTAAATATTACCAACGAGCTGGCGCCGTTTGGTTCTCCGTGCCTTCTAAGGTCAAATCGAGGCTACTAGATATCTTAAGCAAGAGCTCAGTTGCTGGTGTAGTGGTCTGCAACACTACTTTGTCAGCATCTGCTTAGATAAGCATTAATCTTATCCTGCATACCCTTTTGAGATCCTGTTCTACTAGCACACGTGGGGTCCTATTGTTTTTGATGGTATAGGTTGCTTATGCACCCAACTTAGGATTTGAAAAAAGATAGCCGAACGTTAGTCGAGTATGAATTACTAACTTCGGTGTACAGTTCAACAAGCCGCAACAGATAAGTTCACCATATCAAGTTTGAGCGACAATAAGAACTTTGACAGTACAGTACAATGAAGTATTGCTATTATGTTAAGTGCAGATCAAAACCAAATCTTTGCATGCACTTACTGCTTGAAACATACAAAAAACGGAAAAGAGACAGGCAGAACATTGTTTCAAATTTTGTTGGCACACCTGATGAATCACCGTTCATCCCAGTCGATAATATTACAACAAAAAATTTGTCTACGCAAGCATACGTGCGTACGAGTACCTCGCGCAGTCTGAGATTGATACTAGACCGAGAATGCTTAGTCGATTGCTCACACTTTCAAGACAAGGACGTCAACTTCTGGAACCGCATTGGGAAAGAAAATGTGGAACGAAAGTTGAAAAGATATCCGTATATATTAAGAGGTTGGTAATCAACATTACTGTAATGTTGTACGTTTTGGGATTGTAAAAAGATCAACCGATTACAACCAGAGTGACGCTAGGGCACGTCGATGTGTTTGTGTGTTTGTAGAAAAGAAGCCGAAAAATGTGATTTTGTTTATTGGAGATGGGTTGGGTATTTCAACGTTGACAAGTGCAAGAATACATAATAATCAAGCATCAAACCATGGATATCTCACTAAATCGATGTTTTTCGAGAACTTCGACGCTGTAGGACTTGTAAAGGTGCGATTTACATCTTGCTTTCGGGATGAGCAGGAGCAAGCCATACCTTCGATACATAGAGCCACGTACTCTGGTGACCTTCACTTTGAGCGTCATGATAGAACACAACCTTCACCTAGAGGGAAGTCATCCGGGGCGAAGCCCCGGATTTCATGGCATAACTAATGACATATCCATATAGGGAGAGATGTGAATGAGGTAAATATAGTAGTGACATTACAAAGAAACTCAAAAAACCAAAGGATTACGTTTTTATGGCCCTTTTTTGCCAAAAAGACTTTTATTCAAAAATTTAAAGAGGAACTGGAGCAAAATTTCTCGATTAATCTTTCTCTAGACTTCGATTGAGCGTTGGAAGTTCATAAAAGCCGCTGGAGTTCAACAGAAACGAGAAACTGCGCTCAAATCTTGCGCAGAGAGTCGCTACTTAAATGCTGGTCTATCTCGTTATGGAGTGATTTTCAAGACCCGCGACGTTGTCAGTGCTCCTGGACGTCTCATGAGGATCACAGCGGTATATAATGTTACAGGGTTTCGTCATGATCCCGCGGAGATCAATGACCAGAGCCAAATGCCCCGCCGGCTCTGGTCTGTCTCCGCTGCTCGTCTGCGTCTCCGCGACTTGCGCGCTACCTCGCTACCCCAAAAGCGGGGCGCGGGGCATTTGGCTCTGGTACCCTTTTCTTCGTTGTTGGGAGCCCAATTTCGACAATCTATATATCATATTAAAGCTCTTAATCTCTATTTTCACGCTGACAACGTCGCAAGACTCCTTTTTATGATTTAAACGAGAAATATAGGAAAAACGGAGTTTTCGAAAACCTCTTGTTTTTTCTTCAGTTCAACTCTTTTCACTCGGTTTTTTTGTGTATTCGATAGGTCTTGTTTCTGTCTATGATGTAGACAACGTCGCCGAGCTTACTTCTTTGCTTATGCCGAGTTTTTTGTAAAAATTACCAAAAAGTGCGTTTTTCTTTACCTTGTTCTTTTTCAATGCTTTTGCAACGAATTTTCTCCAGCTTGGACGTTACTTGCTCAGAATGATGAGCGGAAGAATCCAGACAACGTCGCAGGATACGAAACGACCATGCGGGGGTGAAAATTCAAAGGACGCGTCAAAAATCAGATTGGCGTCGATGTGCAGCATAACTTTTCAGACAAGTTTAACATGTCCAGTTCAGTTGTTGACAAGTTTGCCTTCTTTCGGTCTCCCAACTACCGCCACAGCTAGCGCATTTTTCAATTAGAAAAGAACTTTGTTCCTGTTGCCACCCAATTTAACCGGCAATTCTGAAGACAAAAATGTGCGTAGGAAACCACCAAGATAAGTTTCAAATTTGGTGATGTGTTAGCCTTTGTTTTATATGAATTTTTCAAGTTTCCTGGTTTAATTCAGATCTCTAAATTTCCATCTATTTTTTCTAAAACAACCTTCACTTTTTATAGGGGGCAAGAACTCAAACAACTATCACTTTCTAGGCTCTGTCTCTTGACTATCGAAGGTATGGAGCAAGCCCATGAGCGCCTAAGATATCACCTTTTAGACAAGCTCCATAGATCATCACGTAACGGACTCAGCAGCTGGTGCAGTGTCATTCTATACGGGGTGGAAAGTGAGTTTAATGTTCTGCGAAGGTGACATAGCACTCGTTGAGTACAACTGAAAATGTAAAATGTAACATGGTTGCTTGCGTCACAGCAGAAGGTCCTCTGCAAGACATTATTTGTGATTGACACCGATTAGTAAGCAACGAATTTCTTATACCAATCGAACTCGTGTTCCTACTCCTTGAGCAGCAAATTATTTGGTACTCTCATGGATTTTTCAAGTTTGACTTCTCACCGCAGTAGGTCATACACTCTTGAATTTAATCTGGATGCAGGCTACATTTTGATTGAGCAAAGCAAGCTCTATAAGATGGTTTAAGTATTTTAGCTCCAGTACACCTCGAGTTAAAAGCCCAAAATCTAAGAAATTCCTGATGCCTGAATAAGAGAAAGTATGTCCAACATAAACTTACAGATCCCCAACTCGCCCATGCATAAACTCTCCACCTAAGACATTGCCGTTGCTTTATCAATTTTGTGCTAATGGAAGAGAAAAGTGAAATTATCAGGTTCTCGACAAAACGACGCTGTTTATAATAAATAAATGGATACTACTATGCTTAAGAAGTAGCCGCATATGCAGCTCTAGTTTCCAAAAATACTTCAAGACAAAGGACCTCAGAAAAGCTGAATTCGATATTTCTCGTAATCTAACCCTTGTAGAAAGCTAGAAATTTGTGATCGTTTTCCTTAAGAATGTAATGTACTGTTTTTGTTTTTTCAGTTCCTAGCCCAAAAAGAAATACAGCATATACAGGGTGTCCCAAAAAATGTACACACTATTTGATCGTCTAACTTCCTTGCTTTGATGTCATAAAATCTGAAAAATCAAATAAAAATTTTCGCGCAGGCTGATAGCATTATACAACTTTTTACAATTGCTTTCAGCTCTTTTCACGGTGTAATCACATTTCTGGCAAATGGTGGGGGATCAGTTATAACGGATTACCTGGGATATCTTAGGCGAGAAGCATCGCAGCAAAGTGGAAGTTTCATATTTGAAATCAGCGGTTTCACCATAGTATAAGAATTTTTAATTTTTGTTGTTCCGAGGCAGAATACGGCCTCCAATGGTCTGATCTGTCACAGTTCCTACCGTAATCCTACAATATTGAAGCGATCGATATTTCGCTCGATACTATATATCTGAGTTGGACCTCGCTCTACACAATCGTACTTAAAGCACGGCTAAAGACATCAAAGCAAGCAAGTTATAGACGATTAAACAGTGTGCATTTTTTTGGGATATCCTGTATGAATGTCTAAAAAGGCGGAGTAGCGAGCGATTTGGCAATATCCCAACTTTCCTTAACTCACTGTAAGCACATTTTGAAGGTACACATGATAGGGCTATCAAACCACGTAAGTTATACGCATGCATTAGAGGTTTGCTAATGTTCAATGTGAAGACTTCTGACGAATTATCACATCGCGTCGCGAGTGAAATCGCGTGAAGTATGCCCGGTCCTTTACAGAGCTTGCTTTGCTTAATCGAACGGTACCCTGCATCCCAGGTATAGACAAATGGTGTATGACTTACTGCGGAGAAAAGCAAAACTAAACTTTCAAGGCAACATGATAGTTTATCAGTTCAAGCTCGTTCTGCGATTAACACAGATTTTGAACAAGAACAAACATAATGCAATTCTATCTAAATAAATAGCTATTCCGAAGGGTTATAGACTCATCTAATTTGGAGTTGTTTTAGCATAGCAATACTAAACAATTGGTGCATAATAAATAATAATGGATCACTTTTAGTTCTTCCTAAATTCTGACATTTCCCACAAATGATAGAACTTAGTGCGTATGAAGACGTTTTTGTCGACCGTACATACTTGCTCTAAGACAAAAGTGGTGAAAACGAAACTTCTGTGAGTATGGACATCAGCCCTACGTTTCAATTTCATTTTTAGCATCACTTCACCGTTCTATTATAGTTTCGCTTGACTTAGCAAATCAGATTCACAGGAGATATGATAACAGAATGACTCTACGGTAATTGTTAATATGAACGTTACCCAAATACAGTGCTGATCAAAAGGTTGCAGCCACTCCAATCCCAATTCTGCTATATCTTATCTGTTTTGCATAAAACGAATCCAAATCTTGATATTACGTGCAAATCATACTGCTTAATACTATTTCGAAAGATCATGCAGTTTCATGCACACAGAAGAGGGCTGTGGCCAAAATGGCGAATGTGGTAAGATCGAAGTTGGTCAAAATTTGCAGCCACTTTCCGCTAAATGTCTTTGAAAGAACTTGTCATTATTCATTATCTCGGCTACACATGCACCCCTAAGCCTTGAGACATGCAGTGCAACTAGCACTCATCAAACACCAAAAAAGGAGATTTTACGGAGCATGTTTTCTCGAACGCCAAATGACCACAAAAATTGGACTAATCATAAGATCGACGAGAAGTAATTAGCTGATTCGTGCTCCTATGAAATGGTTTCACCATCTGGACCTTTATTGGCTGCTAGCGAATGCGACAGTAAAAGCATTATGTTGGCTTCAAAATCTACCATCATCTCGACTCAGATTCGGAGCACCTTTCAACCCAAAAATTGGGCTCAGCGGTCTAAAAAGTTCTCAAATTTGATGAGACCACTGTTTCTGCAAAGACAAGCACTGATCCGAATTTTGCAGAGTTTCACTGGAAACATGGAGGCGTTACTGTTTCGGAAAAGTTTGCGCGAATTTCACAACTGATATTTCGCTTTGGTAATCGAAATCGAACATTTCCTAATGTGAACATCGCAAAAGTTTTCTCTTGCAGTAGCGCATTCATGCTTCGAATAAAGCTCCGCGAGTTTCGGGCAAGTGCTTGTCTATGTGGAAGCAGTGTTCTCGTCAAGTTTGAGAACTTTTTAGATCGCTGAGCCCAGTTTGTAAGCTGAAAGGCGCTCCAACTCTTCGGAGCATGCCTGGTCATTCTTTTTCTGTTGCATTCGCAAGCCGCCACTAACCGTCCAGATAGTACAACCTTTACTGGGGAGCACGGCTCAACTGATCGCTTCTCGAGAACCTTATGATTTGTTCAATTTTTGTGGTCATTTGGCGTTCGAGCAAACACGCTCCGTAAAATCTCCTTTCATGATGTTTGATGAGTGCTAGTTGCACTGCATATCTCAAGGCTTAGGGGTGCATCTGTAGCCGAGATAATGGATGGCGACAAGTTTTTCAAAGACATTTAGCGGAAAGTGGCTGCAAGTTTTGACCAACCTAGATTTCACCACATTCGCCATTTTTGCCACAGCCGTCTTCTGTGTGCATGAAACTGCACGATCTTTTGACATAGTGTTAAGCAGTGTGATTCGTACGTAATATCAAGATCTGGATTCGTTCTATGCAAAACAAAGTAAGATATAGCAAAATTTGGGAGTGACTGCAACCTTTTGGCCAGCACTGTATAAGGAAGGACTAAAGCACTACTTAAAACTTGAGTAAATCAAGTGAGGCTAGAAAACAGGGTACTAAAAAACAAAGCTCCCTCCCCAAACAGTTGCCTTGAAGGCTTTGAATACAGTGTACATTAGCAAGCAACATGGCATTCTGTTGTTTCCAAAGGTTTTCTCAGTGACGCTCACACAGACAAATTCGAGAATTTTGTTACATGAAGGTGGCGAAGATCAATGCAGAATTTTTATAGTCACTTAAATGGAATTTAATGATTACTTTGTAAACACTTCTTGCTATCATTATCGAACATTGAGCGTTCAAATGCAACCTTGTCGGGCTAGATGAAGACTAAAAATAAAAATAAAAACTGTATTATACGTCGCTAGGGAAAAATTTGTTTAATACTTTTCCAAATAAGTGATTGGAGTTGACGTGTAGCTGAGAGTTGCTACGTCTCAAGCAAAAGTGAGCGATATCTTTGATGGAAAAAGCAAAGCTCCAGTATTTTGATAGTGCGCTTCGCTTCACTGAGCTGCTTCTTTGAGGCGGAATCTCATAGACTGGGTTTGAAGCCAGGTACCAAGACTTTTTGTACTAACGATAACACAATGTGGATCACTGACGGGATTGCCGAGGGTGCTTTGGATAAAGGTGATAGCGTTACATTTTTGACGGCAGTCCGAAATCTTATCTATTTGAGGTATGGAAGTTGGCTTCGTCACGAATACAAGAGTAACCCATGCTACTCCTGCTGCGCTTTATGCAAAGGTAAGTTGCTATGCACTGATCGTGAAAAGTTGATGACCACTGGTGTTTTGAAGGGCGTTCACAGAAAATATGAGTTTGATGATGCAGGAAAAGAATTTGCGAATTGCACTATCGTCGACATTGCACTACAGCTCCTGTCGTATCCAGCAAACAAATTCAAGGTGTTTGGTTACAAGCTTTTTGAAAGAACGTCAAATCGACAAAGACTCTTTGAACAAGAGTTCACAAATTAGTATGAAAGTTTGTTACTTAGTTTGTTACTTGAAGCTGTTATAGCTGTTTTTCATGCTAAGCTTTGCCTGTATTCAACATTTCCAATCCTAAAGATCATCATAGATTCACTAAAATTCAGACAGCAAAGTTTCGCATCACGATACTCTTTTCAGGAATCTGTAGGTGGCCCTGTAGACTGATAATCAATTTGTTGTGAGCTAGTTCTTCATTTGATCGTTCAAACCCTGCAAAATATCAGCCGATAAGCGCTTGAGATATCACTCAATGCAGTTCATCTTCCAATATTTGGCAGAAACTTGCGCGTGGTTTTGCCCAAACTTACGATATTCAAAAGCGCCGGACGTGCACATAGGTATTAACTAGCTGGTGGCCCCAGTCTCACTCAAGACGCAAGTTAGTTAAGCTAACAGAACGTGTGAGCTTACGCTTCTAAACTTAACATGCGCATAAATCCCTTCAAACATCTTCCCGACCTCGGCCAGACTTTGCTGAAAAGCGCCCAAACTTCTCTAATGTCTCTGCACTTTCTCGTGTGAAGAGGGATGAGAGTGAAGAGAAGTTAGAGAAATTTGGGAGCTTTTGAGCGAAGTCTGGCCGGGGTCTGAGATTGAAATGGGCTTACTGTCCCTGCCTACATGCTTATATGGAAAAACGATTAACTGATATAATAAGTTTCCATTTTTATAGGTTTGTGTAAACAAATCAATGAATCAATAGAACGGTCCAGTGATTTGTCACAAGTAGTAACCTACGACGTGGTCAAAAACATATGTTTTTGAAAGTTTTAGCTCAATCAGTTCAACGGCGAAAGTTTTTATAACAGCGAACAACCTAACGAACATCCTCACAGACTTCGAGATTTATTCATATATAGATTGGTGCGCATATAATTGAGTCTTAGGACTTTCAATGTCTGACTGCTCCGCAGCTTTTGATACGAACACGCCAGATGCATTTTCGCCAAAGTGGACACTTGTTCGGACTTGTGGCCGATAGACTATTGGGTTCTCTTCACATCAGTTAATAATTTATTCATAGATAGTTTACACACATCTACAATGGAATACATTGTTACCTACATAACTACATGCTTTCCCTTTGTTACCGTTACCCATGTTTACCTGTCCTGGAGATTTCCTTTTGCCTCGGGGAGGATACTGGGTGTCTGTCAGGAGGGGGCTGTCCTCCTTGTCCTTTCTACTGCTTAAGAGCGTGTACTGAGCGAGGCGTCGACAACGATGTTGTGAGAAAGCTGCGATAACGAGATGTGATGCAGAAATCATGAATTTCAACAATTCATGACACTTCCGACGAGAACAAAAGGAAAAAAACTTTTTTTTCAAGTAATTTTCCTTACTTTCCTTCTATTTTTTACTGTTGATTTTGTTTGTTTATCCCTCGTTACTGGGGAAAAACATTTTTTGCTCAAATAGCGTTAATTTTGTTGCTAATTTGCCATGATAATGGGTTACATGAAAAAACGAATTATAAAGAAAACAATAGCAATACAATGGATAAAAGGCGTACAACATGCTACACAGTATTGTAAGAGTTGCTATCATTGTATTTCCAGGCACCACGAGTATATAATTTTACTTCACAGGAAAACAATACAAGGTACAATTATATCGACAATCGCACGCGAGAAGGTTTACCTCACAAGAGAATACTACAACATAGCACAATCAATTTTACCTTAAGTGAAGCGTTACCAAACTTGTGATTGTATTGCATTGCTTTCGCGAAAAGAAAAAAAATTTTTTTTTAATTCCTTTTCATTTCCTTTCAAAACTCAAACCTTGCCGGACAAAATGCTGAATGATGGGAGGTTACCTCCCCCTTCCTATTTGCCTACAGTAAACTTGAAGTTGCCGGGCAGGACGTTGCCAAATGGTCGCCCTGCCCAAGCATCTTTCGCACTTGTTAGTTTCCATTACCCGTGGCCGTCTTTGTGATAGTGTTCTGTATTGCGTACACTCGGTTGCCCAGTGTTCCCCATTACAAAAGAGACAGTCGTTAGGGGGCCTTACAGGGTTCCCAAGACGGGGGGGGGGCGGGCTGATTACCTAGCTGGTTACCGACTGGTCCAGGTTGCGACGATGGTTCCCTTTCCTCTTGTCTGGGCCTTTGTGCTGGTGGTTCCATCGGTACCGCGTTTGCACCAAATTTATCTCGTGGTTCCATTTCGCGTTGTCTCCTTTCCGTACGATGTTGACGATTGCCGATTTCGTTCGTCGTTTCCACTAGATAGTCCAGACGTCTGTTGATCCTTGCAAAAATCGTGTCTTGGTTTCTTTCGATTTCCTGGATTTTCCTTTCAATTGAAGGCAGCATTTCTTGCCATGGAATTGGAGCTGGTGGGTCGGGTTCCGCGAAGATTTCATTCACATTTACTTCCATTGGTTGTTTTTGGCGAGGTCTTGCTTCATGTTCCGTTTGCTCTTGTTCTTGTTGCTGCTGTTCCATTTCCTCATCATCAAGCTCGTCTTGTTGTGGACCTTCAGCCATTTTTCTGAAAAAGGTTATTTGATTCCTGTTTTTTGTGTTGTGATGTTATCAAGTAACGCGACGACATTACATTAACATTACAATCTTTGGAAGTGGGTAGAGCGGATTAGAAGTTTGATTATGAAAGGGATCTTGGAAATAAGTTTGAAGGGAAAGAAGACTATAACAGCCGCTCGTAGCGGCGGATAAAGGCTTGTAACTGAGAATCTTGGGTTAATGTTTCCATTTCCTTTGTATGTTTTTGCACTTGCTGAGCATTTGCTCAGATAGATCGCGCTGATAACTACAGAAAATACCGGCGCGGCAAGTGCGGTTACTGTATAGAGCACATAGGACTTGTATATATCAAGAATGTGTGAAAAATGTAATTGAAAATCAAAAGGATTACCGTCGTTTGAAGTGTTGCCCCCATTTCTTGACATAATGCATGAATGGTTGAATGCGATTCATGCAATCGAGTGTTCCTTCGATTTCAAAAATTATTTGTTGATTGCAATTATTTGTTGGAAATTTTGTTTCGTAAAATTTTCAAAAGCTACAGAAGTTGGAAAAAAGGCTTGCATTGGGATATGTTTGCTGTTGTTGTTTGTTACTAAATTTTTCTTGAGGGCCTGTACTGATCTTGAAATGAGCTTGGACATGGTGAAAAAGAGGGATTAGAAGCTTTTGCATTGTTTATTTCTAACTATACCATCTTGAAAAATAATTAATGCGAAGAAAAAGAAATGCTGCCTCTCTCGTTTACATTTTCATTATCTTTTACCGTTTTACTATCACTTCGAGAAATAGTACGAAATTTGGAACGACCATATAATTCTGCATTCCAGTCAATAGACGAACTTAAGAGGCATAATACCTCCCTGTCCGTCCTTATCACCTTAAAATGGTGGGATTGGGGGGGGGGGGGGAGGAGGGGAGGCAGTATAGGTATCTTTTGGCTTCGTGTGTTCGCTCCGGTCCCGTTTGCTAGCCAACCCTGGCTCGCGGAATATACCTGTCGCTGGCTAATATTGGATACTTCTGAAGAAGTAACCGTTCATGCTCGCTGCTTAGTATAATGAGAACCAAAGAATTGACGAATAGTAGCAAGTGACTATTCTTGGGTTATTTTTAAGTTGATTTGTGAGTCCGCAGACTAAGCGCGGCAGCCTACGACATAGTTATTAGTAATTCCTTGATAAAATCTTTCCTAGTGACAAAAACTTGAAATGAATACTAGACCGATACACATCCCAATCAAATCAAGACACAAGAAAGCAAAGAGAAATACAGTGGAGTAGATTTTCCGCTTACTATAGTGTGGTTGACTGAAGGTGAAATGCGGTAAAATTTGCGCGTGAACAAGTAGCCACGCCAGTCATGCCAACATTTTGCGCGCGAAAATGGCCGGCGTCAAGGGCGTAGCTATTTCTTTACGCGCAAATTTTACCGCATTTCACCTTCAGTGCAAGCATGCTATATAAAGCGAAAAATCTACTCGACTGTACCTAGATATTACCCTAGTTTCACGAGTATAGGACGTACGAGCGCCTTTTTTCAAATCGAACAGCACAGGCACGTCGAAGGACTTCGCGACCTAAAAGCTATGTTCTGCTGCATATCGCCTGAGAGTATCGCGCGCCTCGTCATAAGTCTCGTTTTCTAGAACACAACGAGGCGGCTGAGCGGCACGCTTGAACCGAAAAAGGTGCATATTACACGCGTAAAATTAGGGTAACAGGTTGGTTCTTCTTACATGTCGTTAGGTGACGCGCAATGCAACGCATATTGAGTTAGACATAACCCGACAATACTCCTGGGCAGCCCGATCGTCTTCCAAGTTGAATATTGCAGGTGCTAATGGGTGGAGGTAAGAGCAACCTCAGAAGTACAAGTAATGGAGGAAAACGGAAAGACGGACGAGATATTGACATCGAGTGGAGTAACTTGGGCGGAAAAAGACGAGTAATGCTGTCTGTAGAAGACTTACATGAGGTGGTGTCAGAGGACGAGAAATTGCTAGGTTTGTGCGAGCTAAGGCATTGTTCAAGGGAGTCAAGAAAATGTTACGATGAGTAACGTATTACGAGACACGAGAGACAGTGTAATTGGCGAATCTTTCTAGTCCAGCTAACCTGTTATCTTCTTCTCTTTTTGATCAGTTGTGCTTCGACGACAAAAAATGATCGTGAAAAGGGTGACACCTGTGTACAGCAATAATGACGCAGCATACCGTGTGCTCCATTGTTTTATCCCTGCAAGGAAGTTTTAATTGTCTTTAGTTTCCAGGATCCTTGTTAAGGCACTGAGAAATACTATGCGCGTAAGACTTCTCAAAGCAGGTGTTAACGCATACCTTTGTTCTCTGAGATTTGGAGCGCAATGCTGCGCCTTCAAAAATTACGCGAGCAACTCGGTCATGCCGATCCGGATGTTTCGAGCGCTTCCAGCACTATTCTCGCACTGTGCTGCATGCGCTACATCCGCCGCATGCATTTTCAAACGGAAGGAGTTGGAGAATTTTGGCGTATTTAACGGTATTTCTTCCAGGTTTCTCTCATCTTGGTTTTATACTTCCACCCTGCCTCCCTTTTGAGCAACAGAACTCCGAACTATAAGCGGGTTTAAAGAATGGGCGCTCCTTTGCTCTGCGTATGCGGCAAAATGTGTGTTCTTGCCCACGTCCATTCTCACTTCGTTTTATTCTTGCTCTGACTTACATTTGTTCCATGAAGTCGCTGCGTAGTTTCCTCAGGGCATCTGTTTTGAACAAGGGCATGCGAACAATTCGGAGAATGCGACTATTGGAACTTTCCTCTCATTTTTTGATGAGTTTTTGGGCATTTTCAACCCCTTTTTTCTCAGATCGTTGCTTATCAATGTTTTCTTCTACCCCGCTTCTCTTTGCGATAAGAAAAGTTGAGAGGTTGAAGGATGGTTGAAGAAATAACGTTGTTCTTTCATGTATCCCGACAGATGGCTCTTCTTGCGCTCGTCCATTCTCTCCGTTACTTTTGTTCAGGCCTATTTCAAGTGTTCTAGAAACCTGTCATTCCCCTTCCCAAACAGATGCGAAACTACGCAGCGGCTTCCCGGAACACATGAAGTACGTCTGAACAAAAATAAAGTAGCGAGAATGGACAAAAGCACGATGACCCATCTTTACGGTTACATGGAGCAGAACAACGTTCACTCCTCAACCTCGTTCCAAGTTCAAAGCTGTACTCGTCAAAAGCGAAAGCGGGTAGAAGAAAGAAAGAATAGGCAACAATATAGGAAGAGGAAAGGGACCGAGAATGCCCAAAAACGAAACTCATCAGGAAACAAGAGAAAAGTCCAAAATGTCCGCATTTCCATAATTGTCCGCATGTTCTTATTTGAGACAAATTTAGCTTACGAAAACTACGCAGCGGCTTCTTGGAACAAAGGGAATAGTTATGAAAATATAACGAGAGAATGGACGAGTGCAAGAATACACATTTTGTTGGGAACGCAGAGCAGAAGAGTGCTCAATTTTTACCCGCTTCAGGTCCACAGTTATGCTGATCAAAAGGGGGGAGCGCGGTAGAGGAATTAGGCCAAAATAAAAATCTTAACTTTTTTTCTTCCAGAAACCTGGAAGAAAAACCGTTAAGATGTTCAAAATTCTCCAAATTCCGCGCTCAAAATTGCATGTGAGGCTGCAGCCCATCAGCACAGTTCCGGAAGAGCTCCAGCACAGTGGGAGAATTGTGCTGGAACTGCTTTGGAACATCCGGATTAGTAAGAACCAGCCTTAGCAGCAGAAACAGATGATAGAGCTCATTGTTGTGGCTATGGGAGTTGTAAAAGTGAGAATACCAATGACCAGGGAGGAACAGGGCTTAGCTAATACAAAGCAAAATTGGTGGAATTTCTTGAAGAGATGTGAAGAAAATGCACGCAAATAGAAAAGAAGCATTTTTCTGAGTGATTGAAATTCAGACAACCTCTGATATACCCTAAAATCAATGTTTCAAGGTTCACGCAACTGCGAATGTGAAGCAATCACACAACATTTACATCATTTTCATATCTTGAGTTACAAAAGGCGATAACTTGAATCACCTTTCTAATATTCTTGCTATTCACTTAGAGTCATTACTCTTCCCCGGTAAACTGGCTTGGTGACAGTAAATCCACCATCAATATGTCGTTTACTCTAGAATATCCTAAGATCGTTTTGTTGCATGTAAAAGGGGCACAGGTACCGTTTCCATGATCACATACATCCAAAAATTGAATTTGTAGTCAACTAGCAGTTACAACAAGCTGAATTACTACATTTACCAATTTAGTCCAAAAGGAGACCAAAACTACATGATGATCTATTTGTGGTTAGTTTATGAATCACTCTATGTTTTTTGTTTGTAGGGAACGCCAAGCGAGTATTGAATGAAATAAAAAAATCAAAAATAAATATTTCACACTTGCAAAAAGTCACATCCTGGCAGCCCACGATAACCATTAACATTCGTGCACGATCCATCCACAGCCTCTCAATAATGGCCTTAGGGTGACGTAATAAGGTTGCTAGCATGATCATTGTACTTGTGTAGTAGTTGAGTGGGCTTTAGAAGCACAGCTACTCTACATGAGAAGCGGAAACGCAAACAATACGAATTTTTGTAAGAGATAACAGAAATGACGATGCTGATTAGGGCTCGGTAGTTATAGTGGACTCCCCTACATGACAACATTTTAGAAGAGTGAAACGCCAACAGCAACAAGGCGGTTTCATTTTGAGGAATACAGAATGTAATCGAGGGTGAATTATGTGATATAATCACGTTGCGCAAAACTACAGACAGCATCAGCATCTAACTAGGAGCATAACAATTGGTGCACTCACCTCTCGCGAAAGATTTCGCTATCTCTCGGGTTTTCTTACATGTCGACGGGTGCCACTATTTAAATCTCGACGAGGGGTAGGACCGAAGTGCGCTGTGTGCGAGTATGCAATGTACGCATTTATGTTTGAGTCTCCACTCCCAGGCTTATTCGCCGACTCGCATGTTCGGGAACCGAGCAACCACTCGCTCCCACGTCTGTATGAGATGACCGTGAAAGCGATAAAACAGCTACAAAGTGGTGAAAATGGATTCTTCTTAATGGTGGAAGGTAAGCGCTCTCTTCGGAAAACTGTTGACTTATCAACTTGCATAGGTGGATTAATCGACGTCGAACAACATGTAAATCGCCTGTATCCAGCATTCAGGGATGTACGCGAATTTGATCTCAGCATACAAAAGGTACATTGGTATTTTTTTCCCCGTAGACGGAGCTATACTCAGTATGAGCAATGGGCTAAATAATCAAGCTTTTTAATGATTTTTCAATCGTGTGGTTCTCTTTCATGCTTATCCTGGTAAGGGTTAGGTATGCCAGGCATGTAGTACGTAGGCATATGTTGTATAAGCCGATGAACTACAGGCTTATGGTTTACATTAGGTTGTCCCGAAAGTTTTGTCGGTTATTTCAAAAGGCTATAAAACCACGCGCAATAAAAACTTGAACGAGTTTTAACTTGCTTTCGATGGAGCTTTTCCTTCTCTTTCTTATGGTTACCATTTCATACCATGATCCCGTATCCTTTTTTAATAATTGCCACAATTCTTCGCCAGCCATTTTTATCTGCTCAAAGTAAAGCTAATTTTTGAAAACTCTAGTCCAAAGTTTCGGGAAGGGTTAAAGGCAGTGTCCCGGCAGATTCGGGTCCTGGGGGGATATACATGTGGTGGGTTCCTGGTCATCCCACCGACCTCTAGGCGCAGTCCGGCTGGGTGATGTTCCCCCTGGGCCGAGAAAATGGCCCTTGAACCTGCGCGCGCAAGCCCAACTGGCGCGCGCTTGGACGGCCTTCCTTTTCTGTTCGGCGCGAGACCCCACGAGCACTCTCCTCCATGATGCGTGCTATCCAAAGCAAGAATTACAGCCAGCGGGGTTTTCGTCTGAGGACCTCCCGATTAAAAATCTCGTCCGGGCTGCTTTTCTGGAATTAAGAAAACGCCCCAAAATCGGCCTTTTCAGCCCGTTCAAAGCTCAAATTCGGATTCTACTTGGCGAAAAGGCCTAAAACATGCAAAAGGATGGAGGTGCAAATTCTGCCGGGACACTGCCTTTAAGTCAGAATCAGATAGAGCAATTCTCGGACTATACGGTGGTGTTTCTAGATTCTCCTAACCTGCTGTTTTTAGCCTTGAAAAATCAATTCTTCGGAGGTTCCGTTTTTTGGCAAAGTCAAGAAATACACAACTGCAGCAAAAACATGAAAGCTTTTGAAGTTTTTTGCGAATTGAAACTTTATTGCTAGTAAACACTGTTTCTGCAACCATAATTGAAAAACCGCAGTTTTTCTTAACTGAATAATTATTGAGGACTTGATGAACATGGCCCATATCTAAAACGAGTACCATGTAGCCAAAGATTTGCTCTAAATTGCTTGCACTAATCCAAAAATGTATAAGCTTATCGGATATAATGAACGTCTAGCGGGGTCCAACATAAATGTAATTCTTGAACTTCTTTGAACGAAGCACTGACGACCTTTATTGCGATCTGAGAATATTCTGCCTCAGAGCAAATTTTGATACGGATGTATTTATCAGGCTGTCCTGTAATTTCGCTTCTTTAACCAAGCGCATCATTTCGAGAAACAAGGGTTTGTAAGAGACAGTAGTAGCATTCATAGTGTTTTGTGCTCTTTTGAAGGGTTATGTCTGTGTTGCCCTGAACCGTCGAGCTCTTAAAGGCCGGGCATACTTCAAGCGAGTTCACTCGCGACAAATCCAACGCTAGCAAATTGCACATGCATAGTGTGTATAAGCTACGCGTTTCGCTAAATTGCCCGATCTTCTATACACTTAGAATGTGCTTACAATATGTTATGTACAGTTGGAATATTGCCAAATCGCGTCGCGACTGAAATCGCGTGTATGCCCGGCCCTTTAGAGAACTACCGACATTTACGACTCATGGTATTTGCCACGTCAAGTTCCGCTATTTTTGAATTGTTAAGCCAACTCCTGAGAAAATGCAAGTATCTAACGAACAGAGCCAATCCTATAGAGTACAAAACAGTTCGTTTCGCCTTTCCAATGCTGGCTTTATTTTTTTAAAGAATTCTCGTTGAAACCACCGCATTTCAACAAGCGTATCTCAAACAGAGACTCATTAGACACCAATAAATCCCCTTAAAACTCCAAAGAACGAATAATGAATTAATGTTGTATTAGTGCATCTTTTGGCAGATTGTTTTCTATCATGAGTTATTGGCAGTCAATAACGAATGCTAATTAGAGCGTGCTTCTTGTGGCTGTTTTCTTCATTCATGAGTTATTGCCAATCAATAACCGCTCTAATTAGTGAAGCGCGACTGTCATACCCCGGGGACAGACGCCGATGAGAGATCGGAGTCTGAGGGATAGAGAGGGGCGTGGCCCAAAGGCTCTCTGGGGATCGATTTGGATCCAGTGGAGTGGGTGTGGCCACATATACCCAGGGGACAGACGCCGATGAGAGATCGGAGTCTGAGAGATAGAGAGGGGCGGAGCCCTAACTAAGGTGGTCCATGTCTACAATTTGAGCCTAGATTATTCAGTCTCATCTGTTGCACTCACCAAGTTTGGTGGTGCTCTCGTCTAACTTCTTCTGTGTTCTATAATATTTCCTTGTGTCAAGTAATCTTTTGTAATAAAGATTATTTAATCAGTAGTGTCTGTTGATCACACTTGAAATTGTCGTTGTTTCGACAAGTATCGCGAATTGCGAACTAAAACGTTAGGAAACCGACTTGGGGGCCGAGCCGGTGATCAACTTACACGACTGATTCTTGTTGTTGCGGAATTCCAAAAATGGATTCATTCATGGAGCAACCCCAAACAAGCGGACACGCCACGCCAGCACCACACATCCCCACAAGCCAGGACAACTCGTTGAGTAACTGGAATTCACTGGAAGTGAATGATAGTCAAATCGATAGGATATTGACTTTTATGGGGGATTTGTTGGATAGCCAAATTAGGCATCTCTCACGCTCGAAGCGAGATCAGATAATGATTTCGATGCGCGAGAGGTTGCAAGTTGACCTCGAAGGGAACTTGGGCCATGAAGGTAACTCGCACTCCACTCTTTGTGAAAAATTCCAAATGAGTGTTGAGGAATTGCTTGAGTATATACCTATGGCCAGTTCCCATAGCCAGATGGTAGTGAGGTTAGGGGCTAGGCTCGGATGTGATTTTGATGACGTAGAGTCAGTGATCGAAGGCAAATTAAAGATTGTCACAGAGTTAGAGAATAGGCTAGAGGTCCTGCGCTCTGAAGTAAAGCTGGAAGCTTTAAGAAGCGCAAAGAGGGAAGAAGCCTTATTGGCACGGATAAAAAGGCATCAGGATCTAGGAGATTCCTTGCCTGGACCCTCTCAGGCAGAGCCTATGTTTATGGAGACTCCGACGGGACCCGATGTACGTCGTAGAGATGAGAGTTGGCGTGCTGTGCGTGAACAGTACAGGTCACTCAAAAAGCTAAGCGTTGAGGATAACCTCCGCGATGCACCCCGATGTCACGCAAAGGGCGCTGAATGGCGTGAATGTCGACAGCGAATGTCGCGCTGTTCGTCAAGTACCTCTTTGAGAAGTTCTCCGCCAACGTCGACGATCGGTGAGTCCGTATCAGTCATGAGCGGTAACAATGGCAATGACCACTCAGAGCGAGCTACTGCAGACATATTCAGTATGTTCAGAGAGGTATTTAAGGCACAGAGTGTTGCCAGTGTACCCAGCTACACAGGGAAAAATTCCCTCAGCGACTTCCTACGAGCTTTGGAAGTGAAATTCCCGCCAACGGTGTGGCAGGATGCCGATCGTAGAGATATCTTGATCAATCATTTGGAAGGCACAGCCAAGGCGGTTTATAGAAGTTTACCGCGAAGTGTGCGGGAAGGTAGCTTCAAGGATTTAGTGGGAGCACTTGAGCTGGCACGCAAGAATCCCTGCGATCGCTTGAAAAATATCAGAGAATGGGACACGCTTTCGAAAAGAAGTGATGAGAGTGTGGTAGAGTTCTGCTGCCGTATGGAAGACCTCTCTAGGAGAATACATCCTAGCTGCGAATGGGACTTCATACGCGGGTCCAAGTTGTATTCATGCTTGGAAAGCTGGCAGGATTTCGTACCATATGCTTGCTGCGTTAGACGCACCGGAAGGAAAGGTGTATGAGGCAGTCAAGAAGGTTGCCAGGAGGCTAGAAAAGCTTCAAGAAGATGTGGCAACGCACACGAACGACTTTCATGATCGTACCAGCAAGTTGAGTGACTATCACAAGAAGGCCAGATATGAGGGGGGCAGACCCTCAACCCGCAATAAGTGCTTTGAAAATACAGATAAAGGCGCAGTGAGATGTTTCTCGTGTGGTGAGGTTGGCCACATAGCCTCAAAATGTGGTAGAACCATGAGCGGAAGCGGTGAAAGGTCTGATCAGCGTGGCAGCAATGCCGTAGGAGGGATAACCCCCGCTGATGATGTTGAGGGATGGTGCAGGACCGTCCGAGCCAATAGTGCTAAGGTAGACGCGAGCCCCAAGGAAGGCAGACCGTCATCGCAAAAGTGCTTTAGAAATCCAAATAAAGGCCCACTGAGATGTTTCTCGTGTGGTAGGATTGGCCACATAGCTTCTAAATGTAGTAGAAGAAGTACAAATGGGTCGTTAGAGCGTTTCCAACAAGGGAACGAGAGAGGTGGAGAAGGTCAGCCTGGCGGAAATGCCGTAGGAGGGATCAACCTCGCTGATGATGTTGATGGATGGTGTATGACCGTTCGACTCACCCCTCCTAGTTTAGACCCACCTGCGAAAGCCATGGGAGAACTATGTATTTGCAGCGCAAATGCTCCCAAAAGATCAAGATTAGGACGCAAGCCAGGATGTCATCGTAACGAAACAAGGACCGTGAATGTTCGAACAAATGCAGTTTGGAAGGACAATGTTTCAATGTTTGACCAGTCACCACAAGGATCATCCTGCAACTAGTTCCTGCTCTGAAGAATCTCTAAGTGATCACATTGTTAGTGTTTTTCCTGTTAGTCGTCACCAAGTTCTTCTTTGTTTATAATCATTAGCCATTGCAACTGTATTGTTTCCATGTAGTACCTTTCTTTTTTTGCTGGCGAACCTGGGAGTTCAGTGTTCAGTTTTCCCCCCAAGTCGCAAAGATCGGAGTCACATGTTTTTTTTGCCAAAGAAAGTAATATTGCGGACTGCAATATGGTAAAAAAAAATTGCTGGAAGCATGTGAGAGTTCAGAGAAGCTGGGCTCAGTCTCATACAGTTTTTTTTGTTTACGATACTTGAAAAGTATTTCTCCAGAGGTGAGAAGTTATTTTATGCTGTTAAGCGCAGTGGAAGCGCTTAGTTCTGAGGGGACCTCCCATGTTGTATTAGTGCATCTTTTGGCAGATTGTTTTCTATCATGAGTTATTGGCAGTCAATAACGAATGCTAATTAGAGCGTGCTTCTTTTGGCTGTTTTCTTCATTCATGAGTTATTGCCAATCAATAACCGCTCTAATTAGTGAAGCGCGACTGTCATACCCCGGGGACAGACGCCGATGAGAGATCGGAGTCTGATGGATAGAGAGGGGCGTGGCCCAAAGGCTCTCTGGGGATCGATTTGGATCCAGTGGAGTGGGTGTGGCCACATATACCCAGGGGACAGACGCCGATGAGAGATCGGAGTCTGAGAGATAGAGAGGGGCGGAGCCCTAACTAAGGTGGTCCATGTCTACAATTTGAGCCTAGATTATTCAGTCTCATCTGTTGCACTCACCAAGTTTGGTGGTGCTCTCGTCTAACTTCTTCTGTGTTCTATAATATTTCCTTGTGTCAAGTAATCTTTTGTAATAAAGATTATTTAATCAGTAGTGTCTGTTGATCACATTTGAAATTGTCGTTGTTTCGACAAGTATCGCGAATTGCGAACTAAAACGTTAGGAAACCGACTTTAACACTAACTTAGAAAAAATGAGCTGTACGCATGTACAGTATCAAATTTGTGTTTTGCGGGTTACAACCTTGGGCGCGTTAAAAACATGATTTATGATGATTTTAACTTAAAAGTTTACAAATCAAAAACAAAATACCTAGAACCCGTTGTTGTTGTTGTTCACCTGTGAGAGAGGACGAGTTGCTCTTCGCTTTATCTTCTGCCAACGATGTAGAGCCCCTTAGTTCAACTGCAAAAATATAACAATTTGAAAGAGCATGAGATACTGCATCAATTGTTACTCCTATCTCTTACAAAATTTTGTTTTGCGAATTATTGCGAATGCTGAAAGAAGCGATACCTCTTTCAAGACGACCTAATATTTACCGTAGGAGTGGGTATCATAGGGTTTTCTTCAGAAGGGAGGGGTGTGAAGGACAAAAATTGATTTGGGGGAAGGGACTTTAGCTGACGTTTTTGGAATGTTTCTATGGTGTGTGCCAAATCTTTCGCAACCTTTTAGTCAGACCGAGGAAAAGGTTGTTTTAGAAATAATTGGCCATGGCTTCTACAATTTTTTTGTGGATGTAGCAGTGTCGGTGGACATGGGAGCATATTTGAGCAATTTATAGGCGAGAGAAATGACTGATCCTTCCGAAACGTTGATCATTGTCACCGCAGACCACGGGCATGCTCTCACCTTGCCAGGTTGGCTCCCCGTTGAGGCGAGCTTATTCGGTACTGTTTTTTCTACAGTTTCGGGTTGAGTGAGTGATTGGCTTTTAAGAGAACGATTTCGTTAAAAGTGCTAAATCAAAGGAGGAAGTATATTTTGTACCGGCTATGTTATTTGCTACCGGTCCTGGTTATCGTGGTAGTTTTAAAGTGAAAGAAGTCTTGATACATGAAAAAGAACTAAGTCAGCTATTAAGACTTTCCTTGGGTATGGTACAGATAGAGATAATTTAGGGTCGTGGAATTATCAGCAGCCCACTGCTATTCCGCATGATTATGGTTCACATGGAGGAGAAGATGTCGGCATCTGGGCGGATGGCCCTTACTCACAGTCAGCGATCAACGTGGTTTACCTGCTTTGCATAAATCATCCCGTTTTTATTCAAGATTGTTCTCTGCAAGCCTAGAAAACACTGAAATAGCTTATCTCATAAAGTTTCTACTTTGTATGAAAGACATTGACAACACTATTTGTGATAGGGCATTAAAAGGTGATAGTTTGTAACTTACAGTTTAATGCTCTTCATATGCATATTTTCAGGCAGTGCTGCCCCTAGCTTCTTGCAAGAAACTACTGTCATATATCTAGCTCCTATAATTTGTGCAGCTATATTATTGCTGTTATGTGTCCCACTTCTATCGTTCTTGCGAAAACATTATGGCATACAATTGGATACAATGTCTTTAAAGCATTCCAACAAATTTTAAATTCAAACTTAAATGATTTTTTCGACGGAATGAATGTTTGTATATTAGATGAGTGATAGAAAAAGCAATAATGCTGCTTTGGCTTGCAAAAACGTGCTTTCTTCATTTTCTGCATAAATTACTATTCGGAATCGCATGAAAGAAGTTGAATTACACCACTTACTATAGATGATTTTGAAAAAGCAGAGAGGTGCATGCCAGTTCCAACACCACAAAATGTAGGTTCATTGATTTATTGTGCCCATCTAATGTTCTGTGATAAGAAGCTGAAAAGTTGCCTGTTTCCATGTCTTCTTTGTGAAATAATACCCCCAAGTAGGGTGACCTCCGCATTCATCTGGTTCATTTGGTGACTTTCGCAATTCTCGCGTTCATAATGGTTAGTGCATAAATAATAGCCGTTGTGCACCAGTGGAAATTCCACTTGAACTAAACAAACCATATCGTGATGTAGTGTACATATGTACATATTTCTATCTTCATCACTTTTGCGTCCTGATAGCATTTTGCCGAATCAAATTATCAAAATGCAATCTTCGTCATCTTCACCCTCCTTGTCAAGTCTTTGCCGTATGTAGTCAAAACCGGAAAAGTTCTTGTGCTCGGCTAATGGGCTAACAGGATCACGTTTACTTGCGTAGTCAGTTATTAGCAAGGCTCGCCACAGGTAACTTATATGCAAGCTGGATACCGTTTTTGGGACAAAAAAGCAAAACAGATATCGTTTTTGTAGGTCCGAGATTGTGCTTTTTTTGACGTAATGTTTTTTTAGTCGGCTCGGATATTTGAGATAAGGGTCAAAGGGGATTCACGAAATTTTGAAAAAGTCGGGGGGGGGGGGGGAGACTTTGTTTTTTGCTTTTCGGAAAGCCACCTTGTGCAGAGCCCTGCTTATTCTCAGACAATTGCATCGGAAAGTTCGCGGCCTCAAAGCAAAGCGTGTTGCTTGGTGCGCCGCGGCCCTTAAAATTTCAGCCTCGCACGCCGCGGCCAAAGTTGAAATGTGGAAGGGGTCATCGGGAGAGTCGCGGCCGAATCACCTCACTCGGCGGGCCGCAAGCCTTATAAAGGCCGCACTTCTTACACGCTGTAGGTTAGAACGCAACCAGCGTGAGGTACGTCGCAGCGACGGAGTTACCCCAAAAGTTTATGGCGCTGGGTATAGCTTCTTGGATTTGGTCCTATCTGACAGAGTTGGGTTCTTATGGTTACGAACTAAACTTCAGCAGTTGGATGAATGTTATCAACGACATTAGAAGATGTCGATAATGAGCCAACAAATTGCTCAATTTTCACACAAGTCGTCCTCGTGAAACGCAGGGTAAAAGAACTTCCTAGGCTTACAAGCAGGCTAATCGGGTCAACTATAGGGCGCTTAACGAGCACTTAAAGGATGTGCCGCGGTGACTTATTGGGTCTAATATCGGTTTACCGGGCAGCTCGCGGCATGGATGATTGGTGGTCGAGCAAGCACCCGCGAGCCTCCCGATGCAATTGTCTGAGTTATCGCTTGCTTTCTGTCCTATAAGCGACAACAAATTTGTGATAATGACAATTGTCGTAAATTGATCTTAATCATTTCTTCGGAAATCATAGCTTTTCGAAGAAGAGTCTGATCAGCACAAACTTTGTTCGTTTAGAAAGAGGAGCTTAAGGACTTATTACACTGGCTGTTTTGGACCTTACTGCGCTTTAATTTTTCAAGGGCTTGCTCCAAATCACCGAACCCTGGAGTGATTTCTTTTCCCATCTCCATTTCTGCTACTAGTCTAATAGACATAACAAAGGCGCCAGTAGGTGCAAGACTTCTTTCTAACAAAATCAAAGCTGTGCAAAAACATTGCGATAATAGAAGTTACGATTATTTGAAAACAGTGAAACAGAACTTCGGTTCAACTTAATGTTAGGTTGTTTCATAATTACCCTGTTTCCAGGTATATAAGCCGCGGGAATTTTTTCTAACATCGACCAGCCCGAACGCGCCAAAGGACTGCACAACCAAAGGACCATATATCGTGCTGCGTATTTCCTAAGAGAATCGTGCTGCATAGAGATTCTATCTCAAATACGTCGAAGCGTCTGAGCAGCTCGCTTGAAAATTCGAAAAATGCGGCTTATACACTTGAAATTGGCTGATGCACGTTTTTGGTGCCCCTTCCTTCAAAAGTTAGTTTTCCAGCTCAAACCGATTTTGTTCGAAAACTTTTGCGTTGGCCGAAAGCCCACTTCTTTTACTTTCTCAATATACGTCCTTTCGGAAGTCTTTGTTCGAACTAAAGTTCAAAGTCCTTGAAGATAAAGATTTATAACTCAAAGTTTTATTTGCTTTAAATTTCATGGAAAATGTATAAAATTGTACATATCCGTTAAAATCCCGAAGTTTTGTGCTGCAGAATGCTCGCCGATACTAATTTATCAAAAACTAAGCCGAGAAGCTTCAACTCAACTTCGCTGTTTGCTTGAATCCTCTGAGCAAAAGACTTAGGTGAGAGCTTCTGCACAATTTTTGCTTTGTATAGGTGAATTGACCAAGTTGCAAATGTTAGAAAAAGGCAAAATTTTCACGTTTTTCAATAAGGAAAAGTTGGTGAAATCTAATAAACACAGCTTTCTGCCTTTTTAAAATACAGAAAAATGGTGCTTTTGCTTTCTTGACAATACTTTTTCACAGAAAATTTTCGTAAAAGCGTCCCGCGCATATTACTGATCGACCATCGGCAATATAGTAAGCAAAAATGCTTAATTCTAGTATTAGGTTGGCTAGAAAGTTCTTGCGTAATTCAAACAAAATTCAATAACTTTTCAATGACTAAACCTAAAATCACAGTCTTGTTTCCTAAAAATATTAGAAGGCCTGCGCTCCAAGATGGATGTTTAAGCGCAAGATTTCATGAGCTAGCCCCCGAGAACGAAGCTCTCAAATATGGGACTTTGAAATTTGCAATTTTGAGTTTGGTGCCAGAAAATCGCAGAGTGCCGCTAGCTAGCCGAAAAAATCTGTGAAAATTGCTTACACTGCAAAAGCCCATACGTTATTTTAGCAGGCTTCAAACTCGCATGGGAATGCGAAAACAAAAAATTTGTGGAATTTGTCATTTTACAGGATAAATCCCCTTATCGATGTAATTTTTCCACAAAAACACAGTTTGCAACCAGAAATAAGTCATATTGCCTATTTAGAACTTTGCGACGTTTTTTGGGGTGTAAAAAATAGTTTTTGCCGAAAAACTGCGGTAATGAGTGGATTTTTTCCGCAAAATGACTATTTCACGAATTTTTTGTTTTTGCTTCACTGTAGAAGATCAAAGCCTTCCAAAGTAACTTATGGACTTCTGCAGTGTAAGTAGTTTTTACAGATTTTTTTCGGCTAGCTAGCAACACTCTGCGATTTTCTGGCACCGAACTCAAGATTGCAAATTTTGAAGTCCCATATTTGAGAGCTTCGTTCTCGGGGACTAGCTCATGAAATCTTGCGCTTAAACATCCATCTTGGAGAGCAGGCCTTCTAATATTTTTAGAGAAGAAGAATGTGAATTTAGGTTTAGTCATTGAAAAGTTATTGAATTTTGTTTGTATACGCAAGAACTTTCTAGCCAACCTAATATTTTTGAGTGTAAGTTATGCTTTTTCTTTCCAAGAAAATTCTCGGCAATTTTTTGCACCAGAAATTCTTTCCGTGGTAAGTACAATCAAACAAAAGTATGCTTGTATAGGTAAAAGGTTTACTTTTTATTTTATGCTCAAAAGGGATGTTTTAGAAAGACTACTTTGTTTTATTTCGAAGTTTAGAAAGCGTGCATCAAATATGAACCAACCTAGTATTATTATTTATTCGCTAACGTTTTTTCTAAAGGTGAATAAAGGTGAGTTAGCAGTTTATAGCACGATGTCAAAAGTGACTGTCACACATTTTTAGTGCCGCACCCATAAACTTACCGTTAAAGCAATCAAATATCTAAATTTTATCGCTAACCACTACACCGTTAAACTTTTTCTCCTCATAGAAAGTTCATCCGAAATCGTTTTCAGAAAAAGCTATTTTTTCATCTTGTTCATGGCAATAATGGCTAAGGTAGTATGCTAAATCTGCCCTATTACGTATACTGCGAGGAGAGGTGCAAAAATGTATGATAGCTCAAATGTCGTTGACTGATTTGAGCCCAATGCGTCTTTTTCACTATAAATTGTAGTTGTTATAAGCGCAACCAATAAAAGCAAATGAGACACATAAGAGTTTGGCTGGCTCCTAATTTCATAGTTTGGCGGTTTCTTGAGATAGAGAACAATTATAGCTTTTTTTCGAAATTCCCTTATGGACAGAGATGAAGTACTGCTCTTTATTGAGTGCGAGAAGAAGTAGTTATCTTTGTTCGAAATGACCACTTCGCTTAGGCGGTTCATTATCTGAAAACCACAGTGTGCTAAAATTGGTCTGCAGGAGTCATTTGACATGCTAAAAAAATAATATTCATTTTGGGAGAGGCTTCTTTGTGGTTACTTTAGTTACCTGTAGTAACAGGTCAAATTCCTCAACGTCCTTTTTTTGATTATTGGACTTGTCTGATATCCTTAACGAGCACCATGTCATCACTTATATCACTATCAACTCGATGACAACCCCCTTCCTTCTCTGACGCCCCAGTACGACCCACAGGCGTGGCGTGGCACACCTCGGTGGGTCTGCCTTGGTCATAACTTATGCACCACAATAAGTGGATTTAGAGTCTGATTATAATCTGCATGACATTTTCGTGAACTTCCTTGCCAAGTAAACCTTACACAGATTTATCACATAATGTTTTGGGATCCATTATACTACACTCCTATTGTACGAATGTCACTATGATACAACGACAACAGATCTTAGGTATGCCATTGGGTAACATCAACTCACTTTTGAGTAGTCCTAATGCGACTTTCGACGTATAGATCACTAATGCATTCGACGACTTCAGACTTTGAAGAAGGCTATACATGAAAAATCAGTCAGATAAAAGAATCACCAATTTCGGTATGAAGCTCAAGCAATTCTTAAAGAAAACAGTATCATTTTGAACATGACAAAACATTTCGGCGGTAAATGTGGCCTTTGGCAAGTTACTAATGCGAAATTGCAAAAACCAAAGAAATAACGGCGTCATATGGATTTGAGTACAACAGATTTTATGCTTGCGGAGCAGACTCCTAAAAAAATGTGGTGTCATCTTATTCTAGAATATAGAATGGATCAAGCAAAAAGCAAAACGTATGAAGCGCGATTCTTATCCAATAATTTTTGACTACCAGTATGAATGGGTCAATCAATGAATGGGTCACTTGAATGGGTCAAAACTTCGCAACAAAACCAAGAACTCGCATTGCATCTACCGGTAGTCAGTGAAATCTAACTATCAACAATCTGCTATATTTCTATAGTGTGGACCCCGGCCAGTTTCCCATAGGTACCTCCGCGGCGCAACCGCAGCGCGTGCATTTCTTGATGCTTCTCACCTCACTTATGAGCAATACAGCACATCTACGCACCATAGAAGAGGAATTGAGAAGTGGGAATCCGTAAATACACTTCGAAAGAAACGTATACAAGAATAAAACGCACGCAATCTCCATTAGTACCTCGAGTTCAATCAATGGCTGCAAATTTCAGACTTGCACCGATGGAAAAGCGGTAATAAGTAAACGTAGAGCAGAAAAAGAACAACCGCATTCTCAAAACGTTTCTCTTCGTAAACTTAAAACTATTAATAGAATGGTAAAATAACTCAAAAAATGTGGATATTTCCGTAAACAAATCCCTACCGGCTTCTCGAAAGGCTTGATTTGACTTGATACACTGTCTACACTCTAGAAATCAAGTCGAGAGGGACTCTTTTTATATAAAAAGCTTTTGGAGGAATATTCTCTTAGAATATACCTTAAATCTCAATCTCTCAGAAAAAAAAAGGGAAAAACGCAAGACTAGTACTCAAGACCGAAGCTCTCACGCCTAGTAGAGCACGTGAAACCTCGTCACCGGTTATGCGAATTGTTTATACCTGAAATAGAGGGAATATAGTAAAACAAAAACAAGAAAATGAGAGAAAAGCAAGGAGTTCCGTCGACAGGGGGCGCGCTGAAGGCGTGCGTTGCGGATGCGTCGCGCAGGTACCTATAGGAAGCTGGCCGGGGTCCACACTATACCTGAGAACTCAAGGTCTGAGGTTTTTTCGGAGAATCTGTTTCTTCTTCCATCGAGCAATGCTCAGAAGTATGAGACTTTTTCTTTTACATGCATTTGTAAAGGACGAAAGAGTTGGGGAGACATCATCTAGGGATAGATACTGTGATACCTGAATTTATGCAATACCTCTTTCTTGACCTCAACAATGTGAAAAAAATCGAATCCTATACTCTTGAAGTTTCGACAGAGTACCTGCTATCCGCTGCAGTATACTTGTTCATTTCTTCATCAAATCAATCGAGAATAAGCAAACGCTTGATTTCTTTAATTGTCTTCTACGAATCGCGCTTACATCATTATTGCAAATGCCTGAATAGATGCTCGATTATGCCGAATCCAAATTTCAGAAGTTTGCATGCAAAAGTGTACTCTCAAGAATGACTCAGACACTTTTTTCTACGACGCGTTCGCCTTCACTTTGAGAGCGCTCATGCCTTATGCCGCCCGTAGGATGAAGGTACACCGCTCGCTTGCCGAAGGGCGCTGCTCACCCGCTCCCTCAAAGCGTTGTACGTGCCTAGTAGGATACAAATATCAATCCAGTGATATAATTCACATTTTTACATTAAAGTAGCATTATAATGGTAGAATCATTATTAATGCAAGCATCATAACGATAAGTTTATTATCGAAACACTTATAAAAACGACATAAAAAACTGGTAGAATTCGAGAATTTATGGAGTTTTGATGGAAAATGAAGTCGATTGTAACCTAGATCATGCTCAACAATCCTAAAGTGTGTAACAAATTGTTGGTAAAGACTGGCTCATCTCGTGCAGTAAAGAAATGGAATTCGAAGACAACTCAAGATTTGGCGCCCACACAAAGTTGAGCGAGCCGCTGTACTCCAAGCTTCTAGAGAATAAGCGTCAATCACTTAGAAGTCAAAGTCTCAGAATTCGCCGAAACCTTTCATGGTGGGGTTATTTGCCCTACCATTAACGCCTCTTTTTTCTTGGTTAGCGAGAGGTTCATACCGTAACCTACTGTAACCTTACAGAAAAGCCCCTACCATGCGAAACCAATATCGTTTTCGCGATCAGCATGTCAGATGACCCACTTACGCAAAGTTTTAGCTAAAGTTATGATAATCCATAATTTTCCCCTTTACCCCTGGGCTACCGTAACCCTCATTGCGACGTCAGGATTTTGCAAAATAGAATATTTTCAGACTTACAACATATTGTCTGAAAAGATTCCATTTGTGAATCCTTATCACACTCTCATAAACACTGCAATGGTTGCTAACTTCTATGATGTTCATTTTGCTAGCAAGCAGTTCCACAGTTCGGCAGCAATGTTTCGAGGTGCCCGAACTGTTACATTGTGGTGAAAATGCAAAACAATGCATTGCTAGGATCAAGAAAAAAGTTTGGGAGAGACAGAACTAGCCTGTCTATGCGACTGAGCAGGTCACAACGATCGATGCGGTCGACGCGCACTATGTCCTTGGCAGAAGATGTTACGATAACGGATAAAAGCTCCAAGTGCACCATTTTTCATCTTTTCTGAATCACTATGGGGCCATTCTAACTATGCCGCTTCACCTTCCCATTTTTAGATCAGCTGTCAAAACCGCAACGCCAGGAACTAAAAGCGCATCAAAGGAAAAAGTATTAGTGAGTTTGTTTGGGATTTCGGCCATACACAACCGCTGTTACCGTTGTTACGGTTAACTGCAGTGCTGTTGTAGTTATTCCGAACAACTGCTATGAACAAGTATGGAGAAATGAGACCTTACCTTTGATCGCTAACAGCAGTAACAACCGCAACAGTAGTCTCAGCGGTTGTGACCGAACCTGAGTTCACATCGACTTAAGCTGTGAAATCTTTCCATCCAGGTATACCGCTTTGTGCGGAGAATAATGGAAAAAGGGGCACGTGGACTACGAACAGAATTCCTATCCATGAAGAGGTCGGTTTAGTGTTCCAGATCATTCTGTGTTTCCCCTAATGTTTCCCCTACTATTGATATTTGTCTTCTTACTTAATAAGCTGCATCGTTCGACTGAACTGATTCAATCAAAGTAAAATCATTTTTAGAGTGAACAACTTGGCACTTATGCGAAAATTTGTGCAAATGAATCCTAAAGGAAAGAATCGGTACAAGGTGAGTGACAAAAAATGCACAAATGAATGTGTTTTTTCGATGCAAATGGAGAGCTTTAAGAATAAACAGTTGTTTACATTTCATTTGTGATGTACAGCCTCGCGTGGTGAGTTTCATGTTCATCATTATGGAAGCATGAGAAGAGCATACGGATAGCGAGCCAGCGCAAACCTCCGCGAAGCGGAGGTGAGGCTTCCGCCAGAGTGCCGAAGCCATGCCAGCGCTACGCCAGCGCCGAGCCAGCGTTTCGATCGATACACGTGTATTTCGTTGGGGACATCTACCTGCTGAGAACTAGCTCAGCTAGCCCCGCCCCAACGAGATACACGTGTATCGATCGAAACGCTGGCTCAGCGCTGGCGTAGCGCTGACATGGCTTCGGCACTCTGGCGGGAGCCTGACGCAATGGTTGTTCTATATTTTGCTATACTAAGGGCAAACTTTCATGTTTTTTATAATTATCTTATAGATCCATTAATTTAGTGTAGAGGAGTTGTGCACCAAAATAACGATAAGACAATGAAAAATGGGATAAAAGCAGATGACTACAAAACAGTAGCAAGTGTGCTCCATTAGCAGTCCGTAGCTAAAATCATTTCTGTACCGTCCGGTGGTCGCGCAACCGAAGGACGAAAAGAGCAACGCCCCATACCATTTTGAAGCGCTACTCCCACATACGGCTGGCGACCGTGCCTTTCCGGCCGGCGGTCGCTCTTGTACCGGTCGGTGATCGAACCCTTCAAGACTGAGTGAAATTAGCACCCCCCCCCCCCCACACCGCTCTTTGCGCGGTCGCCGGCCGGTGCAAGTGCCCGAGAATGAGGTCGTAACAGTGCTGGCTGAAAGAAACGCGAGCTATGAAATCGCTTGAAATGCCCGGCTCTAACATTGCCATCGGATAAGCGCGAACGTGTGGAAGCCGGAACCGAGAAGATCGCTCCGGGTGCTGGAGGGAGGGGTGACTTCGCAGAGTGGAATACCTCACCCACCGCTGACTTTCTTTCCTACTGCGTTAGAGCCCTTTTTCGCCGCTTTCCCGTTTTCTAGTACAGATTTTCGGATTCAGCATAGTGAATAGAATCGGATAAGCAAAAATTTCAAAATCGACTTTTTGCCCGGACACTGCCTTTCAAACTTCAAATAGTTTCAAATAGTAGATAGCGACCCTTAATTAGACAATTGACCAGAGCTAGTACAAATAAATATACGCCTGCTTCGAGCATTTCTCTAAAAACTGTTAATCACATACAGGACTTATCAATCGCAGTGTCGGGTGCACAAGCATCTCCGCTCCCGCGCGGGACTCTGCATCGCTTCCGCGAATATGCTCTACAAACACTTGCAATTGATTGAGACTTTCCCACGCTCGCGGTGGGAAAGTGATCAGAGAGCGAAAGGAGCGCAGATCCAGGCGAGGCGGTTGTGCGGGAGCGGAGAGCTGCAGCACTCGACACTGCATTTGATAAGCCCTGTACTTGAATCTAAAGCTTGAATGGCATCGCAGTTTTCATTTTCTGCACAGTATTGGAAAAGCTCAACACATTCATTTTGCAGAGATGCTTTAGCTAGTCAGCCATTAGCGACAGGAAGTAGCAGAGCCCAGTCTTGAAAATAATCAACCATACACACTTTTCTAACTCTTACTCATTGAAACAATGTTTCACAGAATCTTAGCGTGCTAATTATTCCAGCTTGAAGCGAATTGCGAGGACGTGATGTAACCCAAAAAAGTTATATGCTCAGCGTATACGTAGATGCTTCCAAGTAATCATTTCACATTGTATTATCGTCGCCTCCCACTACGCAGACTGATAGCTCAGGGTCTTAAATAACTGATGATAAATGCACCATCTGTAAATTGACTGTTCCATACTTAGAAAACTCAACTATGAATGTTTTTAAGGTGTATACTGCATGTTCCAGGATGTCGGCTGCTTAGATGCGTCCAGAGTGAAACTGTTAAACTGTCCCGAGGATGAGGATTATGTGCACGCCAATTACGTGTCAACGCCTACTTGCTCGCGGAGGTTTATTTGTACACAAGTAAGTTTGGCTCTTAGAGTGCGCCAAATCTAGAAATGCATCTATCAGGCTCCACTGGAAAAGACATGTAAAGATTTCTGGTTAATGTGCATACAAGATCGAGTAGAATTTATTGTAATGCTTTGCAACTTCTTCGAGAAGGTTTCTATTAATGACATTAATAACTTACCTCAGTTTCCTTTTCAGGGGGCAAGAAAATGTTTTCCATATTATCCAACTCAGGGCTCATTACAATTTGATGATATAACAGTAACATATATGGGTTCCACTATGGTAAGGCTGTTTGCATGAATATTCAATAGGTTTTGATCTGCAAAGCTTTTTTTACAAAGAAAGCAAATGTTCTGCACCATTTTGAGATATTTGGTCATCCCAGAAGTGATTTCACATTTTTTCACTAACAACAGAACAGAAACCAAAGTGGCCAATAGCACAAGCTGCATACCATCGGATGCGCATAAAATGATGAATCCAATGTAAATTGCAAATTTGGACATACAGACTCCCGGTCTTGGAGCCGTGGACGTCTACATGTCTGAATCGCAGTGCGCACTTCAGCAGGTAGATGCCTGGGTGGTAACTCTGCACCTATAACGCCAGGACAGTCTTCATAAAGCCGACCTGCACGCTCTTCTTGAGCTGCAGAGCACATCAAGTAGCACGTCATCGCTATGGGGGAACGAGTTTAGAAGAAGGACGTGCGACAGATAAGTGATGGGACCCTCACCATTCATGTTGAGTTAGATCATTGGAAGCGTTGGCTTTGTTCATCCATCTATGGTCCATCTCGTCATTTCGCATGAGAATCTGTCACCTCTACCAACGACTATGACCTTTAGGTTAGAATACCACCAGCATCATCAACTGCTACTCACCAACATCAGCAGCTGACGATTCAGAATTAGATGTTTTCTATGAAGACATGGAGGAGGTCGACCGCAGTGAAGAGTCCTTCTACAATTTTTTTGCGGGCTATAGCATCGCGAAATCGGGATACCACTAAAAGAGAAATAAGGATCGGGAAGTTTGAACATGGGCTCCGGAACGAAAACGGCAGCCGTCTCGTGTGCTTCCCTCCGCCTCACGACTATTCCATAGAAATTCATGTTTGGGAAGAAAGAACATCGCCAGTGCACATGGAAATTGCCCATTGGAACTACTGACAAGCAGATCGAGCACATCCTCAACAAAAAAGGTGGAGCTTGCTCGACTTCTCAGTAGTTCCATCTTTCTGCACGGCTAAAATCACCGCCCTTCTCAAGCGAAGGCTCGACTCAGTCGAAATCTGAAAAAAAAAGTCTGCCAAAGTGTCGCCAGAAGAAAGAAAGTAGTTTATGACGGTCAGGCTGCAAAAGCTCACATCATGTTGTGACTGGCCCATTAAGGAGGACTCTACAAACGACCGACTGGTTTCTGAAAGAATTGCGAACCTCATCTAGTGTCTTAGAGTTGGGCCAGAATGCGCTGGAAACGCGGCGTACGCAGCGTACGCCGCGTACGCTTCTATGATGAAATATACCAAGCGTACACTGCGTACGCCGCCGCGTACGCCGCTTTCCCAGCGAAGTCTGGCCCAACCCTTAGATATGCGATCGAGGATAATCTTCGTGGAAAGTTTGTACAACACGCTCAGCAGACATATTAGACGGTAACTCCGAAAGTTTTTCCGTTTTCTTGAAGAAAGAGATTCTTGACATTCTCCACTAGTCGGAAATCCTCTTCTGAAGGTGAAATGTTAGCCGACTCACAGCAGTTCATGAAGAGTCCAAGGCTCCAGGACCAGATTATATCCCCTCTGGAATATAATCTGGTCTTGGAGCCTTGGACTTTTCATGGTTTGGAGGTTTGGATCGCGGTGCGCTCAGCAGGTAGAATCCTTGGTGGTCTTCTGCAGCGATAACGACGGGCGTCAGTACGAGTGTTGATGAGCGGAAGAGATTGGTGTAGAAATTCTTCGCAATAGATTTAGAAAGAAGTTGGGGCCGTCTTCGTTTGAAAGCAGCGTCCAGGCAAATCTGGATTATGGGGCTCTCACGTAAATAGTAATTTTTGTGGCCCTGACTAAGCTACTGCCCAACCGGCAGTTCAGATAGTGCGCTAAGGGCTGAGATATTAGCGATATCAATCCCGCGCGAGGACCGAACCACGGATTGCGCCATGAAACCATGCGAAATGCGATCCTCGGGTCCACTTTCGAGGCGAATGTCTCAGCCGTTAGAGCACTGGAAAAAGGGTGCGGGTTAGACTACCTGAGATGCCGCTTGGGCAATGGCTTAGTTAGGGCCCCAAAATTACGATCATCTAGACGATGCCTTCAATAGTGCAGCAAGCGACACCTGACATTCAGAGAGGTCCCTTCGGCACTCTTGAGAATTCGTCTTCCTTTGGCCACTTCCAACTTGGCTACCCAGGATCCTCCTACAATGCTATTCTGCAACTGGCATTGGCTATCAGTCACTCGAGATGAGTTGCATTTGCATCTTGCCTCAGGGATCTTCTTATTTTGAGTAACTCCTGGGTTGTCTTCGAGATGCGTTCCAAGTTCTCTTCGGAAGTCACTGCGGCGCACTTTCCGCACGCTCGCGTACTCTGATCATTCGCGGTGAGAAAGTTCCACCACCAAACGTTGGAGGCGTTGGCTTTGTCGTCCACCCATCTATTGTACATCTTGTCTATTCGCATGAGATCTTATGACATCGATCAACCATCCTATGCTACGACCTCTACGTTAGAAGGCCATTAGCATCATCAACTGCTACTCACCAACATCAACAGCTGGCGAATCAAAACTACATGCTTTTTACGAAACATGGAGGACGTGACCAGGGTCAAGCGTGTTGATGCGATCTTGGACCCTCATTTACGACCCCCCCCCTTGAAGGTACCCATCCGTACGACCCCTTGCCCTCCCCCATCTATCCTCCTTACCTCCTCTGCCCACATTTCTCGCGGTAACCTGCATAAACGAATGTCAATCCCAAAAAACACCTGCGTGAGAACTTCAGTGAGGTTTCGAAGCAGAATTTCTAGGCCAGTGGGTGCGCCCAGCATCTCTAGCACATATACACACCTTCAATAATGTTTGAGATTCTGCAAGTTTACTTTTGAATTTTCAGGTGCACTTCAGGCCAGCAAATTCGATTCCCGTATGCGACACAAATTTTTACAGGAAAAACAAAATGACATTCTTGAACTACAAAAGATGTTTTCGACTAAGAAGCTTAGTTCCTGCCTCTTTCACAGTTTTTCTTGCGAAAAAAACCGCTTTAGCGCCGTCCAGAACGACGTCAAAAACATGCATGAGCACGGTAGTTTGGAAATTCGTAACTAAGGCCAGGAAAAGACCGAGAGGCTGCAAAGCACAGGTTCTTATAGTATAGTGACCAGACTATTCATAGAAAAAGTTTCAGCCTTTGAGGAGCAGTGAGCCCGAAAAATTTTAGATCAGGCTCTCGCAAATTTAGATGCGATCCTAAAAAACAAAAACTGGGATTTTTGAGCTTAGAATTTTGTAACTTACCAGAGAAGTCATAAAACAGCCTGAGATTCTTATGATAAAAACTAGAGGGATGGCCTCGTATTACAGCAAGTTTGCAGCTAACAAGCTTTAATAGCTCCGGAGAAATATAGATCAGGCGCAGATACGACCCCCTTTTCTCTTTTTTTTCTACCATACATAAAATCATAAGAAAATCCGCAGTTTATAAAATAACACCAGATTTCGCACAGCAGTAGCAGGGTTCATCTAAAGTACATATAAATTGTAAGGGCTGCATAAATGGCATTACAAAAAGATTTACGAATTATTGATTTTCATCCTTGATCTATATGTGCGCTTTTGTCGAGTGTGCGAGTCTTCAGTGAGTCTTCGGAAGCAGGATGTCTACACCAATAGGTACATCCAACATCTTTATCACACATACATGCCTTTAGTAGCATTTGAGCTTCTGAAAGTGTTTATTTTTTGGACTTTAGTCATGCCAGCTGGGTTCGATCCCCATTTGAGACAATATTTTGCGGGAGAAATAGCGATTCCCATAAAAAAAACTAAGTCATAATCTTTCAAAAGTGCAGCAAGTGAAGCGATATTCTACGCTTGCAAATGTTTCAAATTATTGTACACTCGTTTTTATTTGATACATTCCATGCAGTTATTGTTAAGAACATGTCATAATTACTTGCTATATGATTTGCTTTCAATCGTACGGTTTTTTATCCAAACTACCCCCTCTTACGACCCCCCCCCCCCTCACCGCAGGCCCCCTTTACGACACCCCGTTGCGACAGTCGCATCACACGCTTGACCCTGGACGTGACCTCAATGAAAAGTCCTTCCATAAGTTTGTTGTGGGCGACTTCAACCGAAGATCGTAATGCCGTCGAGAAAGGGATATAGGATCGGGATTTGAATATGGATCCGGATCGAAAACGGCAACTGTTTCGTTGTGCTTTTCGCCGCCGCACGACTTTTCCATGGAAATTCTATTCTCATGAAGAGAGAACATTCCCGATGGAAATGGGAATCGTTCAGAGAAAAGGCCCGCACGGAGATCGATCATATTCTCACTATTCAAAGATGGAGCTCTCTCGACGTCTCATTAGTTTTATCCTTCTGCAGTGGCTCCAAACAGCGTCTTCTTTGAGCCGAGATACGATTCAGTCGAAAGCTGGAAAAGAAGGTCTGCCACAGTATCGCAAAAAAAGATTGTCGTTTATGGCGGTTACAAGCTGGAAGAGATCATATCAAATTGTGACTGGCCCAACGAGGATGATCCAACGTGCGACTACGATCGGCTTTTGAAAAGATCGAGCATGAGGCAGTCCATGGCGTGCCGTCCGATCCAAAAGGCGCCCTGAAGACCCTGTCGTTCTTGTTACCACCCGACGCCGTAGTCAGGATCTAATGTGCAGAGTTTTTTCCATTCTTTTTGCTGATTGAGTGGGAAAATTTTTCACTGCAAGAGCAGACTTATTAGACCAGCTCTTGATTTCCATGGGCGATCACTAACTCGTGTGCAGCGGATTTGCCCAGCGATCAGAGAAGGCAGACGGCCGGGAATCTGGCCCGTGCTTCTCTTGGCTAGGCACCCAGCCGAAACCGGAAGTTCAATTCCTTCACAGTTTTATCATAATAGCACTTTTTGCAGTACTTACCTATACACCAAGTATTGCTCCACAAGGTGGAATTTGTGAGTTTTCCAAAGAGAATTTCCGAAGATAGGAATTACAATTTTGATATCATATTCCTTACTGACTCCAGCAACATATATCTCATCTCGAAGAGTCACTTCGACTGAAGGTGGCATATCTTGTAAGTGATTGCCCAACCAGCTGCAAAGGCTGTACTGTATTTTAATGAAAGAAAATTGCTTTAAAATTTGAATGCTGGATGTTGAGAATGGCACTCCCATGAACGTAGGCGGAAACGCGATGGGACCGAAACTGAATGGGGGGGGGGAGGAGAATATGGAGCAAAGCTGCGCCGCATTCCTTTGCGGTATGTTCTGAGGGCTATTTGCGTTGCGTATTCTTTGATTGCAGCTGCAAGAGCTAGCGCTTCTACTGCCGCGCATTGAGCTATTCCTTAAGGTTAGAAGATGTTCAAAACAAACGCAAGAAAGAGACCAAAAAACAGGAAAAAAATTGATTTTAAATCAGAGTGAGAGTATGAGCAGAAAGAGCTCAAGAGAATAATATTGATTCAATTAGTGTTAAATCTTTTGAGGTTTTTTTTTTTGCCTTCAGGTGAGATTTCTATGTACCACCAATGCTCAAGTTCGGATTACGGCACTTGCGGTGGAAAGAAATGGAAGAGTGAGCTTTGGGTCACTAAGAATTATTCATGAAATGATTACCACTCATGTTTAGAGGTACAAAACGAAACACCTTCAATGGATAGATTGGCCAGATCGTGGGGTACCACCCGCAGATTCTGCTATAATTCAAGTTCTTGATATAATAAAGAGCACGCAGTGAGCCAATGGAAATCATGTTTTCAGTCAATTTGTGCATCCAGCTTGCATGCTTCAGAGCTCCCATTGTCGTACACTGTTCCGCTGGCGTAGGAAGAACTGGATCATTTGTAATGATACAACATATTCTAGAATCACTTTCGCTCAATCAACCGATAGAGGAAAGCGATAAGTTATTGCTCAAGTTGAGATCTCAAAGAGCAAACACTATTCAGGTGAGATCTTTTGTAGCAACAGGGAAACAAATTGCACTTATTATAGACGGACCAACAGTATTTATTCGTTCATCAAGTGCTTTTGAATTACTTCCAAGAGAGTCAGCTACTTGACGCCAGGTGGAAACCATATCTAGATAATTTCACAAGAGACTACAACCGACTGGTGTTCTAATAAGCCTTGTGTTCACCTATGACCTAAAGCGATTTGGTTTTAAATGCACTGAAAGCAATGTCAATTTCATCGGATTCAATTTCTTATACGCAAAATGTTTAAGAAAATAAACTTTGTAATGTTAATATTTACTATTTACCGCATAGAATCTCATAATTATATATTACGTCGCTTTTTAACCTGCTGCCACAACTGGCAGAATAAAGTTTGAAAGAGGAACTCTCTGGCATTTGATGCTTTCATGCTTCTGAATGGTCATGTATCTGTTGCAGTGCAATGAGAGAGCTCCTAAAAACCACCATCTAAAATACATGCTTTTTGCCATGATCAGTTTCGCTATTTTCTTACCGAGTCACCGAAGAAGTGGATAGAGCAAACCCTACAGGATACAAAACAACTTATTTCCCTTCCATAGCTTGCTTTTCATAATTTACGAAATTATGGTCCGTAGTAAACCTCTATTCATCTCAGCTGGAGATGAGTCATTCAGAAGAACTTCCTCTGGTGAAAATAATCCGCCCATCTTTCCTTGCTTCAAGATAGTTAGTTGAACAGTCAGGAGACTGTTCGATCAAGTGTCACAGTCAATTTAACAGAATGCCACTTAGGTGAGGGTGAATTTTAAAGTGACATGAGGGAGATAGTGTGCAAAAGAGGAGAATCAGACGAGTTTCCCGTAAACTATTGTGAGTAACTTACGGCACATTCAGCTGACCTACTGCTGCGGTGCAAAGCTCCGGAAATTATGCAATTTCGGCGGCTTAAATCGGAAAGGATCAAAGAGCAGCTGATTGTGGCGAGAAAAGCAAGAAAACAGATTTCTTCTTTTTTTCGGAGCTTGCTTACGTTTTGTGGCAAAAACTACTTGAAACAAGGATTTCTTCATTTTTATATTTGCTTTATGTTTCAACATTCTCGTTATACAGTGCTGGACATAATTATAGGGACACTCTAGGAATCGTCGTAATTTTCGTTCTTGTCAGTGAATCTGTCTGAAACTTTGCTGTATGGTGCGCATGTAAGCCTCCCATAACTCCTCAGAACGGCTTCCAATTCCGTTGATTCCGAACGGAGAAAAATGGAAAAATTCGAAAAAGCCTGTTTTGCAAGCTGGACATAATTATAAGGACACCTGGCCTTTTCAAACATTATCGCATTCCTTGACTCCCAGATTTTTTGTAGAGTTACATCCCAGAATATGAAACTTTTGCAGCACCTAAGACCTGTCATGCTACTCAAGGAAAGATGATTCTTGCATTTTTCGTTTCCAAAGGCATCAGAAGTCAAGCTGCGTCAACAAACAGCTGGTTTGAGGAGTTTTCAAGCCCGCGTTCATTTCAAATGACAGTCTTGGAATAGACTTAGCCTTTTGATAGATAAAGTGAAGAGCGCTTTCGTAAACTCCGCGTAATCGCTGATTTTGACGGACAGACTCCAACCTCAACATAGGATTGTCGCGCTTTTAAACCACAAAACTCGATTTTCAAATTACAGAAAACGCTGCAATGTAGCCGCAACAATGCACGTACAACAATAAACTTGTGTGCCTAGTCAGGAAAAAATTTCGGGGTTGCACATTCTGGTTCAGCCGCAGTTGTCATCCGTTGAGAGTTGAGTGGAGCACCCTGCACAATCATATCCAACTCAAATCAAGAAATCGAACATGAGAGCGCTTGAAACTTCAAAATCTTAACTAATCTTACCTACCGCGTAAAATGCGACATGAAACAGAGAAGGATATAGTGAGATTTGTGATTGTGTTGAATCTACTGCTCGCAGAGAAATTTCGCGGAAAGTATTATATTTCAAATCTAAATGCCAACTGCAGCACTAGAAAAAATCTGAAAGTTGTTGCAAAAGCTGCGTCTCCATGTAGACAATATAATAAATCGAGTCCATCATTTCACGAACATTGGAAAGTGAGTTTTGTGGTTTAAAAGCGCGACAATCCTATGTTGAGGTTGGAGTCTGTCCGTCAAAATCAGCGATTACGCGGAGTTTACGAAAGCGCTCTTCACCTTATCTATCAAAAAGGCTAAGTCTATTCCAGGACTGTCATTTGAAATGAACGCGGGCTTGAAAACTCCTCAAACCAGCTGTTTGTTGACGCAGTTTGACTTCTGATGCCTTTGGAAACGAAAAATGCAAGGATCATCTTTCCTTGAGTAGCATGACAGGTCTTAGGTGCTGCAAAAGTTTCATATTTTGGGATGTAACTCTACAAAAAAATCTGGGAGTCAAAGAATGCGATAATGTTTAAAAAGGCCGTGTCCTTATAATTAAGTCCAGCTTGCAAAACAGGCTTTTTCGAATTTTTCCATTTTTCTCCGTTCGGAATCAACGGGATTGGAAGCCGTTCTGAGAAGTTATGGTAGGCTTACATGCGCACCATACAGCAAAGTTTTAGACAGATTCACTGACAAGAACGAAAATTACGACGATTTTTAGAGTGTCCCTATAATTATGTCCAGCACTGTATCATGATATCCTCGATATATATCGTCAAAATAAGATTTTTTTCTTTTATCCATTTATTTGCTTGACGATTCCTTGTTAGCTGTCGCCATTCTCGGTAGTGAGCGCTATCAAAGATTGTCCGGACGCAAAAATCTAGCCGGCTAGATTCCACAAACTGGCTTCGAACCATGGTGCGTTGAGACCCATTCACTGTCAGTCATTCGACCAAACTGCCCAGGGGTTTACTTTTTGAGAACGCACAAGATGTCTAGTCGAAAAAGCATCTGCATCCAGATATATAGCTCATCGGATGCCGGACTGAGGTGCTCTACGTTCAAGTAGGCGCTCTCCCAGCCGAGTGCGCTGAACAGTCTTGAACAGTCTACCTACGGGCCTATTTCTATCAAAGTGCTAACAAAGTTCTTTGGTCATTCCAATAATTACAGAACTTCAACCGGCGAGCAAGTCGGGGTTATCACTTTCTCCTTTTTCTAAAAAGTATTATGACTAAGATCTACATATTTCATGTTTTTGAACGCATCTCAGGCTGAACCCGGAAAATCCGAAATCTTTTGTTTTGAATCCGTAAACGTTCACTTGGTTTGCTAGATCAATGGTAAATCATAACTCATTTCTCGAAATTCAAAATTTCGATAATACACTAGTGTTTGAGGCGTTTGTGTCTGAGATGGAAATGCTTAAACTCGGTGGAAAATGAAAAAAAAAGCCCCATAGCTCTTTGAAAATTTTATCAAAAATTTATAACGAGCTATGGGGAAAGGAAAAAAATTGTTGCGTATGCTATAAAGTTTGCTCTTTCACCCGTTACTTAGACCTTCGGAAAACAATATAAAAATTTAGAAAAATAGTGCAACTGAGCATGGCAAAAAGCACAGGTTTCAGCTTTTGATGATCTTTTAAGATTTCATTCACAGCAGTACGAAAGGGACATGCAAGAGGATAAAATGATGCATCGAATGCTGCCAAGGCCTTTTGTGAATTCTTGTTTTGCGGATTGCGGCAGCAGTTCAAACAGAGCGAAAATACTTTTGGAACGACCTAATAAAACGAATATCTTCCACGAGATTGTCATTGACAGAAGAGGTACAAACCTGGCCTCGAAAAGCAGTGACGTATATCTTAGCCGCGAGATTGCTCTGTTCGCAGTCAAACTTCTCCATGTTAGTCAGTAAGGATAATTGTTGTAATTACATGTTAATCAAATCTATAACTCCCTCAACGAATTTTTGATCAGTACCGTTTACAGCTTCTCTTCATGCTAGTGTCCCAGCAAGGTATTGAGCAAAGATTCCACTCAGCTGGGCCCAATTGCGAATGTGGCGTGGAGCACAATGATTAGTTAGATGTAGCAGGGCTTTCAAAATAGGAGAGAAGTACAGTCGTTTCGGGACTCTCATCACGATCGTATGCGATATGGGGAGGGGCTTGAGCGAGCCACGTCTGCTACGTATCCTCCCGGCATTCTTCTACGCCCCCACTTCAGTCGTCGCTCAGGGATGCAAAGAAGTACTAAAAGCAGTCCTGACCATTCTAAGGTTGATGCATAATTCTTGCACCAAAATTTTTGAAACTTGCTATCTCCAGCTTTATTGAAATCCTCTGATTGGATACACAATAGAGAGAAGGAATCTTGCGCTTTCCGAGCATTCTTGAACCAAAGTACCTTGATTAGCTAACGATATGTTGAAAGAGAAATACAAAAAACTGTTTTTTCGATTTTTTTCAGTAAAATTGCTGAAACTTACTGCAATTCAAATTGATTTTTATTCCTCGTTTTATGAACTACTATTTTTGATTAAAGAAAGTTGATAGTGATCGGATGTCTCTACGAATACTTATGAATTTCGTTTCTCAAATGTCTTTCTGTTGATATTGCTTCAAATTCATTTACTCAAATGATAAGCGCCACCTTTAATATACATAACAAAGAGCATATTGTGTAGATCGATCAGTTGTTTAAGCATTCTTAAAACGAATTTTTTTCATTTTTTGTTGCAAGAAGTACATCAACCTAATGATTTTACTTATAAGGGATCCACTCGGTTGGGCGAATCGATTTAGAATTAAACACACTTGTATGCATAGAAGTATGCTATCAATAACCGCGCGGGTCTTGTTTTCTTTGGACTACTCAAAAATTGAAAGTTGCAAGAATAGAAAAAAAGCTGTCATTATGCGGATTCTTACGGATTACGGATCCTTTTTGTCAATCTTCCCATGCCCGAAAACACAGACGCAATTGTTGACTATCTGGTTCAAAAAGGGAAGGATACTTGGTCAAAGTGGCGTTTCTCTACGAAAAAATGTACACTATCTTACAGAGCAGGGAACGCTGATTCCTACGCCATCGATATCTGCAAAGCGCTTCTGGGAGGGGAGTTATGGAAATTTTTTGAGGTAAAAATTCAATGGCTACTGTGGAACCAGGTGTTGAAGTCTTTCCAGTGCTTGAAAGAAGTAATGACTGTAAGAGAATATTATATGGAGGTATTAACTGCATAGAGTACCCCTGCAGTGATTATGGCCCGATTTGAGCTCACAGACTACAATTCTGAATAATTTTATAGAGCCGCGCGTTCAAATTTTTGCTTCAAAAGGTTCCCATGACTCCCCTCATAGAAGCGCCTTCCAGACAGTGAAAGCAGATTTGGATTTACCGTCCCCATGCTCTCACGATGTTGTACATCTCCTATGAAAATCCCACTTCGACCAAGTATCCTTCCCTTGAAAGATGAGGTATTGCTCGACCCGAGAATTTTGTTTGATAAAGGGGTTTATTGTACACTTCATATTCCGATCTTAATTTTCATTGATTTTGGAAGAAATTCAAATATAAGAATCAACTTTGAACTGAGGAACGAGAGAGCTTGAGCTATGCTTCTAAACATAATTTACAACAGGATCACATAACGAGGTTGTTTTGAGCATTTGATAGATAAAATACAGAAACATGCAAAAAGTTTTAGAAATATTTGTGTTTAATCGTTGAGCACTATGGTTTTGGGAATAGATACTATACCGGTAACGCAGTTTCTCTGGTTTCCCTCGTCAGTAGTTTCCAGAAAAGTCTCAAGATCATAGCGAAAGAATTTAACAAAAACTTACGTCCAAAGCCAAATCCAAGCAGAAAAGAGAGAGGGAAAATAAAGCTGAATTTGACAAAAGCACATGTGATAATCAAAACGTAAAACGAATGGCATGAAAATCGATTGAAACCTCAAAAATGATTGTTCTACTAAAGTGACCAGAAAGCACCAGCGATATTATGTCTTGCGCAACTCATGCGAGGGGAATGAAGAGGCAAGCAAATCCGTATTTACGCATTATGAATGGTCTATCGAAGAGTATGCGATAAATAAAAACGCTATATTCATCCGTTACTTTCAGACGTCTTACTAACAAATTTTCAGTTAAAGGGGCCTTTCCACATGACACCTGAAAGAAGTTATGAGTGTTTGAAGGCCTAAATTGTCAATTTAGGTGCCTAAAATTAGCGAAAAGCTATACAAAAACGTCTATGCGGATTTCCAAAGGCTGCATCACTTTCTTAAAGTCGATGTACTTGATACGAATTTGCTTTTCTACTTTCAACTGCTTTTGTAAGGCTCTTCGCTAGTTCTATGCCGCTCATAGTATAAGAAATTTTTCTCTTAAGTCTCATAACTTTTTGAGAGTCGTTTCGCGGTAAAGCAAAACAGATTTGTGATCAGCATTCAATGAAGTGTCTAGTGATATAGGTTGTAGAAAAGCCTTTGACTGAAAATGGTTTTCTCGCAATTTTATTCTTTTTTTGAATGCGCATAATGGGAGGAACCTCTATATGTTTTAAGTCTGCAGTACAGGTATTAGTATTGTACATATACATCATGGTACAATAATTCCCATTGTGGATAACTCTTAACTTTGAAGTACGCTTTCGTTCTATAGGTGCTAAATTCTACCTGTTCTTTGAATTTTCGTGAAAAATTTGCTTTCGTCAAAATATCAATCTTCTTTCATACCCTGATGAACTACTAGGTCATTTCACAAATCGTAGTTTCCTCTCGTTCTCATTTCTTTGAGGAGGGGTTGATTTGCGGCAAGATGCGTATATATCGAGAAGATGATCATGCTCTTCAAAATAACCTAATCATTTTCTATGAAAAGCTGATCTGTTTTGATTCCTCAGCTTCTAATAAAGAATTCTTCAAAAAACAAAGAGAAGCATTTTCGGCACTTGCTCTATTTCCTTATAAAAAGAGAGCGTTTTGCTCAGATTTCTTTGCCGTCTCGTCAATATGAGACAAAAAGGCTTGGATTGCTTAAAAAACAAAGAGTTTGGGTCAGGGCCCGGCAAGAGTCGGTTTTGAGGGTTTCTGAAAACGAAGTCTCCCCTGACTTTCGTAAATTTTACGAAGTCCCCTTTGACCTACCTGCTTAGGAGAAGGTGAAAACAAGAAAGATTTACTAGTCTAAAATAAAAGAGGTAAGAGTAAGATAGGAGTGAAAATCCAAATTGGAGGTGAATACTACGCATGCACAAGATTTTGGCATTAGAGCGCGATATTTAACAAAGCGAGAAGAAATGAAGGCAGAAAACAAAGGAAAGGCAATGATATGAAAACGTCTTCATGCTCAGGGATAGATTTTTGACCGAGGAATCCGTCCATGCTAAAGAGATCCGAAACTTATGTGAAGTGACGAAAATATATGCTCCAGACGATCTCAGATCGTCTGATGGCCGTCTGGAGACGATCTAATTTTGAAAAAGGTATTACTTCACATAAGTTTTCAAATATTTTAACATAATTCTTCCGCAAATAATTTTCTATACATATAGTTCAATTTTGGTGTCATATGCTTCTGTGTGCGCTGTAAACAAGCAATTTGTTTATTTTAGCTTTACTTTCAAATCGCGCGCACTTCTCGCCATGCACGATAGAGCATGTCAATCGTGTGATAACCTGTTCGAGAAGCTTGTGTTCGACTGTTCGACTGGCGCTTATTCTTGGTGCTCGGTTCCGACTCGTCAAAAACGATATCCCCTTTGCTGTTTGCTTCAAAACGAAGTCCAGCCTGCTTCCAGACGATCTGTGCCGGGTCCTGGTTTGGGTATCACCTGAACAAGACTTTTTGCAGGATGGGCAGGAGGTTCTGCACCGACCTTTGCTAGGCAAGAACAAGATGGTCGCCCATACCGTATGCAACCCAACTGCACGTCTAAACAAATCCCTGAACAAAAGGTCTAATAAAAAGGTCCAATGAACTTTTCTGCACGACAAAACTTGGCCCTACGGCACCGTCGTCATAACTGTCCTGCAAGACTTGACCAGAGGGTACATCAGTTCAATGTACTTCTGAAATCTCACTCTACCATATTGTCATCTGTTCCATCTTCCACGAATCATATGAACGGCGTCTGTTTTGATTTTGAATATGATCTCAGTCGCTGGTTAGACGGTTTTTTTGGGACCAGACCAGCTGAGTTTCGGAAAAGCGGAACTGAAAATCTGAGAGCGCGGTGTTAGAAGGCTCCGCGCAATAACGGAACATACATTGCTGATTGAATTCTGTCAAAATTTTGTCATTTCGCTGATTTATAAAAACTCTACGAACTTATGAAACGGCTTAACATATGTGAAATAAGATAAAACCTTGGCTTAGTGTACTTGTTATCGTCTTCATGAACTCGTAATTCATATGTACTTTCTGGTATTGCTCACATTTTTTTCTATGGATTTTCTCTTATTCTACTTAATGGTAAATGTACCAAGTTTTTTTGGGAAAATATTGTAATACACTGGCCACTTCAACGGAGAGCATTGCGAACAGAAGATGAGCTTTGGGCTCAACAGTGCGCTTCTAGCTTCATGGTCAGGTTGTATCAAGTTGGAAACTGCCGAGAATATATGAGCCGCTTGACAGAATATTCATCGAAGAAGTTCATTGTCTTTCAAAGCCTTTGCAAAAGCTGAAGGGCTTGAATTATTGGTAAAACACACATTTTTGGCTGCAGTGTTAGAGAAGGATAATTATAAAAAACCCAGAAACTCGATTCTTTGCTTATACTGTTTCAGCTGCGCTCTTTTACGAAGCGCTGGTCTCTCGTATATCTTCTAGGAAGTGGTAAGAATGAGAGTTTTCCTATAATAACGAATAGCAAGTTATATGCTTTGTAGGTATGGGCCGTTAGTGCGACGTTATTTGTTCAGACCACATCCACGGTGAGCAGCCCTCGCATAAATATTATTTTCAAGGTGCACTATTTCGTAATGTCAGTTTGCATAACAAACATAATGTCGCATCCCATGCTAACGCAACAGGGTGATCTCAAAAAGAAATTGAGTTGACAGAACAATGCAAACTTTACAATTTGGTGTTCAACATCCGCGGAAACTTTGATTTACGTAAAGTTACAACTCAAAACGTTGAAGATGATTTACGTAAAGTTTGAACTCAACGTGGAAGATGCCATACTCGAAAGATCAAATCTTCGTCTATATCAAAGTCCTGCGACCCTCCGATTGACTGTACTAAATGTATATCTCCACATCGATATTCACATGCACCGTAGATAACATATTCCATGGCTAGAATAAAAAAAAATGCTAAAGATACAACAATGTCTCGTTTCTGCAGAATTTTTGCCCATTTCGATATTTTTTCGCGAAATAGTTGTACTATTAAAAGTTCATACAAAGCACTTGCGAGATGGTAAAGGCTACTGCATGACGAAGGCGCAGAAGCAGTAGTATTAGTTGGGCGGGCGCGAACGCGGCGCGCGTGTATCCTCCCGTTGTAAATCCTGTGTCTCATGCGCTTTGCGCCTAATAGAGCCGCGTTTGCGCCCAAAGATAATGCGCCGTCATGCAGCAGCTTACAACGTTTGGCAAAAGTTTGCCAAATCAGGTTCTCTCGATTTTTAACCGTGGAATCCACGCAAAATGCATATACGAATGTCCGATGTGGAGAGTTTATGAGTATTTTCTTTTTGCACAATTTTTTTTCTAATTTTTCGGGTATTAGAAATTTCTAACTTGTTAACCCTCACGTAGTTAAAACTTAAGCAAATGTTACTACAAATTGTAAAGTTTGATTTGCTCTACCAAAACAGTATGTTGTTTTATTTCTTGTACCCTGCTGCGATATCACATAATATCACATGATGAGATATTACTTTTCAGACAATGATAGTAATTCCGCACAAAAATGTGCAGTGTCGATTAGACATGATCACCAAAAAGTTCATTTATGTCGCATTTGTGACAAGATTCCAATAGACAAAGAAAATTTCATCGGTTGACACTAAAGGATTCTCTGGTGTAGAATAGGTCAGTCGTTGACCGCAGCACTCTTTACATACCATGAAAAGAGAAGAGGACATTTTCAACTGCGCAGTCAGGCTCTTGTTCAAATCTGTTTTTTTGCACTCATATATAGAGCTGAATGTCTGTTTGTCTGTCTGTATGTCTGTCTGTCTGTCTGTACGTATGTTCCGAATAGAAAATTCCATTTCTGAACCGATCCGGATCAAACTTGGCACACATACACTTCGGGCCCCGGCGGGTGTCATAGGCTACTTTTCGTCATCGATCGATATCGATTTTATCGATTTTTTTGTAAAGTTTGACCTGCGGGGCTGGGAGTTTGCACAGGGGGGTAATCGAGCATGCTGATTACGAATACAATATTAGTTTTCAGAAATCGATTTTTTTGTAAATTTTGACATGCAGGGCTGGGAGTTTGCATAGGGGCGGTAATCGAGCATGCTGATTACGAAACAATATTAGTTTTTGAAATTGCCCATTACTTTTATCGATTTTATCGATTTTTTGCAAAGTTTGAGCTACAGGGCTGGGAGTTGGCACAGGAGGGGTAAGTGGGCATACTGATTTCGAAAACAACACAGGGAACGGAATGAAGTGTAGAAGTGGGCACAGGGAAAGGCTGTACAGGGATAGGGATGGGACCTTTATTACAGTGTTTTCACACGGCCGGATAAGCATCAGCTTTTGTGCACGATCTAGTTAGAAGTGGAAGTTGCAGAAATAAATACAAGTAGTGTTAGTTTCTCTCTCAATGATGCTAAAAGCACTGGTTTTCCAAGAACTAGATGCTTATCACACAATTGTAGTAATTTACAAAAGTATTACAGAAGTGTCTGTAAGAGTGTGTGATAATTTAATAAAGATGTCATAGGAAAATTTGGAGCTTTCATTCAATTTCTCATCTATTATTTCATCTCTTTCTAGCTCTTTATTCTTCGTTACACCACCTAACATAAGCTCATCGAATCTACAATTTCTTAGGCAATGTCTGTTTAGCAAGTCCTTAGTGCTTTTTGATGTTTTTTTTTCTCTTGAAAACTCAACTAGACCTAAACTAACCTGTAAAATTCATTGTCTTTTGATTTCTCTCCGGTAAATGGACATTCTGTCTTTGTTTACATACTCTGCTTTCGTGGCACGCCTTAGAGCTATTGAGTAAATAAATAAAAATAAATAAAGATCTAAAAATCGTGGGATGTCCTCAACTTGCCTAGAGATCGAGAACAAAGATAGCGCAGGAGTAGGCTTACTCCTGCGCTATTTTTGAATATGTACGCATTATACGGAGGTGCACGCTCTTTGAGAAGACGTAAGACTTGACAGGAAAAAGGGAGATTTTGCTATTTGGTGATAGTGGTCCTGGTCTCTTTTGTAACTTAATTTTCTATTGAAAATACTTTCAACGTTTTGAAGACATAGAAGAAACATTAGCCACTCTTTGAATTCATCTTTTCGTTCGCTTTCAGAAAATGCATAGATTGTGAGGATAGGATACTAACAGTACCTGGTGAGAGGGGGGGGGGGGGAGAACTGTTATAACGGGCCCTTCAAAAACGCCATTGACCTCAAAGGAACATGCTAACAACATGCCTTCCTCCCCCACATTCACCAGGTACTTCTAGCATTTTTGTCTTCACAGCTGATGTACAGGGTGGCCGGTAAATATGGGCGTTACCACATCTAATTTTTTGAAATATTCTATCATGGGGGCTAATATGCCTGTAGCTTATGGACATTCTCTATATTGAGAAAGGTGAAAATTACGCGAACTGAGGTCTTCTGCTGTAAATGAGACTTTTGAGCCCACTATCTCTTGAGGGACTCTGCCGCGCGTTCAGTTAACACCATATTTATAGAACCGTATCTTTTTTGAAGGGGAGTTTTTTTGCTCTTACGACACTATGTTATTCCTCGGACTGTGCTCTGCAAAACCTCAGGTCTTGAAATTTACCCGATTAGAAAATCTGGCTATTTCAACAAATTCGCACGGGTACATTCTTCAAGTAGCATTTTTGACGCACCAACTTCAAAGGGAGCTGCTAAAGTCTGTATGCATGTGCAGGAACCCAGTCTCGCAGGATTAAAACAGTAAGATGCCTCTGTTTTTGGCATGCACCTTACAGAAATTTGTCTGCTGTGAAAAATCATTAAACGAAAAATATGATGCCCATAGTTTCCGGCCACCCTGTACAGAGTGTTCCAGAATGATGTGCACATTGTTTGATCGTTAATGACTTTCCTGCTTTGACATCGTTTAATCAACTTTTGAGTACTATTCTGTAATGCAGGCTTGGACCTCACATTTACAGTACAAGGTGAATTATCGATCTCTCATTACTGTAGGAATCTGGGATCCTCGACAAGAATTTCAAATTGAGAGTCATATTTTGCCTCAGAAAAAAACCATACAGATCAAAAACTCTTACACTGAGCTAGTCGAAGTCGCTGATTTTGAATATGAAATTTTCAATCAACAGTGATGATCCTTTTTTGCGTTATCCCAGGTGAACCGCCACAACTATTTTTCCAACAGTTGTCACGAATGTGATTACACCGTCAAGGAAGATGGAAGCACTCGCAAAAAGTTGCATATCGAAATCAGCATGCGCGAAGACATTAGTGCACAATTTCGCAGATTTTTTTTCTAAAAATGGAAAAAAGACTTTGCTCATGTGTAATTGTGTCAAGCAATGGTGGCTCAAATTTTACAAATTTTGCGGAGGAGCGCAGTACAAACTTAAAGTCACCTTTGGCTTCTTGAAGAAACAAAAACTTAGCTTTTTTAGAATCGTTTTTGGTAATTTCGTCCCGTTCTCATAAAACCTGAGCTTGTTAGTGTCTATGATATATACACCGTGTCTAGAGAAATGAAAAATAGTCTTCTCTCAATTACCACCCACGCAAGTTACTTTTTTACCTTTAGAGTGAACATGCACCCATTGCAGAGCCAAATATTAGGTTGAACACTAAGTTTTGCAACTGGTCTCATAACTTCCCTCTCACTCAACATGGTGCACTCAAATTTTGCCACTGTGTTGGTTATTACGTAAGCTACAAGCGCAGCTGCTGTCCTACCAAATTCTGACGTCGCAGTGAGGGTTACGGTAGTTGTATAGTATAAAGGGAAAAAATTCAAAGTTTGACGGATTTGGCTGAAACGTGGCATAGGAGTGTTATCCGACATGCTGATCACGAAAACGATAGTGAAATTCCGTGATAAGGACTTTTTTGTAAGATTACTGTAGGTGTACGATATGGGGTCTCACCCTAAACAAAGAAAATGGCGTTGATTCAACAAATGAATATGATATTCGCGTTCGGCAGGTTAAATAACCTTATATGTGAAGTCTTGGAGGAATTTGAGCTTCGGACTCTTTAGTCATTGACGGTCGTCTCCAGCAGCCCTTGCGTACATCTGCTCGTTCGACTTTGTGAGGACGCCAAATCTCGACATGCCCCTGAATTTTGTTTCTTTCTTACTAGGCCAAAGTAGTCAACCTCCAGCAATAATTTGTAGACGAATCCGGATTACTGCGCATGGTCTAGGCTGCCAAAGGCTTCATTTTAGCTTGAAACCCCAAAAATTCACATTCACTAGTTTTCGAAAAATGCCTGAAACTTTTCTATTTCGTGTTCAAAATTCAGACAATTTGTGCTAGCTTGTAGCTCACTTTGCATTGTACATGATGCCAAAGTTTCAGTGCGCCATGTTGAATGAGAGTGAAGTTATGAAACAAGTTGCAAAACTTAGTGTTCAACCTAATAATTCCCTTTAGGAAGTCTTCGAACGGAAACACGCACAAGGCCTTAAACTCCGGAGAAGGAAACATGTACTCGTCTTCGAAGGAGATGCCAGCAGCTTAGTGGTCAGCCACAAACTTGAGCTCGGTGCTCCTTTCAGACTTTCCGAGCGTACTCAACTTGCTAGTATTTCTAAGAAGCAGACGTCTATTGAGAATTACACGCTGAGAATCTTACATGAGGGGTACTGTTTGATCAAATGTGCGCGGTTTTGGCATCTATCAGAAATTTTTCGTTAGGAAACTCTGATTAAAAAGGAGTGACGAGTATGTTACACATACACTACATTTTCAATAAAGTGTTTTGAGTATGCAGAAGCTGTGATTTGAGGTCTAAACTAAAATTCAGGTTATTTAGAAGGCGGCTGAAACTATATAATGTTTAGAAGATTTTGTATATGAGATTTCATAAAAACTTTGGATCATAAAGTCAGAAGCTCATACGTATCCTAGACATTTATTTGTTCACCTAATAGTGCTCATTATCTGTAGTCATCTGCGTTGACTCAGCATTTTACATCGACTGTGCTATGTTATAAAAAATAATAGAATTACCGGAAAACAGACTTAGGTCCCTTCAACGATGGCGCAAGCTGTAACCTTCAAAATGGTACGTATTTTAAAGCTGAGTTCTACATTGGAATGCTACTCGAGCTCGCTTTTCAGGTCTTTCTATTGCTGGTGATCATTCAAGCCAGCCTTTCACTTGGTAGCGACTAACTTTCATAGTTTATTTTACGAAGACATCGTGTTTTTTCAGCTGGCCTGGAGAACGTTGTAGATAACATAGTAGGCGAAGCAGAGGTATGGCTTATCTTGATGTATGTTACTGCCTTTCCAGTCGTTAATTGTGCCAAAATTGTTAGATTTGCTAAAGATCCGTTCCGTGTAATACAAATTTTACTCGCCTTTTGAACCTGTGATAGCTGTTGTAGTTTTCGGAAAATTTAAATTTTTATAGCGCTATATTCTCGAAAACTTTTCACAGAGCAACTACACGCTTGGAACAGTAGTGCCGGGGGGGGGGGGTCAAGACCATTTGTCTGAAACGCGTTAGGCTCTAGCACACAAGGCTTACCATTTTTTGGAAGTTGCACATCATTCTATCATTCAATAGCAATATGATAACCATGATACAATACATGTCCACGCTACAGCTAAGAAAACATTTAGCTCGCACGCTAGTTGAGTGCAGAGAAATAATGTCTCCATGAATCAAATCTCTTCTACATGTAGGTAAATTACAGCCAATCTCTCCTACATTGTTGTATAAAAAATAATCGTACGCAGATAGCAGATTCAAAAATATATTTCGATTTACTAGTATTCACAACCTTGAAGCTGGACAGGACCATGCTCTAATCGTTAAGGACCGTCTTCGCGGACCACAAGGACCGGCTGGACCACCCGGACCACCTGGCCCACCTGGACCACCTGGACCGCCAGGTCCGAAAGGAGAGCCAGGGCCTCCGGGGCCACCAGGACCACCAGGACCAGCAGGGCCAGCAGGGCCAGCAGGACCGCCAGGACTACCAGGATCTTCAGGAAATTTAGGACCAGCAGGACCAGCAGGCACACTTCCTCATGGAAAAGCAAGAAGGCTCAGAAGGAGGAGGAATGAAACGGTCGGGAAAACCGGGACCAGCAGAAACAGCAGGCAGATCTCCTTACGGAAGGGCAAGAAGGCTCAGAAGGAGGAGAATAAAACGGCAACTGACAAAAAGAAGCGTAGTCTCTCAAGTAAGTGAATCGTGAATTGCTGTCCAACGTTTTCTGCTTTTTCGAAGGATGAGCAAATGCTATTGTCTTCCGATAAGCCCCAAAAACACTTATGGATTCTACATTTTCAATTTGTACTACCAGATATTCACCTGAACAAACTGTTACTAAGCACTGAATCATGTATCCAAAATTTCAGTAACGACCATTATTGCAGGATGACAGCGAAACAAACTACATCTCTACTCCGGTCTTCACATGTAGGAGTAGACTATTATTTTACAATTTGATTGCTTGTTCAGCGGGAACAAGTATATCATGATAAATAAATATCATCATACCGTGTAACATTTGAGTGATGCACTTTCTATAGTTTGTCTCTGTTCTTTTATTAGAAGTCCCAACTATAATTGGTGAATTATGGAAGGTGACAGTGTGTAATCTGACCTTTGTAAATGCCCACTGGTATGTACCACAAGCTTTAGAAATACAACCGTTAAGTTTTAGACTTCCGCATAAACTTTCCTTTCAATCTAACTTTTCGTTTCTATGCCAAATTTGATATCTCTCGGAAAGTAACCTTAATCCTAGAAAGCTAATTTCTGAAAATTGTCTTCTCAGTATCTCGCCATAAAAAAACAGCAATTGCACTTATAATCGATGTGGGATGTATTTGTGTGAACGAATAAGAGATCCGTCATCTTGAACCAAATTCGATTTTTCTCCATTTTGCTTCAAACTTCGATAGATCCAAGTTGGTGCAAATAATTATAAGTCTACTTGTAAATTTATCTACTTGTAAATCCAGCTTTCCTCTATCAGATGGGCCATTGGAATCTACCTGAAGTCAAAGAAAACATAACTTTTGCAGAAACTATTCTGGAGCATGACTCACGTAACAACCTAATGTAATGCTTTTCCAGAAGCAATTGCATCTCTGGTAGTCCGTCTTCTTGTCTGTTTTTTCCAACTTTATATGGGCATAATTGAACTTATCCCTTTCACGGCAACGACGCAAAAGAAAGGAGGGTGAAATCCAACGAAAAATCTAGAAAAAAACTTTGATTTTTTTATGTGTATCAGGAAATGGTGGGAAGGGATAAGCAGGTTGTAAAAAAATTATTCGAGTGATTTTTGTGTTGAATAGATTAGCAAACACATCCACGACGCTGTTTGATTTAGGATAGAGTTGCGCACATTATGGCCAATACGCTGCTACCAAATCGTCAAATCTCTAGTTTATTACTCGAAAGGACAGCACTTCAGGAATGACCAAAAAGATTAATGGTGGCGATAGACACAACCGTTGAGATCAGGTCATATCAATGGCCTTTGCACCCACCGAATGCTTTGTACATAAAATTTTGTGGAATATTCTCAAATTTGCAACAAAAAATGTTACAAAAATCATTCTTCCACTTATCTAGACATGATTAATATCTAGTATAAATTATAACGAACAATCTTCTTTGTATTCACGTTATAGAATATTTCGTTTTCGTTATTTTTGGCTCCTTTGAAAAATTCCAGCGAAACGGTCGCCATGGTCGAACCTATTCATCAAAGCTAAATGGCACGCGCGAGATCTGTTCGCGAATGAAGAAGACACTTTTCGGTAGATTCAGTGAATGTGTCACAGCTTATCAAAGAAATAGCACATCTGCAGTTTCTATAGAAACTTAAAGAACGTCAGCAGAACGCCTCGAAAAGCTATCCACCTTAGACTCCGTCACCTTCATCACCACGGTGCAATGCTTCTCTGCAGGTAGGTCGCTCAACATCATACTAGAAATGGTGATGTAACTGTCATTACGATACTTGAAGTACTCAGTAAATAAACATGCTCCCGTGCAAGGTCTTGAAGCATTATGAGCTTTCCATTGAAATAGCAGGTTTCAAAGCCGAGTAGGTTGAATAAAACGCAGCAGCAAATATTCCATACGACGTTATCGTTGTCATTATATTATGAACCCTCAGGCGGTTGCAGCGTTTAATGAAACCCAAAATTTGCGCTTCGTTGACTTTACACCTGTCATATTTAACATACCTCGACCAAGGAGCTCTAGGTTGGGAGAATGTTCGTAGGTTGGTATACTTTCTTTTGTAGGATAGGATAATCTACTAGTGTGTTAGAATAAAACATGCATATGCTTTTTCACATTTAAGCCCTATGTACGATGCTGTATGTTTTTTGATACCTAAGAAAGAGTTTTTCAGATCAATTGAATCTCTTGCACTACTCGTTTTCGTGCTATTCCTGCTATGTAGGCAGGTACCTATCACTATACTCATATTACCTACATAGTCATATACATAGTGATAGTGCATATGAATTTTCAATACAACGCAAATGAAAAAGTGTGAGTGATAATAAAATTTAGCAGGCGAACGCCAATCGTGAAGTCACTTTCACTAAAATCACTAGCGCGTTCAATGGAAGCATGCTTTACCAGAGATCTATAGAAACTGAAGACTTCTGCCTGAATGTTTGCTACGACGAGGGTCACTGCAAATTCGTCCATTATTCCAAGGTAAATCTAAGCAGCAGTGGCTTACCGAGAGGAAAAAACAAGTGGGACCGCTCCTTCCCCCAAAATTGGGTCGCAAAATTTTTGGAAGTACTATGGGTTACAAAAATGTGCAAGATTTTTTTATATTTATAAATAATCAAAATAATTTGCAAAACTTTTTTAAAAATACAAATTAACATTGTTCGGGGTTGCGGGCCCGCAGCTTTGGAAGGCATTCCAGAAAGATTTCGAAGGTGGCTAACGCCACTTCAACATCTCTCCCCCCCCCCCCCCTCCCCCGACGGAGCGGGGTACGCCACCGCTGCGCAGTATGATAGAAATAGCTTGCTTTGGATAAAGGAACGAACACCTCAGTTAGGTACAGCCTCTGTGGGCTGCTGGTTCTTTCGTCTTACTGTTGTCTGGTCCTTTGTCCATCCTCCGCCGTCTGGTCCTTTCGTCTCATCGTGCTGGGACCAGTAGTCCGCGGAGGCGGTGCTTGATTGAGGTGTTCGTTCGTCCGCCCGCTTGCTTTGAATCAACAAGCAAAGTGTTGCAGAACAATTGCACTCTTTACGATTCGGGATCAATTACATACACTCCCAGCGAAGTTACCTACGAACTTGACCGAAAACTGAGTGATTGGCCTACATGCAAGAAGGAAGTACCGATTCGAAAAAATGTGCAATTCAAACCCATTGAAGTAAAGTCTACTGAGGGCGTAGAATGCAACGGACTACCAAAAGACGTCACTGTCATCTTCACGTATCTGACAGAGGGAAATACCACGGTTCTCATGGGCAAATCTGATCTGTTCGGAAACTTCACCGCTATGCAAAGGTAATGTTGAAAGATGAATCTGATGTATGAAATGTACATTCTCATACTATTCAGATTGATTTTCTCAAGAACTCCTCAAGAGCGGTGTGTTTCGGTTCCCGTTTTCAGCGGAGCTAGTAAGTGGGGGAAAAACCTGTAGAGTTTGTTATTGTGCTTCGTTTTTAGGGTACATGAGATAGAGACGAAAATTAATTTAAATATACGTAAAACTGTCTAGTTGGTTCTGACTGCATTCACTTAAGGCCTCGGGCAGAGTTTACGCGATTTCATCGCGACGCCATTCTCCCAACAGTCAACGGCTACGAGTCTATTGTATGCCGGTCTTGCATCTCGGTTCTGATACTTTCCCGACCCGATTAATCTTGACTAAATAACGCTCACATTTTTCTGAAAAAAATGCAAACCGAAGTAGATTTACGCGATCGTTGTGTAAGTCACGCGACGGTCGCGTAAGTCTGACGGCCAACGTGAGTTATGTAACGGTCGCAGAGTTCTTTCCAAAAGACATGGAAGCGTTGGACAATTCTGGGAAAATCACGACTTTCCAAGTTCTACCGTTGTAATTTCCCTCGGAATAAATTCCGATTCCGTAAAAAGCTTTATGCTCAACTTATCGAGGCGAATTTTTCGATACACAGCATGTCCTCGATATTCCGATTTCAGTAATTTTGAATTTTTTTGCGGGCGTTTCTTCGGAAAGGTGTAAAACAGTGCGCATTGCCCCTAGTAAGTTCTAGCGAAGAATATTCGATAGTATCTCTTCTGTAGATAATGAAGCGTGAAAAAGTAGGCGCAGACCTCTTTCCAAAGGAGATAGAAGGGCTGGTGACTAGAAAATCATGTCGTTAAATTTTGCTCACCATAACCCTAGAATATGAAGCTCTCTTGCTAAGCAAATCTGATTTTTGTAATAAGGAGGTCAGATAACCTCTGTTAGCATTTTTCGAAGGTGCTCGGGTACATTTTATCTCATTTTGCGCTTTGAAGCTCGCAGAATTGGTCAAAGTGTCGATGGTCTTAGATTGTAAAAAAAAATTTCGCTTATAGAGGTTTTCAGACGAAAATCGTGAGGTTTGAGGAACATAGGGTTTTTTTGCAGAGATATGGTGAGAAGTTCGTAACTTCGCCTGCATTTCTCGCGTATCCAACAGAAGAATTGCCTGCTTGCTTCTATGAGTTAAATAGAAACTGTGCCGTCGAATGGTGCAAGTCTCAGGCTTCGGCCTATAAAATCGCCGAGTTACGAGCCCACAAATACACGTTGTCCAAGAGGTAACCATCGTGATGGTTTGATATTTGAATTGCAGATGTTGCGTTCACATCGCTCAAGGGATCCACTGTATTCAATATAGTGTTGCGTTCGCTCAAGGGATCTACTATATTCAATATGGTGGTTGCGTGTACTTCAGCTCCTCAATCGAATATCAAAATTTCGTGGCTAGAGCTTAGATCAACTAACTACCAAACTTTTCGACGAAGTGTGCGATATTTACGCTTTGGGCAAATTTATGAGGACGTGTTTTGATGCTCGTAACGAGATATGCACCATTCGATGGCAAAATTCCTAGTAGCTGTAACCTATGAAAGGAAGCAGGCATCTAACCTATGAAAGGAAGCAGGCAAGTCTTCTAATGGATATGTGAGAAGTGTAGGCGAAGTTAGAACTTTCTTGACTCACATACATTTCTCACCATGTCTCTGCAAAAAGACCCTGTCTTCCTCAAACCACAATTTTCGTAAACAGCGCGTCCGAAACCTATACAAGCAAAGTTTGCTTACAATCCAATACCATCAACATTTGAAAATCAATCGGCGAGTTTCAGAGCGTAAAACGAGAAAAAATAGAATAACTCAAACATTTCAAAAAACTTGCTCATAGATGTTATCTGATTTGCTGCTTACGAAAATCACATCTGCTTAGCAATAGAGCTTCATATTTCAGGGTTTCTGAGAGTAGAATTCAGACGACATGGTTTTTTCAAAATTCACCAACGTTTCTATCTCTCTTGGAAAGAAGTCTGCGGCTACTTTTGGGCGCTCCATTATTTACAGAAGAATTACTATCGAATGTTCCATGCTGGAATCTTCTATTTAGATAGGCGCTGCGTCACATCTTTGCGAAAGCACCTCCGCAGAAGATTTCGAAAAAAATGGCACATAAAAAAATTCGTTTTGATGAGATGAACACAAAGCTGCTTCCGGATTTGTAATATATTCATTGCGAAGGAAGTTATGGCGCTGCGTAGTTTGCGTGATTCCTTCGATTCTGCGGAGTTCCGCAAGCGGTAATGTATTAAGGAAGTTGTTTGTCTGGAATATCGCAAATGCACCAACAGCCAGTGCATGTAATCAGCTGTGCAACCCAACAAAAAGCAAAAATTTGAAAAAATTCTCTAAAACTGGCAGACTACCATACACCTACGTACTCGGCTCCGTTGTCGGACGAGTTAGTTTATCACCAGCGCATCTGATCGTTCCCCTAAACAAATTCTCGGAAATATCTAAGTGCGAACCGTAAATTTGCTGTAACTCTACAGTATACTCCGCTGCAATAAATACATACTATTTATGAGCACATCGATTAAGCTCTCTACGCAGAGCTTTAAGCGTATCCGTGCAAATTAACTTTCTACCATATACCTACCGTACCCCCACTTCCAATATAACATCAAATTGTCCGCGCCGAGGCGAATCGAATGGTGGCTTCGGATTTGGAATGTCCACTCTAAAGCGAATGGCCTCGCGATGGCGATGTCACATGAACTGGACGACCGTCACATAACTCACGCAACCGTCGCATGAATTACGCGACGGTTGCGTGAGATGAGGTAAGTCTACTTTGATTCGCGTCTTTTTTTTTACAGAAAATGGTAGCGTCTACCTTAACTTGCGTTCCTTTTTCTATAAATGTGAGGGGTATGGTAACTATCACAGCCGATTTGCAAGGCGACCGACGTGCAATGGTCTTGTGACTTTTGTCTTGCTGGAGAACCGCGAATCGAGGAAATCGCGTGAACTCTGCCCCAGGCCTAAAGCGCCGAGCATACATTACGCGATTTCATCGCCTCGCGATTTTCCCGGCAAGACATGCTGACCATTTTGCCACTTGGTTGTGATAGTTATCCAGCGCGACTAATCGCTGAACGACTAATCGCCGACTAATCGGCATACTCCCTTCTTTAAAATCGTCGCGATTTGCTCGAATTTCAGCGATATCGCGAAGCTGACTTCAAACGAGCGACGCGACCTAATCGCTTAGATTGGACTTCTTTTCTGGAAGTTAAATGATCGTTTCTTAGCTTTTGGGCTGTTTTCTTGTTTACTACCTTAAAGATAGTTCTATTTTGCCAGAGTGCTTTGCTTATCCTTAAATTGGTCCTCTTGTATCCATTTTTGGCACTATCCGTGACCCAAAATCTTAAAGTCGTGAATTTCGCTCAGACTCGGTCCGGGGGGGGGGGATATTCGGCCCGCTGGTGCCGAATATCATGGTTATTTTGTGCGGCAACGCCATTTTCTGGAGCTATCGTGGGTATATGGTAGAATAAAATCGCGGATTTACTCTAAATCTGTTGTGGGGGAGAAGGTTCCGGGATTAAGGTTAAAGACTCAATATTGCAAAACTAACACGATATTCGTACATCAAACAATAATCTTACATCAATATACATCAAATAACTTCATTGCGCAAAGATTTAGATAAGTCTATGACTTCGGCATCTATCATATACTCTCCGCAGCTCCGCAAATTACACTCAGATCATGTCTCAAACACGATCTGAGTATGATTTTTGACGTGTTAAATAACAAAATGATTCTGATATTCGGAATCCTTTGGATAACGAATAACGCCTTTGAACCGAGTCCGAGCGAAATCCGCTTGAAACAGTGAGGCCCAGATACTGTAGTAGAGTCAAATTTTAATGTGATCCTGCAGTTGGAATTGATTCTGGACTACAAAATGAAAATACAAATGGAAAATCAAGCCGAATGTAATACAAATACTTATAAATAGTTTGTTTGAGAAGGTATATTATGTGCTCTATCGAGGATGCATGAATAGCCGCAGAAGTATGTCCACGGGTAAGCAACTAGCGATTAGTCCCCGCGATTTCTTCGCTGCGAATCGCGACGACCAGAAATCGCAGCGATGAAATCGATGTATGCATGTGATGTATGCTGGGCTTTTAAGAAGTTCAGAAAAAGGCATGAGTAAACGCTGAAAATTCAGGTAACACTAAACTGTATTTCGGGCACGTATACAACACAAGTGGTTACTACTTCATGGATGCTTATGCTTTCTCTGGGATGTGCGCCTGTGAGACTCACGCCTGCTGCGGAATTACCCCTCTCAAAGAATGCAACTGGTATCGGGATGGCAAGTTTAATGGTGTGATTTACGTCAAGTCTGGTGAAACTCCTGCTGAAATTGGCATACAAGGCCAACTCCGCAATAGTAAACATTTCGAGCAGCAATTCTACATTGCTGGTGTAGAGTGGCTATGATATGTTAGTCATATCAATGAAATTTCCGTTGTACCCATTCAGTATCTTAATGCGGCACTGTAGAATTCTCGGTGTCAAATTAGTATTAGGTTGGTCCGAAAGTTCTGTCCCTCCATTTTCAAAAAATCATAACTTCTTCCCAACACGATGTTTTTGCATGGCTTAAACTATGTTGAAAAGAGCAATTCATGTACTTTCTGAAACTGTGTTGGACGCTATTCATTAAGTTCTGAATGCAGAGATAAAATTGGAAAAAGGAATTCATTTCAAGTTCGGAATTTTTAAGCAAGCCCGTTGAAAAATCCTGAACAGTGCCGTAAAATCCAAAACAGCCACTATCCTAAACTATTTCACCTCCTCTTTCTGGCTGAGCAAAGCTCGCGTTGATCGAGCTGTTCTTCGGAAAGTTATGATTTAGAAAAAATGAAAAAAATGTCAAAAAATCAATTTTCTTAAGAAACTGATTTTTTCGCATTTTTTCTTGAAAATCATAACTTCTTCCAAAAGAGCTCAATTAGCGCAAATTTTGCTCAGCTGGAAAGAGGGTATGAAAAAGCCTAGGATAGTGGCTGTTTTGGATTTTATGGCACACTTTTGGATTCTTTAACGGGCTTGCTTAAAAATTCCGAAATTGAAATGAATTCCTTTCCCCAATTTTATCTCTGCATTCAGAGCTTAATGAATAGCAGCCAAGGTAGTTTTAGAAAGTGCATGAATTGCTGTTTTCAATACGGTTTTACTCTTGCAAAAACATTGTGTTAGGAAGAAGTTAAGATTTTTTGAAAATGGTGGGACAGAACTTTCGGACCAACCTAATATATTTAGTAGAAATCTTGGCGTAAAATTAGCTAGAATTAGTGCGTGAATAAAGTCTTCGCACTGAACATCAGAAGTTATGCAGAACCACAGGGAAGATTCTCTCCCAGAAAGTCTCGAATAGTCGAGTTAATTTTCAAAGCTTCACATTTACATCGGCATCAGCTTGAATATTTGTAAAAAGTTTGCTTTGAATTCTAGGCTGTTTTTTCACTTACACAATACCGGAGGACGCAAACTGTTGAAAGTATATGGATTTTTTCTGAAATATCACACTCTAAATTTTCGTGTGCGTTTGCCAAACTTCAAACTTGCGACTAAATTACTTTAAATGAATGCAGCTCTGGGGTTCAAGTATTTTTGGTCCGGCACTCGCAAATCCTTTTATTTGAGTCTAGAAAAATATTGAAATCAGAAATATTTCCTTTGCTGTGTAGACTGCCAGAATAAGGAAAGGAACTTGAGGCGGGTCAACGCTTGATCAAATATCCTCAACGTACCGGCTCACTGGATGAAATCGAAATCCCGTAATTTATTGCAATACCATTCCGTACTCTTGTAAAGCAAAATTTTTAGAATGTACTCCCATCGATCATCGACCACGTTAACAACATCTTTTACAACAATAGAGAAAAAAGATAAACTTACTTTTCTTCAGCCTGTACATTTGCTGACGTTGAATTATCATACCATGCGGGCTTCTGCTGCAAGACTAGTTCTCAGTTACGTCTTAAGATTTATGAAGTAGTAAGGAATTACTGGCTGTGCTCTATTACCGCTCATATTCGTGAGAGAGGTTCCTTGCACTCCGAATCTGGGACAAAGCATCGCATCGCCTCTCAAAAGTCGACGAATTTTAAATTCAAATAAATCAGAACTCAATGTGTCAAGGCAAATCTTCTGATATTCAGAAGTGCCACAGCCTGTCGTGGTTGATATACAGTAGGCATTCAATCTTACATTTGAAGCTGAATGTCTGTTTGTCGTCTGTCTGTCTGTGTACGTATGTTCCGAATAGAAAATTTTATTTTTAAATCGATCCGGACTAAACTTTGCACAGATACACTTCCGGGTGGAGGGTGTCGTAGGCTACTTTTCGTTATCGATTTTAGTGGTTTTTATCGACTTTTTTTGCAAAGTTTGAGCTACGAAGCTGGGAGTTGGCACAAGTGGGTAATCGAGCTCTGATAGTTTTTGAAATGATCAGTTACTTTTATTTATTCGATTTTTTGCAAAGTTTGAGCTACGGGGCTGGGAGTTGGCGCAGAGGGGGGGGGGGGGGTAAGTGAGCATGCTGATTACTAACACAGCGGGAATATGGAATTGGCTTATAACAGGGAGGATGAGACCTTCATCACAGTGTTTTGACAGGGCCGGGTAAGCCAGCTAGTTTTCAATAAAACTTCGAAAATCTGCGCATGCTGATAAAACATTGGCCCGTAGTAAACCCCCCATCAGTGCATCTCACTTGACGCGGACCGGGGGCGAGCTCATCGCGCCTCAGTCTAGCATCCGGCGAGCCATTGATCTGGATGCGGATCGCTTCCGAGGCATCACAATCAAGTGCCTTCTTGAAAAGGGAACCACTCAAGCTGGTTTGGTCGAGCAGGTAAGGGACTGAAATTGAACGCGCGCGGCCATGGTTCGACACCGGCTAGAGCCACGTTTTTGCTGTATGGCAGGGCGTCTTTGATAGCGACCACTATCGGAAAATCGATGATGACCCCTATCAAGGATTTCGCCTAGAAAAAACATGGATGACACAAAAACGCATTTTTTGACGAAAATTTCATGGAAAATTGAAATAACTGCAACATAAATCCAACGAAATAAATCTACAAATTCTTGCCTTGAGCAGTTTGTCAAAGAAAAAAGTCAGTAAAATCTGCAAAAAAGAAAAAGAGGTTTTTTTCTTTTCCTCGCCAAAATCAGCTGTTCATCGATCCTCTCCTTTTCGGGCGCGGTTGTGCAGTTTCGCGCCGATTTTTTCTGCATTTTTTGGCAAAGCTGTGTGTATCGTAAGTTACTCAGGAGCAACTTATGTTAGATGCAGTCACCTCTTGTCTGCGTCTCCTCTTCTACACACTATTTGGATCACTCTAACATCCGTTCACGTTGAGGTGACTTGAACGTGAACTGATGTGGAAGAGTTGACTGCGGCAGGTGGACAGATGGTCAACTATCAGTTGACTTGACCATCTTATAGCATGGAAACGTGGACGATGATCAGTTCACCTCACCTAAGGTGAACTGATGGGATAAGTTGAGTTCACCTCAACTGATCGAGCTTTACTACGGGCCATTATCATTGATTGCTGCTAGTGAGACATTGTAGGGATACTGTGAAACTGTAGGTATATTCACAGAAACCCTCAAAAAATTGGTGAGAACTGTCTCTACATGCTCCTACCGTATCCGACAGATGGCATTGCTATATAACAGAAGCACGCCAAGCTGGTTGAACGATGCCCTTACAGTCAATTACCTTTTACTCAAAGGTTGTGACTGAGTCTACTCTCTGAAGCTTACGAGAGATGCAAGACTGATTTCAAAAAGAAATCTGCTAATCAAATCAGTGGGCACTTGTTGATTGTCAAAGCTGCATCAGACATGTACGCGCAATTAGATTGTGGACCTCTGTCTCATTTGAACACTTTTTTAAGATGTCGAGATTGATTCGCAAAGGCAAATTACAAAACAGTTTCTATAACACATAAAATTGATATCCAAGCCCGGCCTTTCGTAAAGAAACCAGTATTGGTGAATTATGAGTCTTGTTGAGTTAGATTAGCTGCTTGTGTATATCAAGCTTCCAACTGTTAAAAAAATAGCGCTCATCTTATGCGAGGACGCCACTTACTGCAACAACTTGCATAAATCGTCTTCTGCGATTTTTTTAAGAGTATAAAGACGCAGGTTTGGATTATGAGTCTTTTCAAGAGTTTTGTCATATGCATAAATGTTTTTTCAATCTCTTTTGTCTATCAAAAAGGGCGATGAACAAAAGAGGTTGTGATATCCAAAACAATTTGTCGAATAATATAGCTGCTCTCAAGTAGACACTGAAGTAAGCAAAATGACCACACTGTTGATGGAAATTACTCAAACAAGTGCAAAGTGTGTGCTTCTAACCGCCCTACCAAACCATGATCATTTACAAACTTACATTACCAAATAGTCCATGTTTGCTTTACTTTACTATAAGATTGAGATCATGTAAGAATTAGAGGGAGCAGTTGAAAACCAGAAGAATGCCATGGAAAACCGGGAGATTTGGAAGCTACTCTAAACTCAAGCTGCTAATCCCATAGGAGTTTGCATTTGTTCAATCTTCTCAAAAAATTATGCTGGGCTTATTATGATAGTTTTATTGTTTTCACTATCAAGGGTAATGCTCTCTGAAAAAGGAGTTTTCAAAAATTTTCTAGAATGATGCTGCTTGATCAGTTCTGCGGAGCTGTCCAATCTGAATATAGCGTCAGTACGAGAACATCTTAGAGACCCGAGTGAATTAAGTTCTTTGCGATCAAACACTTGCTACATTATGTATATCCTCTCTATTTCACTGTTCATTCAACACTACTTATTGTACTAAGCAACATAGTACATAGGTTAATTTCAAGGCTGAAAATGAGCGTTAGATGAATGAATTCATTGCATTCAAAATATTTTTGCGGCCACGCTGACTCTCTTTCAAACAAATACATCGGGATTAGTCTGTAAAAATAAGCCTAATAATTCCTTTTTAGTAAACTTATGGTTAGAGCTTTTTTATTTATAGTAAAAGCAATTAGAACCATCAAGTAGTTCCCAATAAGTCAAGGTTTATTGACCGTTTGATGGAACTGTTGTGCGTGTACTAAGCGACTGTTCGTTAAATGCAGTGGCTCGAAATTGCGACTGCGAGTTCTCCATCCCTTACTGGCCTTTCAGATGCGTCAATTCCCGTAGTGCATAATCTCTCGGAGTTTTCAAGAAAGTGCTTTTTATGGTGTTTTCCGGCTTTGGAGATTGTTAAAGGGGCTGGAGGAGAGATTCCCGCCAAAAATAGCGACTGGCTGCAGGAGACTGTATGTGTGGAGTAACTGCGCCCAATTCGGCGGCAATTGATTGGTTGGCTCAGACTGCCAATCGCGCCTCTGTTAGCGGAAATCGCTCGTTCACCCCCTTCAGCAATGTTTAGAGGCACCGTCCACCCTAAGTTGAGGGAGTTGAGCTTTTGGCAGCATGTAATAGTAGGGCCCTCTATCAATCCAATGCCCAAGTCGCGGCGCAAAATGCCGCTTCGGAAGCGAGAAAATCGCTTCGGAATAGTGAAGGTGCACGAGGGCCCCCATCCATGCCCGCCCATTTGTGCGCGCCCATCCAATCACCGTTCCAGAAAGTCGGCTCCGGAATGGGGATTGTCGGGGTTTTCGCGCATTCTCGATTACATATTCGGAATCAGGGGCATGAGAAGACGCTGAAACGACAAAAACGTGGAAGTCGAAAATCTGGGTGGACGGTGCCTTTAAAGGCAGTGTCCGGGCAAAAACTCGATTTTGAGATTTTGTGCTTATCCGGGCCTATTCGCTATGCTGAATCCGAAAATCCACATTGGAAAGCGCGAAAACGACGAAAAAGGGCTCTAACACTGGAGGGAGATCAGGAAGTGGGCGGGGTCTTCCCCACTGTGAATTCACGCTCCCAGTTTAGGGGGCGATCTTTCTGATTTTGGTTTTAAGTCATTCGTTTGCACTTGATCGGTAGTGATGTCAGGGCGGCTAACGGATTCGAGAAAGTTGTTCTGGAAGCTGGAACCGTGAACTCACAGTGGGGAAGACCCCGCCCACCTGCTACTTTCCCTCCTGTGTTAGGGCCCTTTCTCGCCGTTTTCACGCCTTCCAATGTGGATTTTCGGATTCGCATGGCGAATACGCCCGTATAAGCACAAAATCTCAAAATCGAGTTTTTGCCCGGACACTGCCTTTAAGGCCGGAAATCCCTGTACAGCACTTTTTCGACAACTTTGTGAGATTTTAAGCACAGTCCTGGACTCAGCGCATACAAAATGCGATGGAGAATAAACAGTCGCGTTTTCCCGAGCCATTGCCTTCAACTCGTTGCAATAGTTTTCATAAAACTCAAAAAACAACGCACCACCCCACATAGGGCAAGAAGTCCGATAACATTTGTTCAAAGCTATGTACTTTCTTGTACTTGAAGCTATCATCAAAATTGTTATTGCAAATTGGATATGTGGGATGTACTATGGAAAATGTGACATTTGAAATAGATGTGAATCTATAAGTGCCGAGATCCATAGAACTCAAGGCAAGTTGCAAAATTGATTTGGAACAAACGTGTGTAATTTGAAGCGCTCTGCTTCGACTGGAAAAACGTAGATCAAAAACTGACTTATTTTCAAACCCGAGCACATAAGTAGATGTCAGTAGTCAACGTGCCAACATGATTTTCACTGAACGTCTGTTCGCCTGGGGTTTCGAAGTACTCGTTTCTTCACGAAACGCAAAGTAAATTATAGTTCCAGCTGATTCTGATTAATGGTTTAAACTTCTTAAGTGGCGATAAAGTCAAATTGGCAAGTACCCTTTTGTAGCTGGCTTCAACTTAGATTTACAGTATAAAGTGGATCACCGGTCCATCTTCATTACTGTAAGATTACGGTAGAAATTTCGAGTATATGACGCCATTGTGAAAGAAGCTGCCGTTTCAAATGTTACAAAAAAAATGTGAAAGCTTGTGTAATAGGGTTCTCGTGGACGCTGAGCTCAATACTCAACTATGTATAAGATTACGAAGCTCTCTAAATGGTGTTAGCGCATTTTTTAGCAACGTTGAAAGAACGACAGTTACTGCTAACCACGCACGACTTTTTAACGAAGCATTATGAGACGCGAACTTCACATTTAGAATCAGCAAGTATAACTAACCCAGTCTGAAACTTTCAGGCTGTCTTGTTTGCTTTCTTAGGCAAAATATGGCCTTTCTCAGAACCCTCTTTGAAGTTTTTACCGTAATCATACTGTAATGAAGAGGTAAAGTTAGCTCTACAAACCGGTACCTAAAGATTCTAGAAAAACTTCATTACAACAGAGTTATCAACAATCAAACAGGGGCACATTTTTTGGCACATCCTGTATTGACTCGATTTTTTTTCAAAATTGCAAGTAATTGAAAGGCAGCGGCTCGGCAGGTTTTCAACTTCGGGCTTTTGGCAGATTTGGGGCTATTCCGGCCCCCTGAATCACGATATGAACTCCAATACGAAAATGGGGGAAAACTCCGTCTTTTGGAACCTTCCCGAGACGGGCACGGACGAGTGAGCCGTTTTTCTCTGCACTCAGAGACGCAGAGAGAGGCAGAGTGAGGAGATAGAAAACGCTAAAACAATTCTGCCCTACGAAGCTACGACGGAGAAACATACTCGTCCGAACAAGGAGTCAATCTGCCGAGGCGCTGCTTTTGAAGAACCTATTCGAAGAACGGCAGCGACGTGATTGAATACAAATTCTAGAAGTACGTTCAAACAAAAATAGATTATATTCTGCGTTTTGCTTTTTTCGAATAATGGAATCATCAGGTTTCATTAATGAATAAGAATACTCAAAACGTATGGTCAAAGTATAAAATGACACCTTCACGGAGATCGACCACGTTCTCACCAACCGAAGGTGAAGCTTGCTCGATGTATCAGCAGTTCCATCCTTCTGCAGTGGCTCCAATCACCGCCTCCTTAGCGAAGATACGATTCAGTCGAAGACTGGAAAAGAAGGTCTGCCACATTGCGAGAGGAGTAAGGAAGTCGTTTATGACAATAACAGGCTGGAAGTGCTCATATCAAGTTGTGACTGGCTCATCGAGGAGGACCCAACGTACGACTATGGCCGGCTTCCGAAAGGATTGCGAGCCTGCGGAGAGTGCAGCCCATTACCTTCGAGAAGAACATGGAACGCATTTTGAAAACCACCAAAAATTGCTCGGATGAAGAAGATTTCTGAGGCAGGATCCGAACGCAGCCCATTTCGGGCGACTGATAGCCAACGCTAGTTGTGGAACAGCTTTGCAGGGGGATCTCAGGAAGTACAGGCAAGCCAAGATACTGGAAGCCGCCGAAGGAAGACGAAGTCTTAAGAAGTGCCGAAGGGACCTCCTTGAATATTACGTACCGCTGGCTACACTATCAAACGAAGACGGGACTCCGACTTCTTCCCGATACAAGATGGAATCGATCGCGAAGAACTTCTACACCAATCTCTTCCGCTCATCAACACCCGTGCCGATGCCCTTTGTTCTCGCTGGAGAAGTACCACCACGAATTCTACCTGCAGAAGTGCGTACCGCGATTCAGACTATGAAGACGTCAATGGCAACAGGACCAGACCATCTTCCCGTCAAATTTGTGCGAGCCGGCCGGAGGACAACGTCTACACAAGATTCTCGCGTCGCATCTAATATCTTCTTACTTTCAGAAGGAAACGATTCCCGACCAGTAGAGAACGTCAAGAACCGTCCTTCTCTTCAAGAAGGGCGAACGGAAACATCTTCGCAACTACAGTCTAATATGCCTGCTGAGTGTGCTGTACAAGCTTTTCATAAAGATAATCCTCGCTCGCATATCTAGGACATCGATGGAAGCCCATGAACAAGCTGGATTTCGCAAAGGATTCAGCTGCATGGACCACATCCAGACCGTTTCGAGGGTCATAGAAGTCTGCCGGGAGTACCGACTGCCTCTCGTCCTAACCTTCGTTGACTACGAGAAAGCCTTCGACAGCGTCGAAACCAACGCCATCCTGTCAGCGCTAGTCGATCAAGGAGTAAACCCAGCCTACGTGAGGACACTAGCCAACTGCTACAAGGACTGTACAACAACGATACAGCTGTTCCATCGCCCCCTGACCATACCAATCGTGAAGGGGGTCCGACAAGGCGACACAATCTCGCCGAAGCTGTTCACCGCGGCCTTTGGGTGATGAAGTCACTGGACTGGGACGAGAGAGGCATACGAGTTGATGGGAGATTCCTGTTCAACCTTCGTTTTGCGGACGACATCGTTCTCTTCTCGAGCAGTATCACCGAAGCAGAGACGATGCTGAAGGAACTAAACGAATTAGGGAAGAAGATCGGACTGCGAATAAATGGAAGAAGCTCAGTTCATGAGGAACGCCCTTTGCGAAGATACAGAAATGGAATTGGAAGGCACTCCGAATAGAGACACCTTCTTAGGCCTCGGGCATACCTCACGCGAATTCAGTCGCACGCGATTTGGCAATACTCCAAATGTTCATAACTCATCCTACGGGGTTTCTGAATGTACGGAAGAGGGGGCATTTTATCAACCCGCGAAAGTTATACATGCTATGCATTTGAGGTCTTCCAGTATCGAATTTGAAGACATATGGCAAATTGCCAGATCGTGTGGCGACTGAAATCGTGTGAGGTATGTCCCTTGCCTTACGCGTATCTCGGACGTTCATAAATATGGAGAACGATTTGAGGGAAGAACTCAACGGGAGAAGAACAGCAGCCTCAATCGCCTTCAGGCTTTTGAAGAAAGCCACCGGCCAACTGACAGACCCGGAGCTTCGTGGCCATTTGTTCGACTCAACCGTTCTCCGGCGCTCTGTTACGCGGGTGAGACTTGGACTGACACCTAACCACGTCGAAAGCTCTAAGGACTACTGACAGAGCCTTAGAGCGCAGACTTCCAAAGATGACCCGACACAAACAACACCTTGCCGAACTTCGCAGTACGGATATGATAAATTGTCCCGAATTCTTGAGTCAGCGGAATACGCGCGAAAGCGAAGCATCGATGGGCCGATCACATCACGAGAAGAACAGACGACAAAGGGACATATAGAACATCGAAGTGGATTCCTCGCAAAGCAAAACGCCTCCGAGAAAGACCTCCAGAGATGGGCAGACGTTTTCATGGAACGGTCAGCTGAGAAATCAGCTGGGTACGATTTTCGCACTCGTTAATCGTGAACGAAGTCGTTGACGTTAACCGAGAAGATGAAATGTTAACAAACATACAATCAAGTTTGGAAAACAAAGATCAAGCATTTTATGCTATATGTGCTTATCCAATTACTATCTAGAGAATGTTCAATAAACAAATGCGTAGAAGAGTGAAATCCAAGTCATAGTTATGCAAATATTGCTAAGGTTATTATACAAAGCACTTTCGGTGCTTTTTGTGATCACTTTCGCACGAAACCTGATAAAACAAAATCATGTTCAGCTCAAAATCGTGATTTAAAACTTAGATAATTATGTACACGCAGAGTAGGGTTGCTATGTTGCATGAAGTTTCAATCAGAGGCACTCGCTTGGAAAGTTGAGTGAACATCTCGAAACCCTACAACAACCCAGCTCTACTGACCGGTAACAAAATGCTTAAGACTTTTTTAATATCAAACCAAAAAATAAATGGACTTATGGAGATCGACATACAAAGACAATGAATAAATTGAATAGAGCATGTTGGGAAATCGAAAAAACTGGCCAATGTATGCTTGGTACTTGCTATAAATTCTGTAAAAAAAGCTGGCAAGAGACTCATAAGAAGTCATCAGTAAGTGGATAGATCAATATCTGATCAGAATGAGAAGCTAATTTTACTTGTCGCTATCCAGATTTGCTTGATATTGTGCCATCAGCTAAGAGTTATGAGCGGTCAAGTCAAATCCCGGTGGCATACCCATATGACTGAGATCTTGACCAGGTAGCATACCTTGGTAAGGATTGAGCATTAATGATGAACCAGCTAGCACACCTAGTTCACCGTAGGAAGCTCTCCAAGTCCATGTGCGGCTGCTTTCTTTGCTGCATACATATTTGCCTCTTCTTGCGATTTGGCGACGATATTCTTCTTATAACGAATACGTTTGTTGCCAAACCAGTTCGATACTTGACGCACTTGTAATATTACACTGCCTTGCATGTTCTTCTTTTGCCTCTTCGGAAGGGTACGGGTTGCTCAAATGCGAATAGAAATAGGCCCGTAGTAAACCCCCCTTCAGGGTATCTGCCTTGAGACGGATCTGAGTTGATCGTATGGCGCCTTGGTCTAGCATCCCGCGAGCTATTGATCCAGATGCGGATCGCTTTTCAGGCATAAAAATCTTGCGCGCTATCAAAGAGGAAACACTTACACCTCTTGTGCAGGTTTGGTCAAACAGGTATGTGACTGGTACTCAGCCCTCACGACCGTGGTTCAGCTCCGGACAGCGGCGAATTTTTCCGCATCACTGAGCAATCTTTAAAAGCGGCCACTATCGAAGAAAATCGATGACGGCCGCTATCAAGGAATCCACAAACCAAATGAATGCACAAAACAAAACTGCGTTTTTTTAGCCAAAAATTTCATCAAAAATTGAGGAAATAGGGACAAAATCGAATGGAAATAAATAAAGAGATTTTCGCTCTGAGTAGCTTTTATAGAAAAAACCTAAGCAAACTCTGCAAAAAAGTAAAAAACCTTTTCTTCTGCTTTTTGCCGAAATCAGCTGTTCGTTAATCCTTTCCTTTTTGGGCACCGGTATTGTGCAGTTTTGCGCGTTCTTGTACTGCACCAGTACGTCAAGTACGATGTCCCGTAAGTTACTCACGAGCAACTTACGGGATTTTTCTCTGCGTCTCATCCCTTGCACACTATTTCGGTCAATTCATCTCAAAATCGAGGCTGCTCTTACGGATTTCAGGTGAATTCATCACGACACATGCCCTGACGCTAACCCTTCAAATCAGGTCGCATTCTTAAGCATGTGAGAGTGACCGCTAGTCAGTTTATTTCAAATACCAAATACCTCGACTCAGCCCCTCAGTTGAGATCATCTGAAGTGAAGTGGGGTTTACTACGGGCCATACTCATTCAACACCTCGGTCGCTTGTTTCGAAAAGTTACGACGTTTGCGTCTCGCTTTTAAACGGCTTCTCAAAATCATAACAGCTTCGCATGTGGACTGCTTGAACTGTACTGGATGCCGCTGAATTTCTTTTGATTGAAAGACACCATTCTCTCGATTTCCTTTTGATCAATCGGCCGAACCCGAGAATGATCTTTCAATAATGATATGACGTGTTGGGTAAATTCAGAACAAGCCTCTTCATACTTCTGCAATTCCTGATTATAAACAAGTTGAATCTGTTCGAGTTTCTGGCGATAATCTGCCTGATCACCACCGGATGCATCACCTGACATTCGACTTGTACGAATTTAAAGCGGTGTCTTTTCTTTGACTTCGCACAAAACATCGAATAAGGCTTGTCGCATTGACATGGCAAGGCCTGTTTTATTTATACTATCGTGATCTTCGTGTTTGCTCGGAAATTTTCATGATTCTTGCGGCAAATCATTTAACGAACTTGGGCTTGGGTCCATCGTGCCCACCATACCTCAAACTTGGGTAATTAAACTAAGATCATGGATGTCTGAAGCGAGGGACATGGACAAATGGAAACTTCTGTACTGGGGCCTGCATGTCACTTGAAGCCGGGCCCTCTAAGTATCCAAGTAGTGTGTAACACCATTATGTTCTAGTAAAAAAAGAATCTGAAAACATTGGACGCCAATCGGTTAACAAGTTTGTTCACATCAATACTGGAGAAAATGGGAACTTAGATACTTAGCTTCCACATGCTGACGCCTGAATTATTATATCATGCGGTCTTTGTGGCAAAGCAGTAAAAGCGAAAAAACCTATTAAGGCTACTCGGTTACGTAATCAGATTCACAACGTAGTAAAGATTTACTAGCTGTTCTACTACCGCTCATTATTCCTAGAAAGAATTTGTTGTTTGGTGTACGATGAACTCCATTGGAGTTTACCGAAGCTCGCATCGCACCGCCGTATTCAATGTGACTAAGTCTGGATCCAAACACGCCGTCAGCTCAACTCACCAATCGAAACTGCTGATATTGCTGTTGGAAGCTGTAGGAATACTACAGGTGTACGAGCAAAATCCAAGCAAAATTTTACGAAATTGGTGAGAACTGACTACCTACCTATACCTATCATAACCCAACAAATTATATTAGGTTGTCCCGAAAGTTTTGTCGGTTTTTTTCATCGCTCACTAAACTCACAGAACATCAGTCCATGAACGTTTTAGGTACCATTTGATTTAGATTTTCATCTTCTTTCTTACTGCTATATTTGCTCTCTGATCTACCCTGTCTTTGCAATGTTATCGCCATGCTTTTTGAGCAGCTCAACAGTAACGCCAAACCTTTCATGAATTTTAAAAATTTCTGTCCTGATACTTCTGCGGAGCGCTGGTAACTGTTTTGTAGAGCAAAGCTTTGGCTACTTTGTACCCATTTTAGATTGCGTGGGTCACGTTCACCAAGGTCCGTTATAATCATCTATTTAATAAAAACCGCGGCTTTTTGATTACGTTTGCCACGTAAAAGTACCGAAAATTCCAAAAAGCTGCTTTTTTAAAGCAAGTCAAACTGGGTATTGTTGCATAAATAGTGTTCAATAAGAATCATGTTGCAATTCGCAGAAACTTCAGAAGTTTTCATGTTTTTGCTGCAGTTGCGTGTTTCATGACTTTGCCAAAAAGCGAGACCTCCGAAGAAATAATTTTTTGAAGCAAAAATCAGCAAATTAGTGGAATCTAAAAATATCATCTTGTAGTCCGAGATTGAAATAAAATTTTCAAAAATTAGCCGAACTTTGGGCAGACAAAAATGACGGGTTAAGAATTTCAGCAATTATCAAAGAAAGGTACAGGATTGTGGTTCGAAAAAGTAACCACAAGAAAGAGAAGGAAAAGCTGCATCGATTACATGTTGAAACCCATTCAGATCTTTATCGTGCGTGGTCTTATAGTCGTCTGAAAAAACCAACAAAACTTTCGGGACGCCCTAGTAGTTCTATGTATCAGAAGATGCGCCTCGCCGAGCTGGATTAGACGGTGCTCTCGTATTCAAACTTTGATTCTGGACAAGGATATGGCAACGTAACGTGAACTTCGGTAAACTCTACCGGAATTCATGCGGCAACTTCCTTACAAAGTATAAGCGCTATTGCATCTATGTAGTTTCAATATAAAATCAATTGGGTCTTCTTTCAAAGGCTTACGAAATCTGCAAAGCAAGTCTAGGATATCTGCAAATCAAACCATGTTTGAACATGTTAAACGGATTTCGAAATCAATGCTAGTAATCGGCACATTTTGGGCAATCAGAATGTGAGACTGGCCTAGCGTTTACCGAAACTGATTCGCTGAAGCAATTCAGAAAAGCACTCATGTAAAAAGGAAATCATAACTACCGGGTTTTCGAAAGAATCCATAATCATTACCTTGTATAACGAGCAAAGTTTGCGGCGTTTCTGTCCGATACGAGATTACCAAAGCAATAATATAATATATGCTAATTTGATCTTGTTGCAGACCATCATTTTCGCGTCGAGAAAATTTGTTTCAGTTAGACTAACATTGTTTTGCCCAAAGGTAAAAGATGCATTTTCTCCAGACTTCATACACACTCTGATCATCACTAGAAACGCGTATATGTCATCTAGGTATCTACATATAGCGAAATTATATAAAATATTGCCAGAGGTTCGTGTCGTTGTTAGCCTCTTCATGAATTCGTAATACAAGCTAATGAAAGATCTGCCAATTGAGGGCTCAACAAAGCATCTTGAAGTATCTTTATGATAACGCCACCAAAAAATAGCTAGATCTAATAAAGAATCTACCATATACAGGGTGTCTCAAACTAATGTCCACACTGTTTGATCGTTGATAGCTCTCTTGCTTCGAAGTCTTTCGGCAAACTTCATGTACCCTTCTGCAGAGAGATTTTCAACTTAGATTTACGGTTTAGAGTTAATCATTGATTGCTCTTAATCATTGTAGAAATACGGTAGGAACTTCCAGCATACAGAAATGTAAAATGGGTCTTCTGACAAAATTTTTTTAAAAAATCCGAAAAGAGTAGAAGGCTTTTCACGCATGCTGCTTTCACTATACAACTTCTTACGAGTTTCTGAGCTTTTTCAATAGTTGTAAACACATTTCTAACGAACCAGAGAAACAATTGTTACGGTATGCCTGACGTAACTTATAACAGAAGCATCACAGTGAATTGCAAATTTCATATGCAAAATCAGCGCCTTTGCTAAACCAGGCATAAGGAGTTTTTGGCTTGTTTAGCTTTCTTTCTGAACCTTCTAACGAAGAAAGATCGATGATTTGCAATGTACCGTAAATCTAAGTCGAACCTCGCCTTACAGTATGGTATCAAGAGTTTGCCGAAAAACGTCAAAGCAAGAGTTATCAACGATCAAAACGCACATTGTTTTGAGACATCTTGTATATTACGTCTTCAACTTGATAGTAATTGGTTTGTGTTAAGTCTGAGTTAGCAAATGTGACTTCATCGCCGTTCACCTTAATAAACTTACAACCTTTCATGAACGGGCTTATAAGATTTCTCAGGCTAGTTCGCACGACATCATGCGGCAACTTAGCGAAAAGGCTAGAGAAATTGGCTGAATATATTAGGTGGGTGCAAAAGTTCTTGCGCCGAATTTTCAAAAAACCATAACTTCCTTCCTTCTCGCTCAGCTAGAAAGGGAAGATCACAAAACCCATGTTTATGACTTTTTCGCCTATTCTGTGACGTTTTCAAGCTTTTTTGATTGTGCTCAAAAATTGCAAAACTAAAGAAATTCTCTTTAATTGCTTCTAACTCTCGATCTACTTCGTTTCAATCAATGAAAAAGGTACCACTGTAATGTGCAAAATTTTCTCTATCAAATAAGAATACTTGCAGAATTTTTCGTGAACCAGCTTGAAAAATGTCGATCTTGACTACTTTCCTTCAATTGCTGCTAGCTTTGAAACTTTCTAACGGCGCTTCACAGCAAAGGTACCGTTGTAAAGGGAATGGTTTCCTCTTTCAGATGAAATTAAAATCAAGAAAATCCATGGAGTGGCAAGGAAGTTATGATTTTTTGAAAATTCGGCGCAAGAACTTTTGCACCCACCTAATATATATATATATATATATATATATATATATATCAAGGTTGCCGTGAATTGTGTTGAGCGTGAGCAAGTCAAAGAACAACTCAAAGCTTAATCGCATGCGAATCTTCGATATTCTGAGGTTCTATTCAACAGATTGAGAAAATTGCTCAGAATTGTAGCTCTCAATAGTCACTTCCCACGGTGCCAACTTTTAGGCAAAAGAAAATACGCTAAAAATTTAGTAATTCTTAATTTAAACGCTTTCTTCCACCCAAAAACACCGATTTTTTATGCTAGAGCATTTAGAACAGATAGCTTCCAGCATTTCATTTACGATGCTTAGCATCATTTGGTGAGTTTCACTTCTAGAGCTGGCATGCGGAAAGCAGTATTTCACCATTTTTGTAATGTGAGTTCAAAGCTTCTGATGGGCAAGTAAAGGCGCCATATCTATGGTACATGTGCGAGCTTCTGCGAAGCAGAGTGACGCACTGGTAAAATATAGTTGCTGTTGAGATCAGAGTTTGTGGTTGTGTTCTTTTTACTACATGTTTTAGAAAAGCGCTTGTTAACTTATGCTTTGTGGCAGTGTGACGCAAACACATTGTGACGACTTATGTGAATGGTCTTTTGAAACTTTTTATGCCTATAAAGAAGGATACCTGGATCGTCGCATTTGAAGAGCTTTATCGCTTCATGATTCAAATTATTTTTGCCCCTTTTCCGTGATAAAAATGGAGAGAGACATCCTGAACTTCCTGGCGTTTACTGCATATAGCCATACTTACGCTGTGGACATTGAAGTGAGTAAGATGACATATGTTGTTGTTATTATATTAAAGCATATAAGCTAGATGGAAAGAGCCTTTGTAGACGACTGTACTGGAGTTTCATATCAGTTACAACACTATGCAGGTTCACCAAATGGGTAGAGTAATCAATCCGTCAACTTCCTCACTTCAGCAACTCCCGCAATTCTAGGTTGTTGCAATTCAAGCCAACCCTACTAACTAGGGAAGAAGGCCAACTGCAGTGGCAGTCTGAAACGAAATACATATCACTTGATGCGGTTGAGCTGAATCCAAATCTAACTTCCATATCTGCTGCGGGATTCTTTGAAAGAGCTTATAAGTCTTTGAGAATTCTTTACGACAAACGTTTAGTGGCACCCCTTCAAGAAGTCATTCAAGAACGCTTATTTATCTTTCTCGTTCTTGTTTTTCGTTGATGTGTGCATTCCTTGTCATCAGCACATCAACACCTTGCCAATGACGCACTCTTAAAGGCAGTGCGGACAAGGTGAGAGTTTTGGGATTCCAATGCCATGCGAAAGTTGGCCCTTTCGGACGCGCTGTTGCTCAAGTGCGAGGGCATAGTGTTGACTAGAAGCCGGAATAACGATCGGAAAGTTGGGAAACTTGCGCTCTGGGGTGGATCCCCCACCTGTTTGAATCCTTGTTTTCGAAGTTTGCGCGCCTTCTAATGCGGATTTTCGTACTCAGGCTGCGGATAACCTCAGGTAAGTGAGATGCTAGAATTCAAGATGAGAGCACATTATGTACTAGAACGCTAATGTAAATTTACCTTTAACCGCTTACAACCTCTTCCAGAAAATTCCGCAGCAAATAGGAAGGTAGATTTGAAATCTGCTCATCAAAACGCATCTAACGACATGCATTTCATTCCATTTTGCACTGCGATTTGGGGTCCTTCCCTCGTAAGGCCTCGGACAGAGTTCACGCGATTTGATCGTCGCGATTCAATCGCCGCGATTTTCATTCATTTTCATTTTACATTCAAAAATTTCGAGCTGAAAAAGTATCAACCGAAATGCACGCTGATCGGCATGCAATGAACTCGTAACAGTTGTCTGATTGGGTCGTCGCGATTCAATCGCGTGAACTCTGTGAGGCCTCAGGCAAGGAGGGGAGGGAGGGGGGGAGGTGGATTCTAATTACTTGATTTGGCCATCTTTGCTCCGCTTTACTATAATATTTTTGAAATATTTAAATATCAATGAGAATTAGAACTCGCCACAAAATCGAAAGATCTAGAAGCTCGACTATTGGAGTTGTATCGCTAATTTTGGACGGTACTTGCATTTCGAAATAATTTTCTATAATTCTGTGCCTGAACAAACGTAGACTCAAGGCTTCATTTAGAAGCATTCAAAAGACTTCAATGGATCAAGCTCTCACCGGCAAAAAATAAACAGTATGAGACACTTGCACTAATCAAATGTATTTGTTACATTGGCTACCATAAATCTCAACTAGATAAATGTCCTTCCCTCATAGGGCAGGAAGTTCTACAACACCACAAAACTATTTACTTTGCAACTACAAGAGAGCTGCTATTGCGAAATTATCGGATACGCAAGGTGTTCTGCCAAAGAGATGACAATTTGAGTGAAACTATATACGATTACGAGTATCAAAATCTACAGAAGTAATTAGTACATGCCGAAAATTGCATGCCCCCATACACAGATTTGAGCTACATTTTATGTGTACAGTCAATGCCGAGAAAATGCGGTACGCATGGACAAATAATGCCAGTAATGCCGTCCGCTTACACACATACATTTATCCATCCTCAGCGTTATATACAGAATACCGCGATGATTGCTTGAATTAGGCAACTTCGATTTCGATCGCTCCGATGACAAGAATCCATTCTTGCTCGTGCCAAACAGCACAATCTCGTGACGTCGGGATCTTAATCCATAACTTCTCTAGTAAGTCGAGAAGTCATGGATCAAGATCGCAACGTCACGAGAATGTCCGTACGCTTGCAAGCGCCAAATGCCGGCATTACTGCCATAACTACTTCCTCAATCGCAAATTTTACCGAATTTTTTTTGGCAATGAAAACAGAGCAGGCTACCCGACTATAGATTCAGACGTTCTACCTCAAATAAAAATCATGTAGTTATAAAACTCTCTTGTCTTTGAACCTGGACATGTTAGATGTTCAGTAGCTGGAAGATGTGCCCCAGAAAATAGGTGTCTATTTGACCTCATTTTTCGCGCACTCTTCTTCTTAAGGACTGAACGTCCTTATTAGTTTTGATTCAATTTCGGTTGAATTGCGTTCATACCGCTTGACGAATATCTCAAAATGTTGGGTCGAAGAAATTGTCACCAGAAACCTGATTGGCGCAACATTTACTTACTGACACAAATAGAATTTGTCTGAATAAAGTTTCTGCAGCAAAATAATACTTGTTCAGTCATCATAGTCAAAGGCCTAGTCAGCTGACTTTATCAAATTGTATTAATTCAGCTTTCGCTGAAACACAACATTTGTGAGGAATGGGATAAAGTACATACGACAAATCGTTCGTTTATTTGGTAATGAGAGATAGATATGTATCAGTAGTCGGATCGACAATATGTTATTTCAGCTTCTGCGTGACCTGTAATCGCTATATAAAAGAAGTTGAAAGCTGGCAAAAGCCATACTCGCTCTTCATCGGAAATGAAAGTTCTGGTGCTTGGAACGGTATGTTCTTTCTTACTTTATATTTTGATGGCATTCGTGTTTTTAAGGTATTGCTGCTGGTCGCGACTACGGATGTGAGAGCAGAGGTGAGGTTGTGAGAACCGTTACAGTTTTCGGAATACGATTGTCAATTCGGCCATAAAAATTACTGCGCTCAAAAATTCAAAACTTAAGATCTCGAACCCGATGAATCTGTCAATCTGACCAGAGTTTTCGTATAAATCAGACTAATCAAGCTTTGAACTTGAAACTATACCACTACTTTTTTCAGGGAGACGGTAATTCTTCCGGAGCTGTTCCCGCTGCGGTAAGACTTAATCGTTTAAACTGCCAAGTTGGCTGAAAATACACAGATTTGATAGCTTTAAACATAGAAAATTTCTAACATCTAGCAGCTTAAACTTCATCAAACTGACTAATATGGGTGTACCAAAACTCTAAGCCTATGGCCTCGGGCAGACTTTACGCGATTTGATCGCCGCGATTGATCGCGACAAGACAACTACAACAATATCATTGCATGCCGATCTTCTTGCATTTCGGTTGTGGTATTTTCCAACACGACTATTCGTGACTGACTATCACAACCGAAATACAAGAAGATTGGTATGCAATGTACTCGTAACACTTGTCTTGTAGCGATTGAATTGCGACGATCAAATTGAGCTCTGTCCGAGCCCAAAGTTTGTCAGTAGACTAAGTTTGCACTACCGATAACTTGTGTATTGCTAGCGATTTTGATTTCAAATCTATGCCACAGCAATCATTTTTTATAGAAAGACATTTTAAACTTACATCTTTGAGAGTCCAAAATGGTCTCCATAATTAACTGAAAAATTGGAAAAGCTAAACTATATCTTTTACAGCGCAAAAATCTGTTTTCTTGAGGTTTACAATTTGTTCCACCACTGAGAAAAGTTGGAACATTGCGGTGCAATTTTATATCTACAATATAGAGGAGGTTCTAAAGTACCTGCATTCAAAATCTATTTCATCGAGACAGGCGAAAAAACTACGGGTTTTTGAATGTATGCCGTTGTCCTACTTTGAAATTTAATCAGTATCGGTAAAAGTGAAGCATTCACTGCATCTGGAACAATACTCTATTCATATGTCTCTTAAAGAATCTAGTCCAATTTCAATTTTTTAAATTTCAAAGTAGGACAACGGCATACATTCAAAAACCCATAGTCGAAAGACGAGCTTGGTTTTGAGACACATTGTAGCCAATTTTCTGATTTCGCTTCCTGCAGTTGGGTTCAAAACTCCTGCATGAGGTCCACCATGCCTGAAATCCTGTAATTTCAAACATGAAGTCTACAATTTCTTTCTTTTATGGTATGTTGCTGAAGCTTGCTCTATCATATTGTACTTCTAAGCGGTAGTAGCTATTTGCGTAAAGACGTGTGCTTCGACTGTGGCATTTACCAGCAGCTTGAAGGTTTCTGTTAGCAAAAAAGGTGCTTTCACGAAATTAGAATGCTGTTATGTACCCTTGTTTGAGTAGTGTGTGCACCAAATTTTACATTTCTATGCGTTTCCGTTTTGTTTCTGTCAGAAAAAATACTAGGCTACAAGACTTTTGGGAAACCCTGTATATTAATTACGACTGAGAGCTATCTCCGATGAATTCACTGCCGATCGAGACGATCTCTCTTTTGAAACGTAATCTCGTGGAATTCAAAGCTAATTTTAAAACTACAATCTAATTTTTGTGATGACCTCGCCTGACCAACAGCATTAGTAGGAACATAATTTTATTTAGTAATGAATTTGTTGAGTCAGCACAACTTGTGCGACATTACATGCGTATATTCGTATCAAGCTGCAATTTCAGGCTGCTTCGCCTGACAGTGAATGTAGTATGGTATGGTTATACTATATACATTGATATATTTGCATGCTTCACAATTTTCTGGTGTATAGTGCTCTTACACGAATTCTTCTGGACTTTGTGTTATGTGGCATATTTGGTGGTGGCTTAATGTTTTTTGAACCGTGAATCATTTAATCTGAACTACTACAAACTTTTCAGGGAAACCGGAGATCGAGAAGATGTAGTGATTTCAGTTTGGGGGTGAGATTTGAAGTTGCTATTTTGGTTGAAAACAGATGATTTGAAAGTAAACGTAAGTTATAGCAGCAAGTTAATTACTCATTCAACTAAGTCGACACCCAAGTTGCTATCTATGTACTATGCTATAGGTGTATACGACTGAAAGTTGTTTCTAGTGAATCCACTATCGATTAGGGGTAAGTTGCTCGTGGAATTCAAACCTAACTTTAGATTTAAAATCTAATATTTGTGATGACCTCGCCTGACCAACAGCATCGATAGTATCCATATTCATTCCCTAAGCTAATATCTCAGGATGCACTGCATCTCACTATCAAGAACACGGACCGTGACGACTTAAGTAACATTAATAAATTCGCATGCATTCACGATTTCGGAGTAGAGCTTTTGACTAGTTTTATTCAAAGACCTACGATCAGAGGTCAAGAATTGAACTCAAATGTTCACGAATACCCTTTTAGGGAGCTAGCAGGTTCAGAGGTGTTATCGGTGAAATTTAATTGTATGAACTGCAAATTTTGGCTGGAAATTCAGAGACAAAGCTTTGCGATAGTCTCAAAAAACGACATTCAGATTGCTGACTGCTACAACTGTAATCACTATGGTTTGCTACACTAATATATTATATATAATATAATATACATATTACTATAAACTCTATAGTACCGCGTTTCCATTTCCCAAATAGGCTGCAATTTCAGGATGCAATTTCTAGCTCAAGTAAATCAAGCAGCTCAAGCTCAAGCAGCAGCTCAAGCTCAAGTTCAAGTAGTAGTGTAAGTATGCATATATTAATTGACTTGCGTACGTCCACAATTCTCAAGTGTATAGTGCCTTGATTGTAAGATGAGTTTTATGAATCTCGAGAAATGCAGCATGTTTGCATCTCGTGATACTGAAAGAATGAAGTCTGACCAGTCAAGCACTTAGTTCAAGCAATAAGAAATGGGCTTTTTCAGAGCAGCAGCTCATCTGAGGAAGAGGTGAGACACCGGTCCGAACCGTCATGCTGGAAAGACATAGTTTAAAAACGAAGTTTTTGCGTAATTTAGTATTTCAAACATATGTAGATAACTTAGCATTGCTTTCTATTACAACTCAGTGTCTGAGAAGATTTCCATGTATGGGTATATGGCAGATTTTCATTATGTCTATGCAAACTTTGCGTTCGACGGTTCTAAACTATATGTTCTAGGAAGAACAAGGACCACCAGCTAAGCCGGTGAGTTCAAGATTTTGGATGACTTTTGAATGATGACGTGAAATTTATATCACGGCCTGTAATGCGGAGATAAAGTTCGAAAAACACAATCATCTATAAATATCACTATTTACGTGTCTCTTTCAAGAACTGGAGAAGGGAATCTACGCTACCTCCCGATTATCGGGAATTATTGGAGAAAGTATGTAATATGGGAGGGTGCGGAGAATTCCCTGGTCAGCCCAGTGCTCGAGTATCCCATACTGCCCATCTTCTCCAATTGAAAGAAGTTTTTCGAAGGTGACGCATAAAAGCTTTGTACAGCGCCAAAAGACTTGCTTGGTTTTCTTTCCAGTTCATATGTCTTTTCGCGCATCCTGTTTAACATTTTGACTGGCTGCAGCTAGAGTAAGGGCTCTTAGCTGGTCGCTTTTACTAAAACCTTCAATTGCGAGATGATCAAAAATTATGCAAATCCGCTCCTTTGTACTCAAATGCGCTCGGCAGAATGACAACTTTGGGATATCCATCGTTCTGGTTAGCTTAGATGAGCTAAGTCTAAGACTGTGCTTTGCAGCTTTAAAAAATATCAATAACCCGCTTTTCCAGAAATGAAAGGTGCATCTGGGCGGGTCGCGAAAGTGGCTGCTGGATCCAATACTCCAATTGCCGCCGAGATAGATACGGTGTTTCCACACACGAGCCACTCGCACTTTGAAAGGCGCCGTCCCCTAAGCCCTACCAATATGATCTAATAAGATTTCATAGAAGCTGTAGAATGTGCGTTTTTCCTTCATAATTTGAAGTGATTTGGGGGATTTTTGCTTAGAATAACGACCGGAACAGCGCACAAAATGTCGGAAACAAAAATGGCAAGACGGGGTAAATTTGTCTAATCTACTTTATAGCCGCTATTGACAGAGGATCTGGTCATCTAAACTTAGCTGCAATTCAATGTTAACTTTGCTTGTAAGTTTAACTAAGGCAATCTTACCTACCAGGATACCCCAAAAAGTTGCAATCAAAAATTGATTTTGGAAGCAGCGGAGACTTGGGTTTATAATGACTGCAGACTATTTCCGTGCACTTTAAGCAAGTGTATACTCCAGATTTCGTTGCATACATGACAGAGTCTGCGAATTTGCAATCGAAAAGGGGTCAAATTCAACAACTTCAAATTTGAAAGCACTTACTAATTGCACAAAATTTTAGAGCAATACACCTGTGGCGGATGAAATGGAAGCTTTCCTCAAAAACATACGTCTAGGAGAAGTAAGTTCATAAACGTACTATTGCAACTGGTTTCAAGTGCTGTGGTAACATAGGGCTTGTTAACACCCACTCGTAAAAGAAAAATTATCCACTGCGCTGTTGATGCATTTTTTCACTGGGTTACGATATTCACGCTATCGAAGTATTAATATTTTTGCGTAGACATATACTTCTCGCGCGGCAACAGCTACGGTTTTGACGGCCATTGTAAGGACTCAAATTTCCAAGAGGCTTGCTTAACAATTTCAATTAGTGAAGTTATTGAAAATACCACTGCTCGCCTTCTGTATTACATGGAATATAATTGCTCAATTATTGAATCAATGGCCAAATTGGAAGAGCACAGCAAATTTCATGGATCTAACTTGTTTCCCAGTGACGACTCCAAGGACCACGACGGCCTTGTGTTACAATCAAGATTTTACTATCATACCTGTGGTGTTGCGAGAAGCTTGATTTCCTAGACCTAGAAATAATCGTCAATTTTTTTCGATTTTTATCGTGATTATTTTCTCTTTAGCTCGACCCAGCGTCGCAGGTAATGCTGGAACGTCTCCTTGAATGGGGCAGCAACGTGAGTTGATTAGATTATATGTACCCGCCATCTTCAAGAGTGTGCGTACTACTTTGAAATGTATCTTTGTAAAAATACGTGGCAGGTTGCTATCTGAGAAGAGCATAATTGAAACAAAAAGTGTACACGAACGCTCAAAGTACGTTTTTGAAAGATTGGTGTAGTATTTTGCAATTTTTATCCTGTGGGGAGGAGGTGATTGTTTGAGTCTTGTTAATACAGTGAGATTTCAAGTGCTGCTGTGACATGTAGGGCACACACGGTAGGGTGTATAATGACTTTATTCAGGATGAAACATAGCAGACATGCATGTTGAAGTTTTTATTTCTTGTTTGTGCGAATATTATCTTCCCCACAAGCAGCACCGATTCAAAGTCGTAGTGTAATCGAGAAAATCTTGAAAATGCACGAACACTTGTAATTTTTGTCAATGAGGCACTTTATTTTTCTTTATTGCTGCCATGTTGGGAAGTGACGGTTTCGAGGATAGAGATTTTGACACTAAGAAACTTGAATTTGTGCTCTTTCGAATTTCAAGCACTGCTTTCTTACTCGCATCAAATGCTAATGGTCGCTTCGAGTGAACAGGAAAAACTTTTTAACAAAATTCTTCGTAATGTTGGCGTAGTCAAATGGTCGAGATTTTGGCATCACGGTTTCACTTATTATTAGGTTGAACACTAAGTTTTGCAACTTGTTTCATAACTTCACTCCCATTCAACATGGCGCACTCAAACTTTGGCATCATGTAGAATGCAATGTGAGCTACAAGCGAGCACAAATTGTCTGAATTTTGAACACGAAATAGAAAAGTTTCAGGCATTTTTCGAAAACTAGTGAAATTTGAGAATTTTTGAGGTTTCAAGCTAAAATGAAGCCTTTAGCAGCCTAGACCATGCGCAGTAATCCGGATTCGTCTATAAATTATTGCTGGAGGTTGACTCCTTTGGCCTAGTAAGAAAGAAACAAAATTTAGGAACATGTCGAGATTTGGCGTCCTCATAAACTCGAACGAGTCGATGTACGCAAGAGCTGCTGGGGACGACCGTCAATGAAAAAGAGTCCGAAGCTCAATTTTCACCGAGACTTTACATATTAAGGTTATTTGGCCTGCTAAACACGAATATCATATTCATTTGTTAAACCAATGCCTCTTTCATTGTTTAGGGTAAGACCCCATATCGTACACCTACAGTAATCCTACAAAAAAGCCCTTATCACGCAATTTCACTATCGTTTTCGTGATCAGCATGTCGGATAACACCCCTATGCCAAAGCCAAATCCGTCAAACTTTGAATTTTTCCCCTTTATACCATGCACCTACCGTAACCCTCACTGCGACATCAGAATTTGGTAGGACAGCAGCTGCGCTTGTAGCTTACATAATAACCAACACAGTGGCAAAATTTGAGTGCACCATGTTGAGTGAGAGGGAAGTTATGAGACCAGTTGCAAAACTTAGTGTTCAACCTAATAATTGTTGTTTTTTTGAATTTGTCACTTAACAGGGTTTGCTTGTATCATTTTTGTATCATTTCAAGTAATCACACATGTTCAGAGACCTCACCGCCCTCCCCCTCGCCGCCCTCACTACCCTCGCGTGAGTTCACTGAAGTTTTCTTACTATCCTCTTGAACTATAAGTTTTGAGTTTTCTGAATGGGAAGACATTCTTTACTTTAGCTCTTTTTCTCCAATTCACTCATCATAGTACATCAGCATACGTCAATATAGATAAGTGTAGTATTTCTGCTCTTACACATGGCGAACAATCATTGCGCCGTAAATCATGCATTCTTTCCACTTTTTTTTTCCAAAATAGTCTAAGCCGCAAAGTAGCCAATGTATATAGCAACTTACTCATGTGATGCGTGAAAGTTCTTTGATTAAAATTCCTACTAATAGAGCAAATAACCGTTGAGAAGCGATCACCAGACATATACGCATAGATATATGCGATCCACGATTGATAATAGCTAATGGTCTTACAATCACAATATGTGCGAGTATTTTGCAAAAGCAGCGGTCATTGCCCACTGGAATCATGCAGAGTACTACAAATTTGCGCTGATCATGGAAAGGTTTACTCTTTTGCAAGAAAAAGCAAGCGGCATCAAGTTTGACTATACTATCTTTTGTCTTGGTACAGGCTTAATGAAACAACAACAACAACCACTCTTCCGTTCATCAAAGCATTTGACAAAAGGCATATGGCGTGGGTCAACAGAGACTACGTTCAGACCATGAAAACAATAGAGGAAGCAGAAAATATAGGCAGTCAGATTCAAGGGTTGTAGCCTGTACTGGTTCGAGAGATGTATTGAAAACATTGTCGCCTCCAAAACGATAAGATGAATGATAAGATGAGATGATTGTGATTACAATGGTACAATGATGAAACCTATTATGATTCTTTTCATCGGCAGAAATCGCTCAATTTCGTACAAGTGTCATATATAGGAAAAGAAATCACCTATCCAGCGTACGCGATGACAAAACCGCGGCTGTATTCTCAGCAAGTAGCTTTCACTGCTCTTCAAGTCCTCAGACGATTCTTTTCAGGCTCTTTCACGGCTTGGTTTGAAGCACTGAAACATGTGTTATCCAAAACAAGTTTTCTGTAGCCTTTTGCAAAACTACGAACCGTTTGTGTCTTTGTACTTCGTCAATCACTGCTTGAAACAGAGTATGCGCGACGATCAACGTTCTAAAAAGGCTTTGTAGGAGATGCATGTACTGTAATTAGCCTATATCAAAAATTTCCCCTGCCTAGTATTTGCTGGCAGTGGGGTGAAATCCGACCTTACCATCGTGTCATCAGCTTCAATACAAAAGAAATGTCATATTAAAGAGAAGAACTCACCTATCCAGCGTATGCGATGAAGAATCCGCGACGACACTGCCAGCAAGTAGACTGTACGACTTGTCGAATCCTTGGGCTCTTTCTTTCAGGCGATATCGCGGCCTCGTTCAAATCTACACTGGCAAGCCACGCGGGCGGTCGCGCGCGTCTGTGCTCCCAAGTCGTGCTTGCTCATGCTCAGGACAGGCGGACTTACCTGATAGCGGATTTAGGAGGACTTATCTGGTAGACTTTTGGCGGCGCAAAGGGCGTTTTTTCATCGATTTTTCGCGTCGAAACTGCAGATAGGTCCGGACTTATTGGCGGGATTTTAGGGTAACAAGATGCTAAGCAAATCCATTGCCATACAAGAGGAGCGGCTTTCGAATACGGTAGTGATAAACTTCTGAATAAAAAATAATGCATTCTACAAAAGGAAACGCGTAAAAATCAGGATCGAAGCAAGCATGACGAAAATGTCAAATATGAATAGAGAATGTCAAATTGTAAAGAAGCAGGGCTTATTTGAACTTATCTATGATTTTCAGGCCATGCATAAAAATTTTTGCGCAACTCAACTCACACGTAGCACATCTGCAATTTGTGAAGATATGCTCAAAGAAAGAATCTTCTAGTATTAGCATTATCCAAACATTGCAGTTAGTGCGCCAAAAGTCTTATCGAATTGCAATACTATGACCAGGGCTCAGCACAGCTGGCATCGGGTCAAGCTGGATATCGTTTTGAGACAAAAAGCAAAGGGGATATCATTTCTGTGGCAAGTAGGACACAAAAATTGCGACATTTTTTGGTCGACGTTTCGTTTCTTGAGGTTTTTTACGTTTAGGGTTTAGGGTCAAAGGGGACTTCGTACAAAATTTTTAAAATCAAAGGGAACTTCGTTTTGAAATTTCCCTGTGCCAGCTTGTGCCAAGCCCTGGCTGGGACCTGTACAATCTCAGAAAACATTTTGCAAGAAGAGTAAGTTTGCACTTGTTGCTGGTTTTAATTGTAGTATGTAGCATCACTAATATTTGCATGTGCTAGTTTGAGAATAAGTAACTGCATAAAGTGAGTGGTAGATTGGCATACTGAGAAAAGTTACTAACCCACTAGAAATCCAGCAGTGGTTTTATTTTCACACATTGATGAGCGCTCAGAACATTTGACTCTGAGATTAGACCTTCATTTATTTAGAAAATTGCAGTTCTGGTACCCTGGCGGTCTGCTGTCGTATCGCCCAGGATCCTCGAGATTACCGAGACTCCCAAGTGTGAGTTTGTTAACATATTTATATGCATACAAATGTTAGTGTTTGGTACTTCAAGATAAAGTTTTTTCATTACGTAAATGACAAGATTAGCTACTGGCTGTTTGTGAAAATTTCGTGAAAGTGCGACGCACTGATCGACATATTGCCTTCCTCGATAGAATAAGGGGAGGGGGGAAGAATGTTCTAAGTCGCATGAATGTTAAGCCAGGTTGGTTCAACCATAGTCAAAGGGTGTGACACGGCACTGGAGGGTCATACTGAGGGATCAGGATGGAGGGGGGATTGTTTTCGAGGTGCTACTGATGATAGCGATGACGTGGTATTCGTTAGAAATGCCAGACAAGCCTATTACGCAGAATACAAACATCGTGGTATCGACTTACCGTCGTATTACCTATATAAGCATGCTGGAGAACGCATAAAAGCATAAAAGCATCATATTCTAATAAGCATGCAAAATAACCCTTGTGGACCTTGTTTCCTCCAGTTCCGATGTTTCCAGCTACTGGGCCACTCAAAGAGAAATGGTCATTTTCGAATATCTTAACTTTGTTTTAAAGGTGAGTGGGCTATTCCTTTTCGCACATAATACAAAATACCAATCCTTTTTTGCTTACATAAGGAATCTCACTACAAGTAACCGCAAAATTCTGGAATTAGCAGCAACCCAAAATCATCTGTTCCACATCTCGCTTTCAATGGCTCAGATTAGAGAAGACCAATCAAGCTCAAAGCACTCTCGTGAAGATCACAAGGTTCAGGCTATCAAATGCATATGATCTTGCTGCCTACCCTCGCGCAGTACTGCAGACTCAGCATGCTATCGCAATCCAGATTCGCAGTAATTTCCATTTACTTAGGTAAGGAAGAACGACTCTATCTCTCCACAAGAAGATGATTTTGCAAGAAATTTCTACTGTATCTTTGAAGGTAAGTTAATGGGGTGTGGCACAATTCCTAAAAAGATGTGACAGCCACAACTTTTTATGGGGTGTGCCACACCCCATTAACACGTTTCGGACCGCGAAATCGCGCGCGGCGAAAAAGAGTGTACTTTCGGCCGTTAGCCTACAAAGGGACCTTATTTCGCAGCCTGTGGGCCACATTCGTATTCAGCATGTCAGATAAGCTCCATATCCAAAGTTCTGAGTGAATTCGAAGTGTTTGAATTTTGTCGCTTGAGAGGGACTTTTGTGTTTTCTTGAAAGATAGGAACAAGAACCCAGATTCTAATAGTATTCAAAAGTATTTATGTTGTACACGGCACACATCAGTATTGAAACTACGGTTTTTCTCTTTGATATCGAAGCAAAGGAAAGTTGCGACGTCGCACGCGTCGTTCGCGTCGCCGCACTTCGTTGCAACTGTTGTTCGATTTGTGCTCATATCTCCTAAACAAATATCGGCGGCACAACTCTACAGAGTCATTTGAAAAGTAGGAGGTTAGACCTTTAACTTAACAACTTTAAACTATAAGGAAACCTCCTGCAAACGCCAGAAAGATCCTCAAAGCAGCGTGCTGCACCATGTGCAGCACCGGTCCGAAACGTGTTAACTTACCTTTGTAGAGAATTTTAGTGTGTAATGTATACACAGTTTGATAGCTTAAATCTCGGCGAAAAAAGGCACAAATAAGTCGGTTGGCTCTCAATGCCAAGTTCAAACGTCCTGTGAAGTGGTATCACTGGCAAAGAAGGAGTAGTGCTTTGTATTGAACACAAAAAGAGGTAGTTGATTCAACTTTGAAATGAAGCCAACCATGTTAGAATGACCACTTCACATGGGCGACAATATGAGGAGCTCTCAAAATTCGCTAGAATTCGCCGCACAGGGGTTATCTGACATGCTAGTTACGAAGTTGTTACTAATTATGCTTAGCCTCAGTGTTACGCTGGTGTGCAAGAGGGGAGAGGGTCTTATCTAGCGATTGTGTGCCACACCTCTTGCTCGACCCTGATTGATACACTCTGAGGCGAGGCTCTCGGATACAGAAAGTCAGTGGATCCGTTTTATAAGCAGACGAGCTGGCAAACCCCGCTCCGCCAGGTCCGTCAATAATGTATTCGAATCAGCATGTTCACGTACCCCCCTCCCCACCCTGCACACCCTGTACAACACCCTGCACACCGTGAACACCCTGCACACTCTGCACACCCTGCGCAACCTGCGCACCCTGCACCCGAATGTGCACAAACAAACTCACAGATTTTCTGCTTTATATATAGAGAGATATAAGAGAATTTCGTTCAGATATCGCTGTCTTAAAGTCAGCTGAAATTACATAGAAAGCAGGTCAAATACTCTGAAAATAATTAGCATTTCGTCAACAGTTCTCTCACTCTTCCAGTAGTCGAAGTTTGTTGACATCAGAGGGTTTAGTTAACGCATTTTATTTGAAAAATTTTCAAATCTAGCTGTGGGAAGTTCAAAAAGTTTTTCTGTGCCTATCTTATTAACGTTCAGAAAAAAGCAGGCCCCATTTCGCGACAGATTGCAATTCCTTATTGAGACATTTGAGCAGAACGAATTTCCAGTAATGATAACTTATTTTTATCTACCTTCAACTCTTGATATATAGTAGTCTGAGGCGATTTGTCAAAATTTACAGAATAATAGCAGGTTTGCTCCTAGACTTGTATTCAGACCTTGCTAGCTTCAAATCCAAGTGTCTCAAAAAATTTGTTTTAGGGACGTGGAGGAAGAACGGTGGATGGTGGTGAAAATTTGATCATACCGGTGAGATTACAGTTGTAATTGGACATTGGCTTTCATTGAATGACGTTCTAAACAAACTATTTCAACCAATTAAAAACATAAGCCATTGCTTTTGATGCGCTTCTATGCAAGTAAGTTTCTGTAGGGCTTTTCTGTGGATAGACCTTGCATATGATGACAGAATCTCAACGATCAACGCAAGAGTCTTAACGCTATAAGGCATTGGCTCAGCTTTTTTTGCTACACTTGAAGACCGAAAAAATCAAAGAGACACAACTTTATGGAGGCTGAGATTTTCAATTTGGAGAAACACACTGCACTGTACCATCCGCCTCCAATTTTTTTCAGGAACACTACAATCCACTACACCAAAATGGAAGCCCCTCTGCATCTGATAGTGAAAACGCTTCTCCACCTCAAGCCAGGTGACAAGAAGTAGAGTTTCTTCTAATCAAGATCCAAAGTATTTACCACTGCGAAGTTGACTGCGGATTCTATATCCATGTGCGGGAGAGTATGATCGAACGCGTCATCTCTTCCTAACTCAAAATCCCTTTACCAATGAAATTTTCAAAAATGCCATTTCCGTTTTACCTTGCTCAGCTCCTTCTACGCTGTTCCCTTTGCTGCTCCATTGATTAATGAAAGCGTCATTCAATCAGTGGCCCACATTTTGCGGTTTAGTCGAAGTAAGGTCTTAGTTTAAAATTGTAGAGCTTCCATATGTTGGTGAACAGATTTACTACTCATTCTGCTTGAGCACAGATGCTTGCCATATCTTCTTTTTCAGTTTTGTATGGGTTTGATGTTGATGAAATAGAACACATTCCAGGGCTGTAGCTGAATAGGCCATCAATTGGAAGAAAAGACTCGGATCCGATGGCAATTTAACTTCTCAAAAAACTGTTTTTGTTTTCTTGCGTCATAACAAAATGAATTTGTCACGAACCTTCGAAAGTTCTAACTTTCAGTTACATCTCACTTCACACATACAGCCACTCCGAATCCTGCCAACCTGGGCTTTGGTTGGCGAGAAACTAACCAAGGGTACAATTTTGATGCAGAAAAGTTTATTCCCTAAGCTCTGCAAATCCCTTTGCCTCTTGTGAGGTCTACTACCCAATGGAGCAAAGCATTCCCTACAAGATGATACCACACCTGAACCGTATTCGGCGTAGAGTTGGAGGCCAAAGCAATCACAACAAGACTTCATCCTTGCTAAAAATATATTCGATTGTATTGCATGATCACCATTTTACATGCAGATATCCTCACATGCAACGCTCATAGAAAAAAAGTAGAATGGTAGAATCCATGTGGGGTCTTCTTACAATTAGAATCTGCTTTGGCCTCCAACTCTATGTCTTAGAGTCCTAGTGAAGTCAATGTTCCTCAACTACACCAAGTTTGCGAGAAACCCTGCAGCGCTGACGATTCCCATTTCTCTATAATGCTCGCTGGCCTTTATTTTTGTTTTACCCATGCTGTGTTGAGATTTTTTCGCCAATACTCTGCTTTACCTTCCCCATGTCATCCATTCTGTAGGATGCTGCAGTCAAACAACGGCAGTGCGTAGATTGCACTCAGTAAATCTCCTTGGAAAATGGTGTGTTTACGGGTTGTGGTTATCAGCTCCCCTTCGCGCGGCGATTGTGTAGATGGGCAGCAAAAATAGTAAGGAGTATCGCTTTGGAATGTAAACACGGCTGTGCGGTGTTTTAGAAAGCAACGATGTTAACTTGAAACATTTAGAAAATACTGCTTCCTCGCCATATGATTCCAAACCTAGTTCCAAGTCTGAGACAACAAAAAGATTTTGCTTGAAGAGCTAATGTCTTGAGATAGACCTAAAACATAGATACAAAGTTCTTCCGACCACTTATTATGTTGGTTACATCATTACGCGATTGATTTACAACCTGCTTATCTGTTGTGGAACAACCTTTTCGCTCATGCAGTGACAAAGTCAACGGCGATTCAACGTTTAGAATAAGAAAAGAAGAGGACGTACACAAAAGTTCACAATTTTTTTTGTTGACGGAACATGTGCAGTCATGCATAGCTCGATTTCCAGCTAGCTAAAAATATTAGGTTGAATCGAAAGTTTGTTCGCACCATTTTCAAAAAATTATAACTTCTTTCACTCACAAAGATTTTGCGCGATTCAAATTTTATCTGAAAGCGTAAAGCATTTAGTTTCCAAAAGTCCCCTGGAGATTTTCCAGAATGCTCATGTTGCAGGGATAAAAATGAAAGAACGAGAACATTCGAAATTCGGAATTTTTAAGCAAGAATTCTAGAAATTTAGAAATTGTGTGATAAAATCCAAGAAAGCCATTATCCTAAATTTTCTTATATTTGATTAGTGACTAATCAAGTTTGTGCTGATCGAGCTCTTCTTTCAAAAGTTATGATTTTTGAAAGAAAATGCCGAAAAATCAATTTCTTAAGAAATCCTGGGAAATTGATTTTTCGGCATTTTCTTTCAAAAAATCATAACTTTTGAAAGAAGGGCTCGATCAGCACAAACTTGACTTAGTCACTAATCAAATATAAGAAAAATTAGGATAATGGCTTTTCTGAATTTTATCACACAGTTTCTGAATTTCTAGAATTCTTGCTCAAAAATTCCGAATTTCGGATGATCTCGTTCTTTCATTTTTATCTCTGCAACCTGAGCCTATTGGAAAGCTCCCAAGGAAGGAGAAACTACATGCTTTTGGAAACTACATGCTTTACGCTTTCAGACAAAATTTAAATTGTGCAAAATCTTTGTGAGGGAAAGAAGTTATAATTTTTTGAAAATGGTGCGAACGAACTTTCGGTTCAACCTAATATATAACTGTTCGAAAATAATTACGGAATGCACACATTCAAAGTATCGTCTATTCTAAGTCTAGGGTTCATATGCACATAAATTCTTGCTGAGAAGGGGAAATGAGCTAAGAAGAGAAGCGTCAAATCTTGCTGCTCGAGAAGTCGACCATCTTCCCAAAGACTTGATGAAAATATCGTAAAGTCGCATTGAGGATTCACTACGGCACGCCAGGCATGTTTTCGACAGAACAACTAGAATTTAGTGCAACTTTACAACGTTTTCGTCGAGTTTCTGGAAAAAAAAAGATTTCATCTTCGCTTTCAACCTTAAAACAAGTGCTAATCCCCGGGGAATCCTCAGGGGATCACAATAAAGATATCAGCTTGTATGGCAGTGTCCTGGCATCCATTATAGGTACAGGATAAAAGAACCTTTCTTTGATGAAACGGTGAAGGAAAATACAAAATCTAGAACAACGAGATAAGCATTCTTTCTTTGGGCTTCCCTCCTTTCCCCAGCGGAGATGTCGGTGCGTACGGTTCTAGGAGACTGGTAAACGCTTTGCACGTTACCTCCATCTATTTTGTGAATAATTTTAGATGAAGCAGATCTAAAGTATGAACCTGCTGATTACGATTGAGCTTTTCAAAACATTGTACAGAATGGCACTTGAGTCCCTTAGTCTCAGAATGTACGATTACGAGTGCTACTGTCCGAGAACTAGTACGATTTTCTTGCATACGTCTACAATATATACAACTTTGCATCTTTCAACAACCCGAATATGCTTTCATTAGCTCGTTCCTAATACATGAAGGGATAACGACATGGTGGTACGTACCACCATGTCTTCCAAATGTTTTGACCATTCAGTGGTAATCATAAGCTACGCACATTAGCGAAGTCAATTCTCATTTCATGAAGATAACAAAAAATTAGAAACCCGTTATATATACGCGTCAAAATAATACAGAACATTCTTATGCTACTAGACATTTTTGGTTTATTGAATAAATACACGTGGTGACAAATACACGGTTGCGAATAGATCTTGAACAGACTCACTATGTGTAATCAAAAATATCTAGCAACGTAAAACAATTATGACCAAGTGTGTTCCTTTATAATCAAAAATTTTAGTATCATATGACAAAAATATCTAATAACGTAAAACATAGCGTAAAAGAATATTCTATATATATATATATATATATATATATATATAATAACGAAACGTGACAAAAATATCTAGTAACAAAAGCACAACGTGAAAAAAGATTCTACAAAGCAGAGTTGATTCATGCATTGAATTCTGTGTATGGCAGTTCTATACATGTAAAGATGTTTTATTCAGAGTCTATAGCCTAGTATAGTATATTTATTGTTTCTTGTATTCATAATCTATATACTGCAAACTTCGGCGGCTGCCTAGGTGTGGCGGTCGCGCCGTCTTTTCTCAACGATTACCAAAAGCACTGCACGTGAAAACTTCAGTGTATTAACCTTTAGTGCAATAATATGCGAAGGATGGTACGGTTTACTGTGTGAAGAATTTAGTGGATTTGAGTTTTTGGGGTAAGTCCAGGCACTACCTCTTACTGTGGTCCACGAGGCACATCTCACGGAAGGGCAGTAAGGTCCTCATAAGGAGGAGGAAAACGGCCCAATGACTAAGAGGAGTGTTTTCTTCCGGCTAAGTAAATCGTGAGTTCCCAACGTTTTCTGCTTCATTGAATGATGAGCAAATGTTATTATATTCCGAGGTCCCCAAAAACCTACCAGATACTCATCTGAACAAACTTTATTACTAAATACTGTAGATCATGCACTCAAAAGTAACGATTATTATTGCAAAATGACAATCAAAAACTACTTTTTTACTCCGGCATCACATGGAGAAGTAGATTACTTTATAAATTGATTGCTTGTTCTGCTGCAACAAGCATTAATGAATAAATATCATGGTGTTGTAATATTTGAATGATGCATTCTTAGTACTTTTTCTGTTTTTTTTAGAAAAGGTCTGAACTATGACTACTGAATTATGCTGGATAGTGGTACGTAATCTGTTCCAGAGTTCGCACACTGTGGGTATCTATCACGAGTTTTAGAGTACAACCGCAAAATTTAGTTTTACATGTGAACTCTTTTATATTTAATCTAACTTGGTTTTCACGCCAGATTTGGTATCTGAAAGTAGCCTCGGTCTGACAAGGCTAATCTCCGAGAAATGTTGAATTCGGCTTAAAAACCCTGGAAAGCTAGACTTGGTACTTCACTGACTAGCTCTTTTGTAAGATCAAAGACCTTCCTGACTTGCAGCATATAGGGAAGAAACAGGCTCAGCAATGCTTTTGCAACAACATGATGTCTTGGTTTTTTCACTATGTAGATAACGGAGAAGAATACAGCAACAGTAGGGTTTTTTGAACAGTTAAATTTTTTTCAAGCATGTAGATCTTTACTTCAAACTTTGTGTGGATAAGGGTCGATTCGCGTGTAGACAAGTACTACCTGAAGAAGTTGCTCTGCTCTGTTTATGAAGTGCTATTCTCTTGGGTAATGAACTAAACATTTGACGAATTGGCGATAGCAGCGTATTGGACATAATGTGCTCAGCTCTATCTCAAGTCGAACAACGCCGTGAATGCGTTTCCAATCAAAAATACTGGAATAGTTTTAATACAGCTTGCTTATGTCTTCCCACTCATTTCGTGAGACTCATTGAAAAAAACCGCAGTTTCTTTTTCTAGACTTTCGTTAGATCCCACTCTCCTTCCTTTTGTGTCATTGTCGTGAAAGATATAAGCTCAATTACGTACAGATAAAATTAGAAGAGGTAGACAAGTAAACGGAATAATAAAGGTTTAATTGCTTCTGGAAAAGTATTGTACTATTATGTATGAATTAGGCTGTCATATAAAGTGACCATCAAAAAGTTGCGAAAAGTCGCTCTCCTCTTTCCATCGCTCATTTTCAGATGGAAAAGAATGATAAAAAATTATCGGACTGCATGAGATGATAGAGCTTTCAAGAGCAACAACACATGCTTTACGCCTTCTGGCCGCCTTCTGGGGGACATGGATTTTAGAAAAACGAGAAACCTTTAAAAAAGCCTTTCCCAAAGCATGTCACAATGCCGCAGGCAATAATTCTTTGGACGCGAAAATTTCCTTTTAGGTCTTTTTTTTAGCAAAAACAGAGGTTTTCTAAACAGGTAAATATATTATATTATAGAGCTCATCGAGGACAATAATCAGGTAGTGGTTACTCCCAAAGAACCCAAGCTTGATGACTTCTAATTACCTTTCTCAAACCAGAGTTCGGGGGACGAGGGCGTAGTGTTATGAGGCGCCGCTATGGCCAGATCGAACACAGGTTCGGTCCTCGCCCCTGGGCCAACCAAGCCCTCTACCCTCCAGGGTCGGTAAATTGGTACCGGAATAACTTGGGAGGATAAAAGCACTGACTTGGTAAACGGCTGGCCCCCCGCAAATCACTGTATTAGGCTCGCACGCCTACAACTGCCTCTTCGACTATGAAGTAGTGTGCGTTCGGCGCATGCCCTCAGAAGGTATTGAAGATGCCGAATCCTTTATCCTTCATCCTTTATAACCCTGAGTTCTTCACATGGAAACCTGTTCAAGAATCCAAATAAAGCTGTTCGGATAAAATGGTTGCTTTTTGCCATCCTCTATGCATCGGACCTGTGCTGGTGAGTTTCTTTGCTGAAAATGGCTCTTGAGAGTCGGGCACATGACCCCACCTGCACCTCACCACTAACTTGCACCGCTTTGCAAGCTTGTAGCTCGGCCGGCAATCACTGTACGAGCCTATCTTTGGGCTCATTAGAAAGAGCGTGACCTTTTCGACACGACGATATGCAAATGGGTTGTGCTTGAGAAATTGGGAGATTTTACGGATGGGGTGAAAAAGAGCAGCTTTGGTGGTAGACTATGATTTTCCAGCTAAAGTGAACAAAAATCCTTTGCCACCAGTTTTATCCTGGAAGTTTAGAACTGTCAATTTTCTTGTGATAGATCCATTTCGTAGCTCTAAGAGTGAGTTCTGGTGTTGATAAGAGCCTCCACTCCAAGCACCTCCAAGGCTGCGCTTTTTCATCCCATCCGTAAAATCTGCGAGATTTCTCAAACTCAAGTTATTTGCATACCGTCTGTCGAGGAAGTAACGCTTTTTGGAATGCGCTTGCAAGTAGGCTCGCAAGGTGATTGCCGGCTGAGCTACAAGCTTGCAAAGCAGTACAAGTTAGCGGAGAGGTGCAGGTGGGGTCATGTGCATGCACTCTCAAGAGCCATTTTCAGCAAAGAAACTCACCAGCACACGTCCGATGCATATAGGATGGCAAAAAACATCCATTTTATCCGAACAGCTTTGTTGGGATGTCTTGAATAGGTTTCCATGCGAAGAATTTGGCTTGAAATGGTAATTAGAAGTTATTTTTCGGGAAAAAAGCGAAATAAAATTCAAACTTGAGATTCTTGGAAGTAACCACTACCTGATTTGTCCTCGATGACTTCTATAATATAATAGTATGCTTGCTTATCTGGAAAAATTCTGTTTTAACCCCAAAAAAGACTCAAAGGAAATATACTGTAGGTCCTCCTGTCTTTAAACCTGGGCATCTTCTGGATAATGTACTATTCAGTTTTATTGTGCCGTAACAGATAAGCATGGTATAGATGGTATAGATGATATACTATTTATTGCCTGACGTTTCGGCTTTACGCCGTCTTCAGAGCCTGAAAAGGCATCAGTCACCTTGATGTACGTACTTGGCTGCCAAAAATCTCCCCCACTTGTCATTTGATTCATCTAAGGTAGAAGTAGGGAGTACTGGAGTAAACTCTACCCACCAAGTATATCACCGTTGTTACTGCTTGCAGCCGCTCGAGATTTCGATCGAGTGCGATGTCAAAGTAAGCAGTCGGGACACTATGAGAGCGCTTAAGTGGGGGCACACAATCTTATAGATTACAGTATGATACATACGGCATCAAGTCACTCTTTATAAACAATTTCTCATTCTTGCCATTCAGTTTGGGATCGCGGGCAAGGATGTAGGAAGCTTCTAAGGCTTTTCGTGCAGAAATTTGATGTTTGTAAGCCAAGATCTTGCACTTAACGTTGTAGTCAGTACCACCGTGCTCTATCATTCTATGTTTTCCGAGTGGACTTACTATGCTTTGCCGCTTCTTACTAGCTAAATGTTCATTAATGCGTACACTCAGTGGCCGACCAGTCTCACCTATATAAATGGCGGAGCACTGTATGCATTCAATTTGATACACCACGCCAGATTTTGCGCAGTCTCCAGGTCTTCCGTATGGGCAAACTACGCAATTTTGTGAGACACAGGCTCTATCGTACAGTCTATTACGTACTAATTGTTTTTTGATGTTGTCTTGCGGGATATTCAGCCATGGCCTCAAACGGATACACTATACGGCCCAGACGAACAAAAAGAAATGCAGTAAGAGCAAGCGAACACGATACCAACAAAATACCTTTATGCTTGCCGTACATCTCCGAAAGGGTCAGCACAGCAATCAAGCAATGTCTGACACAGGCGCAGATTGAAAAGGATGTTGTCTTAGTGAATATCCCGCAAGACAACATCAAAAAACAATTAGTACGTAATAGACTGTACGATAGAGCCTGTGTTTCACAAAATTGCGTAGTTTGCCCATACGGAAGACCTGGAGACTGCGCAAAATCTGGCGTGGTGTATCAAATTGAATGCATACAGTGCTCCGCCATTTATATAGGTGAGACTGGTCGGCCACTGAGTGTGCGCATTAATGAACATTTAGCTAGTAAGAAGCGGCAAAGCATAGTAAGTCCACTCGGAAAACATAGAATGATAGAGCACGGTGGTACTGACTACAACGTTAAGTGCAAGATCTTGGCTTACAAACATCAAATTTCTGCACGAAAAGCCTTAGAAGCTTCCTACATCCTTTCCCGCGACCCAAACTGAATGGCAAGAATGAGAAATTGTTTATAAAGAGTGACTTGATGCCGTATGTATCATACTGTAATCTATAAGATTGTGTGCCCCCACTTAAGCGCTCTCATAGTGTCCCGACTGCTTACTTTGACATCGCACTCGATCGACATCTCGAGCGGCTGCAAGCAGTAACAACGGTGATATACTTGGTGGGTAGAGTTTACTCCAGTACTCCCTACTTCTACCTTAGATGAATCAAATGACAAGTGGGGGAGATATTTGGCAGCCAAGTACGTACATCAAGGTGACTGATGCCTTTTCAGCCTCTGAAGACGGCGTAAAGCCGAAACGTCAGGCAATAAATAGTATATCATCTATACCAACCTGTTACGGCACAATAAAACTGAATAGTACTCAAAGGAAAATTTTCGCTTTCGAAGAATTATTGTCCGCGACATTGTAACGCGGCCATTTTTGCACTTTTCTCAGAAAAAGAAGTTTGATTCTTTTAAAATACATGTTTTCCAAAAAGCGCAATGCGGTGGTTGTAGATCTTGAAAAGCTCTATCACCACATGCAATCCAGTCATTTTTCTCTCTTTCTTCCGAAAAGCGATGAAAAAAGGAAGGCGATCTGTCCGCACATGGCGGTCACTGTAAGCCATGCATCAACCAATTAAGAACCGCAAATAGTCGTCTTTTTTCTGCATTTACATAGGTTTCGAGCAATCATTTAATAAAGCAAAGCAAAGTCTTCAAAATCTACAATACCGCTCACAGAATGTGCAAAATTTCCCTGAATATCGCAAAATTCCGAAAATTCTGCGCGAAACTTCGCGAACTTCCAGGAGTTTCGCGAAATTCCGGAAAGTTCGCGGAATTTTCGGAATTTCGCGACATTCACGGAAATTTTGCAAGTTATGTGAGTGGTATTGTAGAATGCAAGAAGATGCCCAACGATTGTTACAAGAGCGCTACGATACCAGTGTGGAAGAACAAGGGGGATATAACAGACTGCTCTACATACAATACCGCTCATAATTCGTCAAAAAATTCGCCGGACTGCGGCGGAGTGCGCTAGAGTGCGTCGGAGTGTGGCGGAGTGTGGCGGACTGCGGCGGAGTGCGCTAGAGTGCGGCGGAGTGTGGCGGACTGTGGCGGAGTGCGCTAGAGTGCGGCGGAGTGTGGCGGAGTGCGCCGCACTCCGGCGACTTTTTTGACGAATTATGATCGGTATTGTATATGGAGTGGAAGGAAATATACATATATTAGGTGTATAATAACATCAAAAGTGGGCAGGGCTTACAGTTCACAGCTCAACAGCGATAAAATCGATATTTTGAGGTTAGAGAACTATCAAAACCTCAAAAATCGATAAAATCGACATTCTGGAGGTTGCAAAATCCCGAAAATTGTCAAAAATCGATAAAGTCGGTGTTCCGGAGGTTGCAAAATTCCCAAAAATTGTCAAAAATCGATAAAATCGATATTCTGGAGGTTGCAAGATTCCCAGAAATTGTCAAAAATCGATAAAATCGACATTCTGGAGGTTGCGAAATCCCGAAAATTGGCGAAAATCGATATTATGGAGATTGCAAAATTCCCAAAAATTGTCAAAAATCGATGAATTCGATGTTTCTCAAACTCCAAAACCTCAAAAATCGTTAAAATCGATATTCTGAAGGTTGCGAAATTCCGAAAATCGATAAAATCGGAGATTTGGAGAATTTGGAGATTTCGCAACCTCAAAAACTTCGATTTTGCCAGTTTTGGAGATTTACACCCTCACCTTTAGACCCGAGCGAAGAGCGAAAAATAACCTCACCTTCAGCGCTTTTACACAGCTAAAACTCCTCCAAACAAGCTCCGCCCACTTTATACCCCCACATCACCATCGAAATTGAAGAAAATAAGAAAAATTAAGGAAAAATAAGCGAAAATCGCGTTTTTCTAAGCTTATTTATCCCTTTCTAGCCCTTATCAGCCCCCTAACCAGGTCCAGGTGGCCGGGGAAACTGTACACGAAGCGTCGCGTGTCTAAGTTTTTTTTCAAGTCCGGGAAGGTTTATAGATAGGCTCCCACAGGCGGAGCCCCTGCATTTTCTCCGAATTATATGTGGTGTCCCCCTCGAATACGAATAGAAGAACAGTTATTCCAGCCCGTCATTTCCACTCTCCACGGAGATAAAATTCAAAATATGCATCATCGCCTTTATATAGCGCTTCCTACGTTGAAGCTATGGCATGAGCTACCCCTAGAAAAATGGAGCTACCAAAACTACACGTTAATAACCGTATGAGATTACCCCAGCCCTGCAACTCTTACAAATATAAGCGCGCAAAATCGCCCTTATTGACAGATTTCCCAACTTCGACTGTCAATTAGGCACTTTTCTTGGAAACTTGTTATTCTACAATCTTTTCTCTAAAAATCATATTTTCAGAGATCTGTCCAACGAAACAAATACCAGCCCCATACCTGTAATATTCGCAGAGTTATTAGCCCCCCAACATCCAAGCTCAGGCCGTAAAATTGGCTCCCCCAAAGTTGCTCCGTAATTCCCCCAAAAATCACGTTAGACACCTGTCTCATGCTTATACATTACATATTTTTTCCAGCTTCTTAGAAGCAATACACATTGATATAGCGCGATCGCTCCTCACTCTTGGCCTCGGCGCAAAATTTGGTCAAAATATTGAGGTTTTCGGATTGACCGCAAACTTCACTCATACTGATTCTTGGTCCCGATCTTTACGAAAATCCTATTTATTTTGCACTATAGAGTCTTACAGTAAAGCTAAAATGAGATAGAAGTAGCTGAACCAATCAAGATCGCAACTTCGCCTGCACTTTTCCCCTACCTGTTGCGGAAATTGTCTGCAAATTTTTGTGAGTTGAAAACTTTGTGAACACCTCTATCGGACCATGCCTAGCACAGATCTTTATTCGAATTGTTCGTCAGATTATGATGTTACAAAATCGCCTTCTCATGAATTGTCTTTCAAATTCGAAAGTCGTGTAATTTGGCAGATATTCTATCCTACAATGTGCCACCAGCAGCAAAACAATGTAAGAAATGTTGTTAGCACGTCGAGTACAATACCGCTCACAGAATGTGCAAAATTTCCCTGAATATCGCAAAATTCCGAAAATTCCGCGAAATTCCTGGAATTTCGCGAAACTTCGCGAACTTTCAGGAGTTTCGCGAAATTCCGGAAAGTTCGCGGAATTTTCGGAATTTCGCGACATTCACGGAAATTTTGCAAGTTATGTGAGTGGTATTGTATCTGTAGAAGAGAGTGGTTGTAGTTCACATACACGTAAATTTCTCTGCACTCAACTAACGTGTGAGCTGAATGTTTTCTTAGCTGTAGGGTGGAAATGTAATGTCATTATAATTATCATGTTGCTATTGGATGATAAAATGATGTGCAACTTTTAAAAATTGGAAGCCTCATGTGCTATATGAGCCTGACGAGTTTCTCTCAAATAGTTTAGATTCTTACCCCCCCCCCACTCTTAGGACTGCTGTTTTATATGCGTAGTTGCCTTCTGAAAAGTTTCCGGTAATATAGCGCTATAAAAATGGGGAGACGGTCGAATGGCGCGTATTGATCGGCTGTTCTAACAAAGAAAACCACAAAAAGAGTTCAAATCTACCTTGTTCCTTTCAGATCTCGGTTATGTGATCCTCCTCTATACTCTCTCATATACTGACAAAATTTTCGGACTATGAAAATTTTGCTTTTGTGGAGTACGAATCCATTTTGGCAAGAGCGAGCGCCGATACGCGCGCCATTCGACATACACCAATAAAAATGTAGATTTTCCGAAAACATTTCAGGTATAGTTTGTCGAAAATAAATTTGCACTCTTACGTACAGGAGCTATCTCATTCTCAAAAAAATGAGTAGAACGTGTGTTACACGGAGTGGATTTTTAGCAAATCTATCAATTGCTTTGATAAATTTAATGGTTAGGAAAGCAGTAAAACACATCACAATGATAAGCCATACCTCTGATTCTTCTACTATATCACCCATAACGTCTGCAGCCCAGCTGAAAAACACGATGCCTTCGTGAAATGAATTATGAAAGTTAGTCGCGGCCAAGTGAAAGATTGGTTTGAATGATCACCAGCAATAGAAAGACCTGAAAAGCGAGCTCGAGTAGCATCATAATGTAGAACTCATTTGTAAATTACATAGTTTTTGAAAACTATTGCTTGCGCCATCTCTCAGTTACAAGCTCATACGTACCCGTTGAAAGCAGGTATGTCTGACCTCCGCTGTTTTTATTATTTTTTATATGACGCATTCAATGCGCAATGCTGTCATTGCAAATGTCACAAAGACCACATATAACGAGCACTATATAGGTGAACAAATAAATCTCTAGGATACGTATGAGCTTGTAACTGAGAGATCTCCCTCATAGAGGGATCGCAACCGGCTAGCCACGCTACGCGGGGCGTGCCCAGGTGGCGGAAAGGGGGATAATCGCCGACCAAAAAGCGACCCGCGCCTGCTCTGATTAGCAAGGGGAGCCGGGGAATGGACTCCTTGCCTCTACAAGGAGCTTGCTTTCTAATTTATCGGGTAAGTGTGTGGGGAGGTGAGTTCGGAGTCGCCTAAAACAAATAAGCTCCGATCGCCCCTCGCGGGGATTTTGAGGCCAACAAGCTTTCCCTGCGAAAAATCATTGTTCGACACAGTGATAATATGGAAAGTTCCTTTAATCTTGAAAAAGCCACACTGGTAAGGCGGCGCCAGTGGGGACAAGGTTTGAAAGGCGATCTAGGCTGCCGAAAACGAGACGGACATGATTACGATCTGTACTTACAACGAGGACGCTGGCATCAGACGCATATATCGAAGAGACCTTATGATGCAAGCAAGGAAGATCAAGTACGATGTCATCGGAACGACCAAGACAGGGAGGCACCACCCGCTGAACGCCACATTTGAAACTGGAGACGAACTGTTCTTAGGAACATGCGACAATCGAGGAATAGGTGGAGTGGAAGTCCTTTTCGACACAATTTTGCCATGAACATCGATTCTTTTGAAGAACTCACAACCCGAATCGGACGTTTGCGAATATCGAGTTACGGATCAATCCCTGACTTGGCCGTCTTCATTGCCTACGCTCCAACATCCAGCTACGACGAGGACGAACCCGAGGCATATTATATGGACTTGAAGAAGCTGTACAGAGGAGATCCACCTTCAAAAAGATCACTGTCGGTGACTTCAACACGATGATCGAAGCAAGAAGGTCGACTGCGGAACTCCACATCGGAATTCGTGGTTTACAGTGGAACGAACAAGGGTAGAGACGTTCGAGTTTATCAGACGACGAGGACGATTCTAGAACTCACAGTTTCAAAAGGCCTCTTCCCGACGCTGGACCTGGAAATCGCGCGGTGGAGACTAACGAGATTAACCACCTGTTCGACAAGGTATTGCCTGACGGACGTCGCGGTTGTTTCGAAGTTCTACACGGGATCGGACCCAGGGCTCTGCACGAGGTAACTGGAAAATGCAAAAAACGAAGTCCCCCTTGATTTTTGCGAATTTTTACGAAGTCCCCTTTGATTTTAGATCATAATCCCTTAAAAATCTTCGAAAGACGACACGTCGACTAAAAAAACGTCGCAAATTTTGTGTAGTTTCGGCAACAAAAATGAAACCCCTTTGCTTTTCGTCCCAAAAACGATATCCAGCTTGCTTACAAGCCACCTGTGCCGAGCCCTGATCAGACCATCTCCTCCTGCGCGCCAAGTTCTACTTTCCTCGAAATGGAGAGAGAGCAATGGAGAGAAAGCCGTTAAGTTCAGGAAACGTTGTCCTATGAATACTATTAATTAAACTGTTTTCTGCGACATCCGGCTCATGACAAGATACCGTGATTGACAACATCGGCGAAGAATACGAACGGTACACCATCTCCAGGATTGTGCCAAGGAAGCACAGAGTCTAAGAAGTACGAAAAGGCGTCTACCGCGGAGACTTTGGAGCTGATACGCCAACATGGACGCGCACGGGCCACAGGCAGCTACCGACTGACGTCCGAGCATGCGAAGTGATGCAGAGAATCGATGAATCGATAAAAGAAGAGGAGGGTAGCAGTGATGGTTGACGCCGCGGGGACTGGAAGAAGCATACGCAATGCCCGCCGAAGCTTCGTTAACTTCAGGACAAAGATGGCCGCACTTCGTCGTCTTGACAGAATCATGACTGCTTCCCAAAGCTCAGTGGAGAAGGGGAGAAGGTCATCCACAACCTTTACTCAGATCTCTTTACGAGCCACGTCCACCTTCCACCATGCCATCTCAAGGAGGACGAGTATGTCTCACCGTCTGTTCTTCCTTCTGCGATCGTCATGCTATCATGTCGATGGAGGACCGTACAGCACCCGGTCCCGAGAGGATTAAACCAAAACATCCGACGGATCTTTTGCCAGAACTTGGCGAGAACTCTTCAGTAACTGACTGAAGGCAAGGTTCCAAGACAATGGAAGACCAGCAAGAGAGCGTTGCTGTACAAGAAGGAAGATCTCTGCAACATTGGCAATCATCGCCCTACCTGCCTGTTGTCTGTAGTCTACAAACTCTTAACGTGAGTTATTCTTAACAGGATTGGAAGAGAGTTAGACGAAGGACCAGTGCGAGCAAGCTGGTTTCGAAGAAGATTCACGATGGACCTCATACATACGGTGTCAAGGCTCATTGAAGTATCACAAAATATTAGGTTGTTGCAAAAATAATGTCCGTTTTGCAAAATTTCGCTTTGAAAAGCTATAACTTCGTTCAGTCTTCATATTTTTGAATGCAACTGAGACCATCAGATGCAGCAAACCTTTCGTAATCTAACGCGCTCCTACATATACTGATATCTCGAACGGGAAGAAAACCATGCGTCAGAAAACCAAAGGTTTTGCTTTCAAAAACCTCGTTTTTGAAAGATTACAAATTCCTTCAAGTTTGTTGTTATGGCTGCTAATCAGCTTATTTTGTAGACGCAACCGAGTAGTATACGTTTGTATAAAAAGAACTTTAGCGAAGAAGTTCTGCGAAATAGAAAAGATAGAAATCCAAAATTGTTCACTTTTTTGAGCCTATTTGTGATAGGCTTGGAAGTCCCAAACTATGAAAACTTGGAATTCTTCATGCACTGAATAGCTAAGTTTTTCTGCATGAACTGTGGATAAGATGTCCTTACCTTAAGCCTACAGAAATGAGCGAAGTTTCAGCGATTGCCCTAATCAGGAAAAATTTCGAACCCATAGAGTTCCAGGCAGCGAGTATCTTTTTTGAAGCTCGATTTGTCAGTTCAAGTATATTCGAAAAACTTTTTTAAACATGCAATAAGTAAACAATATTTATCCTATATAGTAGCTATGTTTTCAGAAGGATTCGTTTATTTGCGCCTGAATTGTGGCCAAGAAAGTTGGAGCAATGAAAATTCGATTTTGAGTGCGGCTGTGCAAAATGCTGGTGAAAATCTTAGGCTCCCGCCAGAGTGCCGAAGTTATGCCAGCGCTACGCCAGCATTTCGATCGATACACGTGTATTTCGTTGGGGCGGGGCTAGCTCAGCAGGTAGCTGTCCCCAACGAAATACACGTGTATCGATCGAAATGCTGGCGTAGCGCTGGCATAATTTCGGCACTCTGGCGGGAGCCTTACAGATGAGAAAAAAGCTTGATTTCGCCACCATTAGAAAGTACATGATGAAAGCTCTCCAATGATGTGCAGAATCTGTATCGAAAAAGAAAGCCTGAAGGAGAAAAGTTGTTTGGAATATACGCTTAGAAAAACGGACATTATTTTTGCAACAACCTAATATAAGATGCCGCTCTGTCTCACCGTTATCGATTTGAAGAAGGCCTTTGACTTGGTTGAGACTGAAGCCGTCACCAATGCCTTGAGCAATCAAAGTATCCCTACTCAGTACATCAAACTAATTCGTGAACTGTATAGCAACTTCACAACCAGCATCACACAATTCTACAAGGACATCATCATCGAGAAGAGAGGCGTGCGAGAAGGCGATACTATACTCGCCGAAACTCAGTGCCGCTCTAAAGAACGTCATGCGTAAGGGAATGGGACGACGTGGGAGTAAAGCTCGACGGCCGGCAAATACACCACCTTCGCTTTGTTGATGACATCGTATTGATGACACCAAGCATCATGCAGGCGTAACAAGACTGGCTTAGTTTGATGAAGTGCGTGCAGAGATCGGTCTAATGCTGAACCTATCGAAGACGATGTTCATGCGGAGCGGAAGAGTGCCTAACGCTCCCTTCATGCTCAACGGGTCGAACATCACCGAATGCTCGAGTCGCACCTAGTTCATGAACTTAATATGATAAACGATCTACTCCAGAACTAAGCAGGAGGATACGTGCAGCATGGGCTCACAAGACAATTGAGGACGTAGTGAAGGAGACCAAAAACAGTTGGCTCCGCGCCCACCTCTTCAAGCACGGTCCTTTCTGTTTTGGCGTACGCTTCAGAAACAATGAATTTGAGGAAGCGCGGATGAAGACGAGGTTAGCGTCATCAAACGTGCTGTGAGAGTGATTTTAGGAGTAAACCGACTCACGCAAGTGCGGCAAGGAGACAAAGTTCAAGTTCTACCCTACGTCAACAATCGAAGATCATGGCGCAGCCGCATACGCTAAGCAGAACAAAACATGGGCCGGACACATAATGCATTTCGACGACAACCGATGGACGAGTGCTCTAACGGATTGAATACCATTGAACATCAAACGAAAACGAGGAAGACCGCCGACGCGATGGTCAGAGTTTTTCACGAAGTTCACGAAGTCCTTTAATAAAGTCCTTCGCGTTCCACGTGTTCCTGATGGTATACACTGGTCAACAATCACTCGAGACAGGGAATGAAGGCATCACTGATATCCGCTCGTGCAACACGATGATCGACGGGGATACAGATGATACAGGTGATCAAGCTCCAATTACAAAGAGTTTCCCAAGAAAAATTTCATAGTTTATCATGTGGCAAAGCCGACCACATCTGACCAAATATTGTTGGACCTGCCCTTATGTAAAACTTTCAACAGGTAATTCTCAGTAGTCGTCTGCTTTTTGGAAATAATAGCAACATTTGAAAATAAGCTCGGAAAGTCTGAAAAGAGCTGAAAAAAGCACCGAGCTCAAGTATGTTTGGCTAACCTCACCTACTGAGCACCTGTCATCTCCTTCAAAGTCCAGCACATGTTTCCTTCTTCGGAATTTAAGGCGTTTACGTGGTACCGTTCGGAATTCCTTACTCAGAAATGGAAACATTTGGCTCCGAAGGGTGCATTTTCAATTTAATGGTAAAAAAGGGCACTTGCGTTGGGCTGTAATAAAAAAAAGTCAATTGTCAATGCTCCGGGCACGATAGTATACACTAACAATCTCAGATTTCGTGAAAACCGGACAAAATTACCAAAAGTAGTAAAAGGCAAGTTTTCTTTTTTTCCAGAAACGAAAGGCGACTTTAAATTTGTACTGCGGTCGCCCGCATTATCTGTAAAAGCCACCATTGCTTGACACAATTACACATGGGCAAAGTTTTTTTTTGTTTTTAAAAAATTTTGCAAAATTGTGCACTACAGTTTTCGCGCATGCTGATTTCATTACGCAACTTTTTAAAGGTGTTTTCATCTTCCTTGACGGTGTAATCACATTTATGACAATTGTTGGAAAAGCTGTTACGGTTCATTTGGGATAACTCACAAAAGGAGCGTCATAATTAATTGGAAATTTCGTATTTAAGATCGACGACTTCGATTAGCCTGGTAAAAGAGCTCTTGGCCTGTTTGGTTTTTTTTCTGAGGCAAAATATGGTCCTAAACGGCCTAAAATCCTTATCAAAATTTTTGGGGTTTCTACAGTAAAAAAGAGATATCGGGTTCCTCCCATGAAAATCTAAGGTCCAAGCCAGCTCTCCAGCATGTGCTTATTCGATTTTTGCGGTAGGAAGGATGCGGTAATCCAAGACGAGCCTACAATGGGTGAGTTGTTTTGATACAGAAATCCCTTGCAGCGCATTGGGGGGGGGGGGAGGGGATGGGAGGGGATGAAGCAGGGATCAGCTGAAGACGTGGCGCGGAGTAGACCGGGAATAAAGGCTAGTGAATTACATAGATCAAAAACTCTCTTGTCTTTAACCTGGACATGTTAGATGTTCAGTAGCTAAAAGTTGTGCCCCAAAATATGGACGTCGATTCGATTCATTTTCCGTGCACTCTTCTTCTTAAGGACTAAACGTGCTCATCAGTTTTGACCATTGTTTGAATTGCGTTCATACCGCTTGAATACAATTATCTCAAAATGTTGCGTCGAAGAAACTTCTACCAGAAACCTGGTTGGCACAACTTAATTGCTGACACAAATCGAATTTTTCTGAATAACGTTTATGCACCAAAATAATACTTGTTCAGTCATAATCGAAGGCCTAGTCAGCTAAATTTATCAAATTGTATTATTTCAGCTTTTGCCGAAGCATAACATCTATGAGGAATGGAGCGACGATAAAGTACATACGCATACGACAAATCTTGTCGTTTATTTGGTAATGGGATAGATATTTATAGCCGGATTGACAATATGTTATTTCAGCTTCTAGGTGACCTATAATCGCAATATAAATTAAGTTGAATGCTGGCAAAAGCCATACTCGCTCTTCATCGGAAATGAAAGTTTCGGTGCTCGGAGCGGTATGTTCTCTCATACTTTATATTTTGGTCTCATTTGCGCTTTTGAGGTATTGCTGCTGGTAGCGACTACGGATGTGAGAGCAGAGGTGAGGTTGTGAGAACCGTTACAATTTTCGTAAAACGGTTACCAACTCGGCCATCAAAATTATTGCGCTCAAATCTCGAAATCGATGAAACTGTCAGTCTGACTGGGGTTTTCGGATAAATTAGACTAGTCAAATTCTGAATATGAACCTAAATTACAACTACTTTTTTCAGGGAATCGGGAGTTCTTCTGAAGTTGGTCCCGACTTAGCGGTGAGACTTAATTGCATAAACTGTCAATTTCGCTGAAAATACACTGATCTTAAGGCTTTAAACATAAAAAATTCCTAACACCTAGCATGTTAGACTTCACCAAACTGACAATAATGCAAGGTGTCCCAAAAGACCGGTTAAGGCTTGGCACGAGGTGGCTTCCCAAATTTGCAAAAGACGAGGTCCCATTGTCTTTACAATGAAAGTATGACATCCGCCATGAGATATTAGAAGAGAAAACACATGAAAAATAATGGAACAAAGCAAAAAAAACGGCAAAGAAGCACCAAACAAACGCGATAAAATTCGTATTGTCCGGATTGGCGGCATGATGTATCCAGCGTGCACACTATTCGCCTGGAGCAGCGTTGCCGCCGCCATTCAAAATTTTTAATGGGCTGTAATTAAGCGGGGAAGAGGTGGTTTGAGGTTCACAAAATTTTTTCATAATTTTTCATACATGGCCCTAGCTCTTCGAATGTTGTAATAATTTGCTATCGAATGAGTAATATGTGCACCAAATTTTACATTTCTATGCAGTTCCGTTTTGTTTCTGTCAGAAAAAATACTAGGCTACATGACTTTTGGAAATCCTGTATATTAATTATGACTGAGAGCCATCTCCGGTGAGTTCGCTGCCATAATTTGATTGTGGTAGTGAAGTTGTGAGTCAGCACGACTTGTCCAACATTACATGCGCATATTCGTATCAAGCTGCAATTTCAGGCTGCTGTGCCTAAATGCGGTAAAGCATGTAGTGTAAGTACGATTAGATACATCGATAAATTTGCATGCATTCACGATTTTCTAGTGTATTGTACTCCTTACACGAATTCTTCGATGCTTCGTGTTATGTGGCATGTTTGGTGGTGGCTTAATGTTTTTGAACCGTGCATCATTTAATCTGAACTACTACAAAACTTTTCAGAAATGCGGGACAAGAGGTTGCCTTGATTTCAGTTTGAAGGTAAGATTTGAAGTTGCCATTTAGGTTGAGAACAGATGATTTGAAAGTAAACGTGAGAAATTCATAAAGATAGTTAATTGCTTATTCAACTAAGTCGACATCCAAGTTGCTGTTAACTATTGCTATAGGTATACAACTGAAAGTTGTTTCTAGTGAATCCACTATCGTAGGAGGTGTGTTCGTTCGTGGAATTAAAACCTATTGGAACTACAATCCAACTTTTGTGATGACCTCGCCTAACCAACAGCATCAATAGTATTATACTCATTCCCCAAGCTAGAATCTCAGGATGCATTGCATTTTGCTATCAGGAACATTGACCGTAATAACATAAGTAACATTGATAGAGCTGCATACTACGATTTTGGAGTGTGTAGAGCTTCTGACGAGTTTTATTTGAGGACCCAAGATTAGAGGTCAAGAATTAAATTTACATGTTCACGAATACCTTTTTAAGGATGCCAGCAATGTAGGACTTGGAGCTTATCAACGAGACTCAATCATATGCATTTGAATCTCACCGATAAGCTAATTGCAAACAGAGATTTGGAAGCTTTGAGATTGACTCAATCAAAAATACATTCAAATTGTTGACTACTATAAAAGCAACTAACATGAGAAGATGATCTCCACTAGTGATCGGTATATTTACCGCTTGCCGCTGTCTGATTTTTGTTTCGGCAGATTTCACAACTTATATAGTATCACATTTCCATTTCCAAGCATGCTGCAATTTCAGGATGCAATTTCTGACTCAAGTAAATCAAGCAGCTCAAGCTCAAGCAGCAGCTCAAGCTCAAGTTCAAGTAGTAGTGTAAGTACATATATGAATATATTGATTGACATGCGTACGTCCACAGTTCTCAAGTGTGTAGTGCCCTGATAAGTTCTATGAATCTCAAAAAATGCACTATGTATCTCGTGAGGTACTGAAAGAATGAAGTCTAACCAATTAAGCACTGAGTTCAAGCAATAAGAAAATGGCTTTTTTCAGGAAAGCAGCAGCTCATCTAAGGAAGAGGTGAGACTCAACAGTCCGAACCGTCATGCTGGAAAGACATAGTTTGAAAACGAAATTTCTCATAATTAAGTATTGAAAACTTATGTAGATAAGTTAGCCTTACTTGCTTTCTATTATAACGCAGCATTTGAGAAGATTTTTCTGCATGTATGGATGCATGACAGATTTTCATTATGTCTATGCAAACTGAATACGATGGTTCATAAAGTATATTTTTTAGGAAGAACGACCAACCCCACCTGCAAAGGTGAGATTTATTTACGGTTTTGCAGATGGTGTTTAAGTGTGATGACGTGAAATTTATATCACGGACTCTAGTGATGAAAGTAGATTTGGAGAAAGTTAATACTATAAAGGTAAATTACTAGTGGAAAAAGTCATAATTACAAATGACTCTTGAAAATACTGAGGTTTGATGAAAAAAGTTTATGATTTGAAACTTTGAGTGAAAATTGTCAGTCAAATGTCCGGCTCTAGCCAGGCATACAGCTAATTCTGAGGTGCATAGAGACATATTCTTTACCTGCAGTGTGAGGAGAGGGTTCAAAAAGCATAAAGCTATTTAGGAGGTTGTGAGGAGTCCCTTGGTTAGTTCATTGCTCGGGTATCCTATCCAGGTATCCAGGTATCCTGTCTATGCCCTTTTTTCACCGAAAGTCTTCCCAAAGTGACTCACAGAAGCTTCGAAACGCGCTAAAAAAATTTTCCTTTTACGTCCATATAAGTTTTTTTTTCGCGCCTGTTTAACGTTTCGACTTAACGTAGATAGACTCTTAGACTAGCTAAGGATTCTTAGCCGGTCTCCTGCTTCTTCTGCAACCTTGAAAAGCGAAAAGTTCGAAAAAATCATGCAAATCGGCTCGTTTGAAGTTATGGTTGTTTGAGTATTCAAGGTTTTTAGTTGAAATTTCAAAGTAAAAATCCAACGAAACCTCACAGCATGACGAAGGCGCAGAAACAGTCTTAGCTGAGCGGGCTCGAACGCGGAGCGCGCGTGCCCTCACCGTATAAATCCTGCGCCTCATGCGCTCTGCGAGTAAAGCGGCGTTCGCGCCAAAAAGTACTGCGCATTCGTCTTGCAGCAGCCTATACCTTTGGGGAGGTCGTCACAATTTGAGCATAGATTTTCGGCATAGCTCATTTTGACTAAGCAAGCGTTGTCTACAAAAGCTCTTTATTTTTGAGGAAGTCAATTACAGGTAAATAAGTTGCCAACGAATTGCCGACTATCCTAAACATGCCTGTGCGCTGTTGAAAGCTAGCCAGAAATCCAACTAATTAGTCTAACCAAATTAGAGTAACTTTTGTTGAAAATATGCCAAAAATGCAATCATAGTTCCTCTCATTAAAACGACATCGTCGAATTTCGTGGCTTGTACAATCAGCTATCTAATATATAAAGAATCGTAAGCGCAATTCAAAAATGTGCACATAGCGGGAAACCACGTGGCGGTCCCGTAGCGCGCGCATGCTACTAGCACCTTCAATTGCTGGTTCACTAGTATTATGTAAGTGTAGATTCTGGAGGCATTGATCTAAAGCGGTCCGACGGATGAGTTATGACAAAGTTCTTTATTTAAGATTTGCTACGACATACAATGATCCCTCCTTCTTATTTATACTGCCATATTTTTCAACGCTAAACAGAAATCATGGTTTATCTCAGGCCAAGCCTATAGTACATGACAGTTCCTCATAACTCACAAAAACGTGATCATCCATCATCCTCGCTATTTATTATTTGTCCGCCTCGCCTCACTTCTTCTCGCTGCCTTGCTTTCTCAATCTTCCTAGGGAGATTCGTCATTGGGACCTCTTTTTTCTTTTTGCTTCAAATGCAAAATTGACTATCATCATCTCAATTTTTCTCACATGCAACGTCACCGTTCTCAGATTATTCTGTTTGAAGTAATAGTCGGGAAAAAACACTATTTTCAAAATCCCTCCATATTTTGTACTTAGTTCTTTTGATGCCGTTCTTTCCTCTTGATACAATTTACTTTGCGCATATTGTAACCGTTGCCGAGATTACTATTTGATTTTGGAAAAATTTCATAGAAGCTGTAAAACATGCGTTTTACTTTCATAATTCGAGGAGATTTGGGGAATTCCAGAGCATCTGACCATCTAAAGTTAGTGGCGATTCAATATTAACTTTGCTTGTAACGTCTAACTAAGGCGACCTCCCAGGATACCCCAAAAGTTGCAATCATAAGTTGATTTTGAAAGCAGCGGAGGCTCGGGTTCACAATGACTGCAGACTATTTCCGTGCACCTTAAGCAAGTGTATACTCCAGATTTCACTGCATAAATGACAGAGTCTGCAAATTTGCAATCGAAAAGGGGTCAAGTTCAACAAACTTCGAATTTGAGCGCTTACCAGTTGCATTTTTCAGAGCGATACACCTCTGGCGGATGAAATGGAAGCTTTCCTAAGAAACTTAAATCCGAGAAAAGTAAGTTTTTGAACACATTATTGCAATTGGTTTCAAGTACTTGGTAACATAGAGCTTGTTAATACCCGCTTGTAAAGAAAAGTATTCAGTGCAATGTTATTTTCACAGATGGGAGCAAATGAACTACGATGTTTGCGCTATCGAAGCATTTTTTGCATAGACATATACTTCTCGCGCGGCAAAGCTGCGGCTTTAATGGCCATTCTGAGGGCTGAAATTCTCGAGGATAAAGCATTTCTTAACGATTTGAGTTAGTAAAGTTTTCGAAATTAGCGATCGCTTGCTTTATCACATTGCAAGCAATAGAATTATTTATTAGTATTAATTCAATGGCTATTTTGAAGGAACGCACGCAAATTTGAAACGATCTAACTTCTTCCCTAGTGACGACTTCTGGTGCCACGACAGCCTTGCATTACAATCAAGAGATTTTACTATCACATTTGCGGTGTTACGAAAAGCTTGAGTTCCGAGACCTCAAAGCAAATGATCGTCAATTTTTTTTAGTTTTTATCGTAATTTTTTTCTCTTTAGTTCGACCCAATCACATGGATACTACTGTGGCATATGTATGAATACGGCCGCAACGTGAGTTGATTAGATCATACGTACCTGCCATCTTCAACCGTGTGCGTAATACGTTAAAATGAATTTTCTGTAAAAATCCATGTATGCGATTTGCAATCTGAGAAGAGCATAATTGCAAGTAAAGTGCGTCTTCGAATCTTTCCCTATAGGGAGGAGATAATTGTTTCAGTCTTATTAATACAGTAAATTTCAAGCGCTACTGTGACAGTAGAATACTCTTGTTGGGATGTATACTAACTTGCCTTTGAAATAAAACATAACCATAGTTGATAAAGCTTTAGTTTTGTGCTCATGAAAATATTATCTTTCTCACTAGCAGCCCGATTTGAAGTCGTAGTGTAATCGAGAAAATCTTGAAAATGCACGAACACTTGTAATTTTTGTCAATGAGGCACTTTATTTTCTTATCGCTGCCATGTTGGGAAGTGACGGCTTCAACGATAAAGATTTCGACGCTCAGGAACTTAAATTCGGTGTTCATTCGCAATTTAAGTACCTCTTTCTTATGCGCATCAAATGCTATGGTAAGTAAGGTAATCCGCTCCAAGTAAACATGAAAAACTTTTTAACAAAATTCTTCATACAGATGGCATTGTCAGTGGTCGAGATTATGGCATCACGGTTTCACTTAATTGCTATTTTTTTAATTTCTCACTTAATAGGGTTTGCTTGTGACATTTCAAGTAATCACACATGTTCAGAGACCTCATCGCCCTTACCCTCGCCCTTCCTACCCTGGCCCTTTCTACCCTGGCGGCCACTTCGTGAGTGCTCAATGAAGTTTTCTGTGTTTATCCTTGTAAAGTTTAGTTTCGAGTTATCTAAACAGGAAGACATTCTATACTTTTTTAGCTTTTTCTCTGACCTCACTCGAACTGATATAGTAGGACAGCATATCGTTAATATAGATGAGTCTAGCACTTTTCTGCTCTTACACATGACGAACAGACGTTGAGGCAATCATGCATTTCCACATTTTCTTCTAGAATAGCCTAAGTCGCAAAGCAGCGAATATATACAGCAACTTATTTCATGTGATGCGTGAAAGTTTTGGCTTTGTTTGAGTTACCACTTAATAGAGCAAATAAGATTTGAGAAGCGATCATCAGACATATACGAATAGATACATGTGATCCATGGAAGGTAGTAGCCAATGATTTGGCGGTCACAATATGTGCGAGTACTTTGTATCTCTATAGATTAGTATCGTTGTAAAATTAGCAAGCTTTTCCAGAACTGACAGGTGCAAACTTTGGTGAACCAAAAGTTCGTTGCTTGCACACAACATCTCAAAAAAAGTGTGACTGCTTCCTGTACGAGTTACTTGCTTGGCATTGAGTTTCTTAGAAAAGTGAAAACAAGTATTATTGTACTGGGACCACAAAGCATCTTATGTAACAGCGACTGCAAACGTAGAAAGAGAAGGAGAGGATCATTTGAGGATTGATAATTTTGTGCAACTTGCATTAGAATTAGTAATTCTGTGCAACGGAACAGAATATGGAACAGTTTGTAGCGTAGCTTGTGTAATGTGCTTTTTTCTAAACGAAAAACTTGTGTGATCGACCTCCGACAGCAGATTTTCAATTTCTTGAAAAGTGTAGAATACACGGAAGTGAGCACGTGCAATTACACACAGCAACATTTCAACTAAAGTACAAAATACCCCATGTTTATGGAATTCAATAACTTCTCCAAATTTTGATGTTCTTGCTCAAGTTTTCTGCTTCATTCTCTATAAAATGCTAGGAATCTATTCACTAACAGTAAGCTGCCGTCACAGAGCACATGATTTTCTCTTTCTAGCAAATTTGATGCTAAGCAAATTGATTGCCTAGCAAGAGGTTGCGGCCTTCGGATACGGTGGTGGTGAGCTTTTGAATAAAAAATAATGCATTCTACAAAAGGAAACACGTAAATATCAGGATTGAAGTAAGCACGACGAAAATGTCAAGTATGAATAGAGGATGTCAAATTGTACAAAAGCAGGGCTTATTTGGATTTCTCTATGATTTCCAGGCTATAGTGCACAAAAATTTCACGCAGTCGCAGTACACACTTAGCACGTTCGCAATTTGTGAGGATATGCTCAAGGAAAAATCTTGCAATGTTAGCAAGTCTAAACATTGCAATTAGTGTGCCAAAAGTCTTGATTATCAATTTGCAATACTGAGATTTGTACTACCTCGCAAAACAACATGTAAAGAAATTAAGTTCGTACTCATTGATGGTTGATCGTACATGTCCCTAACATTTCCATAGACTACTTTGAGATTAAGTCATTGCATAAAAGTGAGTGGTGGTATTGTGGTGGTATTTTGAGAAAAGCCATTAACCTATTGAAAAGTCCATCATCATCGTGGTTATGTTTTTTCAAATTGATGAGGCGCTCCACACACTCAACTCTGACAAGGGAAGGGTAGTTGGTCGAAGTGGCCTTTCATCATGAAATGTATAACCTTTTATATAGCATAAAACGCTGATTTCTGCTTTCTTATCCTTTTTACTTCCACTAATCTGCTTTCCTTATCCGCAAAGCGCTTCTGGGGGAGAGGGGGGAAGTTGTGGGAATTTTTTCAAGCAAATCCCGAACGCGCGGCTACAATAAAATTATTCAGAACTCAGTCTATGAGCTCAAATGGGGCCATAATCACTACCAGAGCGTTTTATGCAATAATCACTTTCAATCTGATAAACTCGTGTCAGTCATTACTCTTTTTAAGCAGCGGGAAAATCTCAACACCTGTTTTTACCTCAGCCAAACTAATGAATTTTTACCACAAAAAATTGCCCGAGCTCCCCTACCAGAAGCGATTTGCAGATAAGAAAAGCATATTTGGAATCAACGTTCCATGCTCTATGAGATATTTTACAGTTCATATGAAACCCCACTTTGACCAAGTATCCTCCCTTGTGAGATTAGAGATTCAATTGATTAGAAAATTACGGATATGGAGGCCGGACAGTCTGTTACACTCAAGAAGAGTGAGTTTGTTACCATATTCGTATACAAATGTTAGTTTTGAGTACTTGAAGACAAAGTTTTTCTCAATACATAAATCACAAGATAGCTACTGGCTACTAGGTTTGTGAAAAGTTCGTGAAACGAGGCACCAGTTCGACCTTTTCCGCAGTATTTTGAAGACACTTAAAGTCTTCCTTGGATGAATGAGTGGGTGGGGGGGGGGTCGTAAGTCGCATAATTGTTAAACCAGGATGGTTCAAACCAGGGTCAAACGGGGGGGGGGGAACGGCACGCCACACTGGACTCGTATTGAGGTGTCAGGGTGGAGAGAGGTCGTTTTCGAGGTGCTACTGATGTTGGCAATGACATGGTATTCGTTAGAATTGCCAGACAAGTCTATTACGCAGAATACAAACATCGTGGTATCGACTTACCGTCGTATTACGTATATAAGCATGAAAGAACCCATAAAAGCATAAAAGCATCATATTCTAATTAGCATGCAGAATAACCCTTATGGACTATGTTTCCTCCAGTTCCGATGTTTCCAGCGCTACTAGGCCACTCAAAGCGAAATAGTCATTTTTGAACATCTTAACTTTGTTTTAAAGGTGGGTGGGCTATTTTTTGCACATAATACAGTACCACTCCTTTTTTGCTCACATGAGGAATCTCATTACAAGTAACCGCAAAATTGTGGAATTAGCAGCAACCCAAAATCATCTGTTCCACATGTCGCTTTCAATGGCTCTGGTGAGAGAAGACCAATCAAGCTCAAAGCACTCTCGTGAAGATCACGAGGTTTAGGCTATCGAATGCATATGGTCTTGCTGTCTACCCTCGCGCAGTACTGCAGACTCAGCATGTTACCGTAATCCATTTCGCAGTAATTTCCATTTACTTAGGTAAGGAAGAACGACTTTATCTCTCCACAGAGAAAATGATTTTACAAGAAATTTCTACTGTGTTTTTGAAGGTAAGGTAATGAGGTACTCCTAAAAAGATGTGACAGCCACAGCTTTTTAATGGGGTGTGCCACACCCCATTACTTTACCTTTGAAGAGAATTTTAGCGTGTAATGTATACACAGTTTGATAGCTTAAATTTCGCTTGATTCATATTCTTTATTCTGTGAAAAAGTTGTTGAAATCATACCACCGAAAGCGAAAAATGGCACAAATGAGATTTTGGTTGGCTCTCAGTGCCACAGTTTGGATGTTCTTTGCAGTGGTTTTACTAGCAAAGAAGAAATAGTGCTTTGTATTGAGTACAAAAAGAAGTAGTTAACTCAACTTTGAAATAAAGTCAACCATGTTAAAAATGACTTCAGATGGGCGACCATATGAGGAGCCCTCAGAATTCGCTAAAACTTGCCCCACAGGGTTATATGACATGCTAATTACGAATTTGTTACTAATTATGCTTGATACTAAATAGAGCCTCAGTGTTAAGTTGGCGTGCAAATGGTAATCCTGAGGGGAGGGGATCGTATCCAGCGATTGTGTGCCACTACTCTTGCTCGGCCCTGATTAAAACATTTTGAGGCAAGGCTCTCGTATACAAATGCTCAGTGCATCCGTTTTATAAGCAGATATGATAGAATTTCGTTCAGATGTCGATGTCTGAAAGTCAGCTGAAATTACATATGTAGCAGGTCAAATACGCTGAAAATGACTACCATTTCGTCAGCATTTTTCTCACCCCTCCAGTGAAAGTCAAACTTTGGTTGACATCACAGGTTTAGCTAACGCATTTTATTTGAAAAATCTCAAATCTAGCTGCTGCAAGTTCAAAAGTTTTTCTGTGCCTTTCTTATTAACGCGTAGAAAAACTACACGCCCAACCGTCCGATAAATTGCGATTCCTTATTGAGACATTAGTAGAACGAATTTCAGTAATGACAACTTATTCTTATCTACCTTTAACTCTTGATATGTAGTAGTCTGAGGCGATTTGTGGAAACCTACAGAATAATAGCAGATTTGCTCTTGGACTTGTATTCGGACCTCGCTAGCTTCAGATTTAGGTGTATTGAGAAATATGTTTTAGGAACGTGGAGAAAGTACGCATCACAATGATATTGAAGATTTAATCAAACCGGTGAGATTACAGTTGTAATTGAACATGGCTTTCATTGAATGACGTGCTTAATGAACTATTTTAGTCAATTAAAAACATTTGTCATTGCTTTTGATGCGTCTCTATGCAAGCAAATCAATACAAATCTCTTCTGTGAGCGCTTTTCTGAGGATAGACTTGCATATGATGACAGAACTCAACGACCAACGCAAGAGTCCTCACGCCCTTGGAGCCATTGGCTCAGCTTTCTTGCAACATTCAAAACTCGAGAAAAAATAAAGAGACAGAGGTTCATAGACGCTGAGATTTTCAATTCAGGGAAACACAGAGCGCCGTACGAATCCGTCGCTAATTTTTTTTTCAGACAGTCTACATTCCACTACAGCAAAATGGGAACCCTTCTGCACCTCAGCCCGACAGGTATGTAACAAAAAATAGAGTTTCTTCTAACTAAAACGAAGTATTTACCACTGCAAAGTTAACTGCTGGGTTCCATATCCATAGGCGAGTGAGTTTGATGTCGAAAGCGCCATTTCTTCTTAACTCAAAAATCCCCGTTCGGAATGAAAATGTCAAAAATGTCACTTCCCGTCTTATCTTACTTGCTCAACTCCTTCTAATGCTAAGCTGTTGCATTTCGCCTGCTCCATTAATTAATGAAAGCGCCATTTAGTACCCAACAGCTTGCGGTTTTAGTCAAAAGAAGGCTCAAATTCTAGTCGAAAAATTTACAAAATTGTAGAACTTCCGCCTGTGGGTGAACAGATTTACTTACTCATTCTATTCGAGCACGAATGCTTACCATATTTTGTTTTTCAGTTTTGTATGGGTCTGATGTTGATGAAATAGACATATTTCAGGGCTGAATAGGCCATCACTCGGAAGGAAAGATTCGGATCCGATGGCACATGGACTTCTCAAAAAAGTGTTTTGATTTATTTGTTTTCTTGCGTCATAAATAAATTTGTCAGGAACCTTCGAAAGTTCTAACTTTCAATCACATCTCACTTCACACATACACAGCCAATGCGAAACCCACCAACCTGGGCTTTCGTTGGCGAGAGACTAACCAAAGGTACAAATTTGGTTCAGCAGAATCATTCCCTAAGCTCTGCAAATCCGATTACAAAGCTCTTGTGATGTCTACTACCCGATGGAGCAAAGCAATCTCTACAAGTTGACACCACACAACCTGAACCGTATGCGGCCTAGAGTTGAAAGCCAAACCAATCACGAAACAGAATTGAATCTCACCTCAAAATATTCTGCGATTGTATTGCATGATCACCATGTTAAACATGCAGAAATCTATAAATGCAACGCTCATAGAAAAAGTAGAATGGTAGGACTGAATCTTCTTAGGATCCCTTATGCTAAATTCAATGTTTATGGTGCACCACGCCTGCGAGCAACATTGCGGAGCTGATGATTCCCATTTCTCATTCAGCATCTGTTGATCGTGATTTTGGTGTTGCCCTCGCGAGATTCGAGATTTTCTTGCAAATACTCTGCTTTTTCTTCCACATGACATCCATTTTGTAGGGCCCAGTAAAACAGCGACAAATCGCAAATTGCACTCACAAGGAAGGGTCCTAGTCAAAGTGGCTTTTTTATATACTCCTTACCACTTTGAAGAGCAATGAAAGAAGGTTCCAAATCTGTCTTCATTATCTGCCAAGCTCTTCTGGACACCAAGTTGTGAGCGGTGGAAAGGTTGCATGCGCAAACCGAGCAAAATTCGTCCAGAATTGCTCGAATGATCAATTTTTTATCTAGAGCACTTCGTTCAACGGGTTTGTTTAATGCACCCGTGCTTAACACTGCTCTACTTGAGCGCTGAAAAGACCATAACTGCTGATTTTACCCAGATCCTACATTCATTTTTTGCTTCAAAATCACTCATAGCTCGTACTTCCAGAGGCGCCTGGCAGGTATGGAAACAAAATTGAAGCTCTTCAAAGAGCTTAGGACTCGCTTAAATGCCAATTCGATTGAACGAACTCCCCTGTCGTAAATCTCCCTGGGAAATGAAGTGGACAAAAGTATCACGGGTTGCGATTTTCAGCACCCCTCTTGGCACGATTTTGTGGGGACGGGGAAGAAAAACGAAAAGGAATAATGGTTTGGGATCCATACATGGCTGTGCGGTACTTCAAATATCGATAAAGCCATTTCGAAGAGTTCAGGAAGATCCAAACATGAGAAAAAAATAAGACCTTGCTGAAAATCTATAGTCTCAAGACTCAAAACATAGGGCCGAAGTTTCGCTCCCTTTTATGTGAAAATAAAACAAAAAATTAGAAACCAAACTTTATTTATATGACAAAATAATAGAAGACGTCTTATGCTACTAGATATTTTTGATTTACTTTAGTTTGAAAGAATACACGTGGTCATAGTTGCACTGTTGAGAATAGATTTTGAACAGACTCACAATATGTAATCAAAAATATCTAGTAACGTAAAACATCTATGACCATGTGTATTTTTTTAACTGATAAATCAAAAATATGTAGTAGCTATGACAAAAATATCTAGTAACGTAAAACAGCGTGGAGGAAGATTCTACACATATTTAGTAACGTAAAACGTGACAAAATTATGTGGTAACATGAAGCATAACGTAAAGGAAGATTTCACAACGCAGAGTTGACTTATGCATTGAGTTAGGTGTGTGTTCAGAGTATTAGATAGTGCTCGGACTTCTCATAATTTCTCAAGTCCACTGAATTCTTATACAAGCAATAAAGCGCACCATCCTATTATTGCACAAGTAACTATACCGAAGTTTTCACATACGAAGCGGTCGACCTTTGAAAAAGGACGGCGCGACCGCCACACCAGGCGGCCGCCGAAGTTCGCCGAATTTGAGTAGACAGGATACGAATACAAGAGACAATAAATACATTTTACTAGGCTATGAACTTGAAACAAAACATCCTTTCAAGTACAGAACTGCCATAACTTACGGAGTACGGTATATACGGTAGATTAGTCAATTCACACAATCCCTTTAAATTTAGTTGAATGGGTCAATGAATATGATGATTACTATACACCACTAGCTCTGGTGGCATATTGCAAATTCGCGGTAGGAGCGCGAAAGTCACATCACACAGATCTATTCCTAAATTTACTCGGTTATTCAATGTGCCATTTACAATAATTCTATAGCTATCGCTCAAATACTGTGGGCACGTGTGATGTGTCCTCGAATGTGTCAAAATTCTTTGAAGAGTATCTGTGAATCTTTTTGAAAACTTTTGTCAACAACATTGCCGTATGTCATTCTTGAAAACTGCGTATAGTACATTTTACTCTCACAATTAATCTGAATACGGCGTTCCTGTGCTGGCTTGCGGCGCACGTTGTCGCAGAAGGCTTGTACCAACATTTCCCATTAACTGTGTCCACACATTAGCAACGGCAGACTATCGAGGACTTGTATTTTAAGCAAGATAACGAGGTGGATTTGGGAAAAGATTTACTCAGAAATCTATGATTAATCGCAGAACTCAGACAATCGCCGGGGGCAGGCGGGAACCGGAAAAATAGATGGCTGACTTCTCGCGCTCCGCTCGCGGATTTTTTAAAGAGCAATCAGGACTTTTCGGAAGATCGCTTGCAGAGTTCTTGATTCCTCAGAAGTTCAGCAATATATCTGCAAAAGATAAGAGCGAAAAAAAATTCAAAAGGCGGTCTCTCAAAAACCCGCTGACCATTTTCCTAGAATTTGCGAGCGGAATGCGAAATTTTAGCAACGAGTATTTTCCGGAGCCCGCCTGCCCCCGGCGATTGTCTGAGAGGGGGCATAGCATAATTAGTACTCAGCATGCCATATTCCCTACATAAGTTGAGTGTTGCGTTAGTTCAAGATCTTCGATTATTGTTTGGAGGATGTGCTTTTATTAAGTTGTACCTCAGCGCTTCTTGTAGATATGGGGTTCATGTAGACATTTCGACAACAAGGAGTCTCATAATTACAGGTAGTGCAAGAAGTGCTACGTATTATGAGCGAAAATAAGAAACTATGTGCTTACTTATTATCTATCTACCGTAGTCTCACGCCACAGCGCCCTATCTTCCAAAACGGATGTGTTCTTTTATAATTAGAAACCGAATAACTCTATGAGCAAATTTCTAATAAATATAAGTAACTAGCTGGCTTGCCCGGCTCCGCCGGGCCTGCCAGCTAGACCCGTGTACGTATGTTCCGAATAGAAATTTTTATCTCTGAACCGATTGGGACCGAACTTTGCACACATACACTTCGGGGCAGGGAGCGTGTCACAGCCCACTTTTCGTTATCGATCGATGTCGATTTTACCGATTTTTTGCAAAATTTGAGCTAGGGGGCTAGGATTTTGCACAGGGGGGTAATCGAGCATGCTGATCACCCCTTCGGGGTGATCAGCATGCTCGATTACCCCCCTCTGCCAAATCCCAGCCCTCTAGCTCGAATTTTGCAAAAAATCAATAAAATCGATATCGATCGATAACGAAAAGTAGCCTATGACACGCTCCCTGCCCTGAAGTATATGTGTGCCAAGTTTGGTCCCGATCGGTTCAGAAATAAAAATTTGTATTCGGAACATACGTACACACATACATACAGACAGACATACAGACAGACATACAGACAGACAGACAAACAGACATTCAGCTTTATATATAAGATGGTTTTTCCCTGTTATTTTTTGTTTTCTTTTCGAACTCGGTGCAGGGCTAATTAGCAACTGAACCGCACTGTATGGAGAGCAATCTATGCACACATTACCCCCGCCCTAATCAGGGAACACATGAAACTGAAATCCCACTTCACTTTCAAACTCGAAGTTCAGTAGTGATTATAGGTTGTCTAATAAGTTTTTTCTAATTTGGCTTTTCGCCGCATTAGGTCACACACTTCTCATTTCTGACTGAACTGCGTATACAATTTGATAGAGCAAGGCAAGCTCTATAAGATGGCCTATAAGAGTTCGCACCAACCTCAGCAAATCGCGGGTTAGAAGCCGGATTCTGAGATGTTTCCGATGCTTAAAAACTTGAAATTTTTTAGTATCTTTGCCCATTTAGAACTTACCAAACTCCAAGCTCGCTCAAGCATAAATACTCCACATAAGACATCTATATGCGCCATTGCTGTATTTGTTTCTGTGTTAAAAAAGCAAGAAAATTAAAATTTTCAAGTTTCCAAAAAAGGGACGCTGCGTTGTTTCTACATATCTCTAGAAGTAAAATCACAGATTTCCAGCTTTCTGTAAGCTCTGGTTTCCGACAATCATTGCTTTCAAAATAACATACCTAAATTCAATGTTTCTTAAGATTTAACTCTTCCAGGAAGGTAAAAATTTGCTGCGTATTTTTGAAGGCCTTTAGTACACATTTACCTATGTAAGGACAGCAAAGCGTTGCTTTTTTGGAAGCTTGAAAATTTTTAGTTTTCTCGGCTTCTAGTATAGAAACAAACGCAGCAGCGGCAGTATGAATGTAAGTGGAGTGCCCAGGGCTTATCAAACGCAGTGTCGCTTGAACCAGCATCTCCACTCCCGCGCTGAACTCTGCGTCTCTTCCATGAACATGCTCTCTAGTCTATTACAATCGATTGAGGCTCCGCCTATCCCACGCTCGCCTTGGGAGTCATCCGAAGGTTCTTAGATTTCGGCTTTTGATTCGTGATGTGATTGTGATCAAGAGAGTACACAGAGCTTGCTTTGCTTTATCAAAAGCTTGCTTGCTTGCTTGCCCTATCTCCCCTGCATCCTAATTAGAATTGAGAAGTGTATGACTTGTTGCGAGAAAAATTCAAAATTGAAAAAAACATATGAGACAAAATAATATGTCCGAATGAAGTGAAAATCGGTGCTTAGAAAGCACCATGCTTTTAAGCACGCTGTTTTCGGATATACTAGTGGTTCTGTTTTATACCTCTAATTAATTTCATTTCTGATATCGAATTCTTCACAGTTAACTGCAAATTTAAAAAATAAAGCAAAGAAAATACGCCGCTTTTGGAGAAATCTGCTTCCATTTGTTATTGAAAGGGCTCTAGCGGCTGTTCGCAAATTCTTCTCTGTTCAAATGTTCGTTTCTGACTAAAGTATGCAATTATTGACGCCTCATGTAATTCTTATTGAAGTTTATCTGATACGAACTCGAAATTATTGAGCAAAGGAGGAACCCTAAAATATTCGGAAACAGCGTGGAAACACTTGAGATTCAGCCTTTCAAATTTGCAGTGAATTTCGAAAAGAAACTTTGTTTTGACAATATATTCTGTGCCAAACAGTGTTAATTGATCTTTATTAATTCCATCGAGGCCTACCGTTTCGACGCCCTCGTCTTCCTTAGAAGCCTTTGTCTTCCTCAGTTTTAAAACTCGCATAGTGGTTCTGTCGGTATGTTTATCTTCCGCCCTGATGTTTTCACAATAAGGAAGTCATTGGCGTGGAACTACAGATGACCTTGCCATTTTCAAGCCTCTGAGGAAGACGAAGGCGTCGAAACTTTCGACCTCAATTGTATTAACAAAAACAGAAATCACCTAACAAAACTGTTTGGCTCCAAATACCTTGTCATTACGAACAATCTCAGGTTTAAAGAAAGTGAAAATTGGAAGTTATTGGAAGAAAAATTGTTTTTCAGAAGGACAAGGAGGTATTGAGCAAAACTACCAGCGTATTAAGAAACCGCGTGATTGAATGATTCATTGTCACCCCCAAACAACAATTTTCACAACAATCGCACATATATCTCTACTGAACCATAGGTTCGAAATTACAGTGAAACTCTAACTTCATGTGTTGCTGGATGAGGGTTGGGATGCCATGCGTATATAAACTCTGCTTACGATGCTGCTTGAGTGCTAGTTAGCATTGCTAACAATTCATGACCTTTATAACTAAGTTGCAGCATGCCTGCCTTTAAATGTCCCCCGCTTCGTTTGAGTCATAGTGTAATAGATGTGTACTAGTCATATTTTTAGTTGTTTTCGATATACCCTATGCTGTTTTATAAGGTGCACATATGCATTTGAAAACATCTTTTCTATTCAATTTTTCACTTCTCTCAATTAGAGAAACTCCAAAAATATTCTTTTAAATTCAAGGAGACAGCTAATTTTGACAAGTCGCTTTAGTCGCTTTTCAAACAAGCCATAATGCAAAAAAAACAGCCGCAAAAAGCGACATTTGTGGATAAAGTGCTATAGCTTTCGCAGACTGCAGAAGTTTCACAAAGTTTCGAGAATTTATTTTAGGAATTTAAAGAGCGTCTCATTTTAACGCCAGGCAGAAAGATGTTTTGTAAGTACAAAATCATCGAGCCATGTCAACTTAATCAAGAGAAAAATTGCGAGTCACATAACTCTGCAAGACTACGAATGCCGTCGCGACACTCTTGCTTAAATGTGATTAGCCGTTTGTTTTTTTTGTTTGTCGTCAAGTTTGTTAAATATCACTTAAGAAAAACGGGGAAACCTAAAGGAGGGAGGGGGGAGGGAACGAAGTGCCGAAAGGGGAATTTTGCAGCTTAGGTTTTGACTTCAAAGCCAAAAATCTTTTTTAACTTGAGGACTGGTGCAAATATTTCTGGGAGAAAACTCAAAGCGCCGTACACGTATAGAACTCTTGTCATTTCAAAGATGAAGACTGGGAAAATATGAGAGAAAAACTTCAGTCAAACTTCATTCACGAGAGTGAATTTGCCTGGATTTTTTGCCCTTTTTTAAAAAGCTTAATTACGTTTCCTAAATACTCTCTGTAAACAGTGACATCGAACCATGTTTGAGAACGCCTTTTTTTTGGCGGAACTCACGTCCTGCAGAGATGTGACGTGCGTTCAATAGGTGATAGTTTACTCCGCATGAAGGGTTTCCATGGTATGAAAAATTTGCTGCACGTTGGACTTACTGCAGTTTTAAAAAAGAATGGACTCATCTTCCATCGCTCAAAATGCTTTAGAATTAACTGGCTCAAAATTTATCAAACTTTTGCGAAGGTTTTGAGGTTCATCAAGTTTCTATAGGTTTTGTTCAGGACTCAAATCATGTATCTGTTGAGGTTTCTCACCTATTCCAAGTATAATGTTGACCTTTTTTTGAGCCTCAAACCTCGAGTTCTGCGGGTTGGAGAACTAACTCTGCAATTTTTGGGGGTATTGCGGACTACGGGTCGTCAAACGACATTCAGCGCTTCGCAAAAGAACCACTTTTGCGGAGGCGGCTGAAAATGGCACCCCTCTCCCCTACCCCTTGATTGAAGCAACGAAAACTGGTTGCGTGCTCCAATTTTGGTAAACGCAATATCTTTCATCTAAAGCCTAAATAAACCCCATGCAAGACATAGTTATAAGTGCTCAAGTGCACAGTTTGTCGCTTCGTGTATGTTTGAAGTTTGAATCACACCACATTAGTAGATGTGATTCTGTCGAAGATACTTGTACCGCAACCGGTGAGGAGACAGCCACCTAATCCCTTATAGCTCAATAGTACCAACTCATTGAAACGAATCATATAGCCTCAGCATTGAGAAACATAGCATTTCTTCTCTTACCACAACCAGCATGTGGATTTGCCTCTTACCAAAGCATTTTTAAGCTTTAGCTATGGCATGCACCTTGCCTATACCCTTCTTGTAAAATTATAAAAGAAAACGTGATTTCTGGTTCGAAATTCTGCACCGAAAATGGCTATCTGCGAATAGTTTGCCTTTCCTATATAAAAAAGGAGACTGTGCATTTTTAGCACGACTAGAAAAAGCTTTAGAGAGCCCTTTCAACGGGTAAGCCATGCGACGTATTTTTAATCAGCTCAAGCGCAGCGCTAAAGCCCCGTGCCGCGTACGCGTTCGCGCCGTTTCAGCGTCCAAATTAGCCGCATCGATCGGCAGATGCTACGCAATGCCCACACGCTGCGGATGCGTAGTTGCTCCGGAAAAGGGAGCACGTGGTTGGCATTGACTGTAGCAGCACTAGTACGGATTCTGAGAAAGTTTGTCCAATTTCCAACTGCAAACTCTTAGAAGAACGTATGAAAACGGTAGCAAAGCGCTGGTAGAATAATATTCAAACAACACTTATGCAAATGGCATTTGTAATGCTGCTTAGTTGATCAGTGTGAAAACTTTTAGATCTACGTTGGTAGTCAGCCTGTTACAAATCTTTTTAACCTTGCTAGCGCTTGATACTCTGTAGAGTATGGCTCGCATCAACATCCCCTTCATTCATAATTTGGAACGTGTTCTCCCAAAACTGGCGGAGGACATTGCAGATGCCAACTTTCATTTCCATTCGTATATATCATAATATAATAACTTACAGTGAGCTAGTCCATAATATTGGACAAAGCAAATGCAAGCTTCTTAATCATCGCATTCAGTTTAGAAGCTTTAAAGTTGAATAATAATATGACAAGCCTGAAAATGACCAACTTGAAACACGTACAAGCATGAGTTGATGAAAGAAAGAGAGGTACAGACTGCCCAACGTGCGCCAAGAACCGCCAGTGCTGGGAGACGGCCCTTCTGAACCAGTGCTTGACCGACAAAGATAAGAGAGTAGAACCATCGTAACTCTTGGGCATGTCGCGCAGTCTTGGTATAGCTTGATGGATATTTGCCATTTTATCTTTGCACAGGGTTCTTGCTACACAGCTTGAAAGCGGTTCTAGCAAGTTCGAAAAAAAGTTGCGTACACACGAAATTGACACTTTGCAGTAGCGAACGATGGCTGAATAAAAAGCCAGGGAATAACAGAGCTGACGAGAGGCAATAAAAAGACGATTTTCTCCCTACTTTTCGCATAAGGGGAGACAAAGATTAGGATGGCTACTGACGGTGATTAGATTAGGTAAAGGTTCCACCGCCTTGACAGTTTATAGTTAGAAAGACCAAGAATTGTTATTTTTTGCAAAGACCTTAATAGTACAGTATGACACCAATTTTAGTTGCTCAAAGTATGCTCGCTTTTCATCACAATTTCATAATTTTTTCGTACTTGAATCAAAGCTTTTTTATGCTTGAAAAGCCTAATTTGATTCATTATTATTCATCTGTTGTCCTCCCATACAATGATAAAAATTTCAGCCGCTTAGGTAGGGCAAAAAATTGATAGTACCGGGGTGAACTGGTAAACAATAGAGCACTGAGAGGAAGTATACACATAGTTTTTGATGAGCCTCTAACCTCAGCAGTACCGATCGTTTGTGACGCCCTTTCTGCTATGCTCACCATACCTAGAGTATAGAATCAAAAAGCAGCAATATTCTTTTTTTCAAGATTTTCTCACTTTATTATTGGGGTAGGAACACAACACGCCTTTCGCACTTATATGAAAATGTTGATTTCAAACAGGAAACATCTATCACAGAGACTTTTGCAGATAATTTGAAAGCTCTTTTTTCTAGTTTTCATATTCGCTTTCGTAGAATCAAGTTCATTATTAAATTTTTGAAGAATTTCTGTTACACATTTTATTTTGATTATTGAGAATCTCAGAAGCTCTGGAAAGATATCGTGTTCACAGCATATGGGGGCAGAAGGCCTATACATCGGTACCGTCGCATCTGCGATCCGTGCGCAAAATACCCATATAGCTGAAAATCCATTTGTTCCCATTTTTGTAAATGAGCTGGCATTTTTTCAGGTGATGAGCGAGTGACCAGGCAATGTGGTATCAGCTAGAGCATAGTCTGTAGCGTTTAGCAATTAGGGGGATAACACATTCATGTTTACACACATTTTGCTGAGTGGTCCAAATGGCAGTGTGCACCGTCTTTGCAATTATCGAAATTCTAACGAAGGGCGTTGTCAAAAAATTTCAAAAAATCATTTTTAAGTTATTGTATTCATTTCTACACAATGCACATAAAAAGAAGAATTTAAGAAATTTGAGTTTATTCGATATTTTCTCCACCTCTCGCTTTGCAACGCTAGAGGCATCGGAATGCCTCTCTTTGAGAGGCAATGCCGTATGTTTCAGAAAAAAATTCTAAAAGAGGAAAAGCACAGGTAGGTGCAGAGAAAAAATAAGACAAAAATTGAAATTGAGTGCTTTTACAAAACTGACATAAACTTGTTGGTCATTAGTGCACCTGCGGCATCAATCATGCTGGTGACTAGACCCTGCTATGTCTCAAGCGCGTCAGAAATCTGGGGTTTTCAAGAAACTTTTGGAATTTTCTAGAAACAATAGAAAACAAGAGTAACACAAATTATCCGACAACCTAATATTTATGCTCTTTCCTGAAAAAGTACACCTGCAAAATTTTTTCCTCTCACCTGCCTTGCAATTTGTTGGAAAAAAGCGGAATCTTTTAAACAGCATGAATGAACGTGAGAGCTTGAAGGCAGTGGCTCGGCAATTTTAAACTATTTATCGTTCCCGATCCCCTAAATGAGCTGAGTCCAAAGCTGTGCTTAAAACATTAATAACTCGCTTTTTCGGGCGTGGAAATTGCAGTATGGGTGGGAAACGAACCCCGCCTTTCAGAGAGCGATTGGCTCGTGGAGGGGGACGGGTGGGGACTCGCCACCCGTCTTGTGGCAATTGGATTGATGGTTCTAGCAGCCAATTGTTCTACAAAGAGGCCGGCTTCCGCTTGTCACTCAAGCGCTTTCAAAAGGGTCCGATGTAGAATTTCTACATCTTTTTTTAGCAGTAATGTTATTGCTCAAGTCCTTAGTGATCTCTCAAATGATTGTCGGAATCTTCAAATGATTTTTTACCTACCCTATTCTCGTTTTTTTTATAATACACCTCTCAAAATTTGTAAGAGATTTGATGGCAATTTGACAGAGTAAGCAAAGTAAAATTTTATATGGCATCTATAGCCGGCTTTTGAAAATTGTTAAAACTGTTTGATTTCAATTTCAGATGATTTCAATTTTCATGCTTGGGCATTCCGAGTCTCTCAGACTAGCAAACGGCGAGCATCTGATGCGTTGTTGATTAAATCTTTTTTTTCTCTCCCCAATAGAATTTTTGCTTTCCGATTTGTAAAGCCTGCGGATGGATCATCATGATTCTTGTTTTTTGAATATGTCCCAGGTTGTATCCGGGGAACTCAAAACAAAATATCTCAAAGGATAAGCAGTCAGTTGCTTTGTAGAATTAGCGTTGATCATAACCAGTTTTTAGAAGTTCTAAATTGAGAAAATCAATGTTTGAAGTTTGCGTTTTTGTTCGATTTTGCAAAAGTAAGGACTTTCTGGGAAATCATTTTATAAGAGTTGGGAAAACCAGTTTGAGAAGCTCAGGAAGTTTACTGTGTTGCACTTATTTACTCTTTTTTACTGTCATCGGAACTCTTTCCAAAGATCTGAAAAGATTTTGAAAACTAGCCAGATCTAGGGAGTTATCGACAATTATTGGAGAGATCATCAAGGAATCGGAACAAAAACGTCACCTCTAGAAAGAGGAAGATCTGCATCGAACGTTCTAAAACATATGTCTATCCTTATTCTGAATGATTTGAAGATAAGTACGAAAAACGACATGAACTTTCTGATGGAACCAATATTTTTGCATTAATTGGTGGAGGTTTGGTGAGCACAGTGAATCAAATAGCGTATCAAAATCCTGATGGGAGTATCCGAGGCCAGAGAATCTTCAAACATATAAAACATCCTCGCTTTCTCACGTTTTTTTGAGAGCCAGCCGTGCCGATGCTCAATTTTGCCTAAAGTTTTCATGAGTAACAAGAAAAAAAAGAACTTACCCGTCTAGAGCATGTAATAGCAACCAGACAAACGTGGTATTCATAATCATCAACCACTGATTAGTAAACAATGGAGTCATAAAATGATAATCGACAAAAGCTATCAGAAATATTCCATTCTGGCAGAGCGTCTAAAAACCTCGTCACTGTTCAGTCGGACGGAAAGCAATTATTGGAAGACTAGTTGAAGTTCGAAAAATATTGTAACTTAAATACCTGTTTGAAGAATTTGACCTCTATACGAAGTTTCTTCTGAGCTTCATTATTCATGAATATGGTGCTTTCCGATGTAATCTTAATTAGATGTAAGCCGACTTTAAAATATCAAAAAAAACAGACAAGGAGAAACCTTGATGTATTTGATGTATTTGACCAATGCAACGACATCTGAGATCAGTGTGATGATCAAAATAAGTATCTTGCTTCTCTCGCAGTGAAGGAAAAACTTGCCGCATAGACCATCAGAAAACCTCCACTTCCACTTGCTGCGGTCGTAGTATATGTAACAAGAGGCCCCTGCATGTTACTGTTGCTGTTACTTTTGCTTAATTTCGAAGTAAGCATACTTACTCCAGAAAAAAGGGACAGTTTGGCAGAAGGCGAGGCACCAAATAGAAAGTACCATATACATCGTTCTTTTTCTTGTAAACAACTGAATTGCTTTAAATGGTGAAGCAATCGCTACTACGCGGTTCAGTGATATAGCCAAATGAGAGAGAACGGTTGCATTCCAAAAAAACATAGTAAACTGCCCCATAATCTTCTCGATGAGGGGAGTGGAGAGTTCCGCTTGCCTTCAAAATCTCATTGAATTGCTTTCACTAAAGACAAGTGGCACTTACCTAAGCGTTATTGATGTTACATAAAAAAAGGCAAGCGATACTCCTAGACTGGCCATAGTATGGGATAAACATAATGTGCAAAAGGGATTTTTTCGAACCGGGTTGCACAGTATAGTTATGCTTGCGAGGAAATTTGAGAATGTTCCAAGTGTGCTCATCTGAAATATTGGTTTGATGCATGTTCCGAAACATACATGACCTTTTACTGCTTTTAAAATGTTTCTTATATGAAATTGGTAAGAAAGAATTTGCAAGCAGTTTATGTGTTCATATTATTGATGCTACACAACATTCGAATTCGCGGGTCTTCCTTATGAAGGTTCCAGTCTGTCAGCCTGAAGGCTGCATGGAGCTTCTCCAGTTGACGGTGATGAAGGCCAGAAACGTTTTTTGCTTGAAGAAGGACAATAGAGTGGACGGTCCACGGCTCAGTGACTTGCGTGCCGACTTTCTTTCAGAAGTACTAAGGAGACCGGCTTGCTCCGTATTTCTAGTTCATTGTCTCGGTACCTGATGATAGTAGCAATGAACATCATATCTGCGTGGGAAGCTGCTTTTAGTCTCGAAAAAGCTAATGGTAAGGCATCAGCATTGACACTTGAACTGCATCTAGGCTGCCGAAGAATCAACGGACAACTACAATATGTATAGGGCTTATCAAATTGAGTGTCGTTTGCACCGGCATCTCCATCCAGGGTCAAGCGTGTTGATGAGATCGGGGACCCTCATTTACGACCCCCCCCCCCCCTTGAAGGTACCCATCCGTACGACCCCCTCCCCCATCCTCCCCCATTTATCCTCCTTACCTCCCCTGCCCACATTCCTCGCGGTAACCTGCATAAATGAATGTCAATCTCAAAAAACACCTGCTTGAGAACTTCAGTGAGGTTTCGGAAGCAGAATTTCTAAACCAGTGGATGCGCCCAGCATCTATTGCACACACACACCTTCAATAATGTTTGAGATTCTGCAAGTTTTTTTGAATTTTCAGGCATACTTCAGACCAGTAAATTCGATTCCCGTAGGCGACACAAATTTTTACACGGAGAAAAAAATGACATTCCTGAACTATAAAAGATGTTTTCGACCAAAAAGCTTACTTTCTATCTCTTGCACAGTTTTTCCCGCGAAAAAAACCGCTTGAGCGCCGTCCAGAACGATGTCAAAAACGTGCATGAGCACGGTAGCTTGAAAATTCGCAACTAAGGCCAGGAAAAGACTGAGAGGCTGCAATGAACAGGTTTTGTAGCAAGTGCCCAGACTATCCATAGAAAAAGTTTCAGCCCTTGAGGAGCAGTTAGCTCGAAAAAATTTAGATGCGACTCTCGCAAATTTAGATGCGATCCTAAAAATCAAAAACTGGAATTTTCAAACTTGAAATTTTGTAACTCATCGGAGAAGTTATGAAACGGCCTGAAATTTTTAGGATAGAAAGTACGAGGATGGCCTCGTATTACAGCTAAATTGCTGCCGACAAGCTTCAGTGGCTCCGGAAAAATTTAGATGCGACCTAGATACGACCTCCTTTTGTCATTTTTTGCCACCATACATAAAATCATAAGAAAATTCGAAGGCTATAAAGTAGGACCAAATTTTGCACTAATGTAGTAGAGCACCTTTAAAGTACAAGTAAATTGTAAGGACCGTATGAAAAGCATTACAAACAGATTTACAAATTATTGATGATTAGCGTTGATAGAGATATGCGCTTTTGTCGAGTGTGCAATTCTTCAGTGGGCCTTCGGAAGCAAGATCTCTACACCAATCGGTACATCCAATATCTTTATCACACATACATGCCTTTAGTAGCATTTGAGCTTCTAATAGTTTTTATTTTTTTTATTTTAGTTATGCCAGCAGAGTTCGATCCCCGTTTGCGAAAATATTTTGCGGAAAATAGTGATTCCTATAAAAAAATGAACTAAGTCATAATCTTTGAAAAGTGCAGCAAATGAAGCAAATTTCTACGTTTGCAAATGTTTTCAAACTACTGCTCACTCGTTTTTATTTGATACATTGGTACACGGCATTCCATGAATTTATTGTTAAGAACATGTAATAATTATTTGCCATTCGATTTCCTTCCATGCTTACGGCTTTTTATTCAAACTGCCTTCTTTTACGAGCCCCCCCCCCGCCCCCCTCCCACCGTTACCCCGCTTAAGACCCCCCATTGCGACAGTCACATCACACGCTTGACCCTGCTTGGCATACATACACTTCGGGGCGGGGCGGGTGTCATAGGCTACTTTTCGTCATTGATCGATATCTTTTATCGATTTTTATCGATTTTTTTGCAGAGTTCACCTACGGGGTGGGATTGGCACGAGGGGTGGGGGGTAATCGAGCATGCTGAGAATACAATCTTGTTTTTAGAATTACCCATCAGTTTTATCGATTTTATCGATTTTTTTGCAAAGTTTGAGCTATTAGGCTGCGAGTTGGCACGAGAGGGTAATCAAGCATGCTGATTACACATACAATATTAGCTTTGAAATTTTTCGCTTTTTTTATCGATTACATCGATTTTTTTGCAAAGTTTGAGCTACGGGGCTGGGGATTGGCACAGATAAGTGGGCATGCTGATTTCTAAAATAGCGAGATAGGGAGATGGCTTTTTGGAGGTCAATGTCAGTATTGATCGATGCTCTGCTCCAATCCAACAATGACGCAACATTTGGCTGTGTAGAAATCACTTTTTATGACGCGCCAAAACTTGGCTGAGTATAGCTGGCTGAGTAGTAACTTGCATTTTATTTGCAGGCAGTTGGTACGAAATGCGATTTCTGTCATCTTCGTCCCTTTGCCACCGACAATGGATGCTTCGACTGGACAAGGATAAAGTGAGTTTGTTATTATTATTTTACTAACCAAAGCCCTCCCTCCTTATTGATGAGTTCCGGGGAGGGCTCATTAACAATTTGGATCCATCTAAGGGTAGGAACGAAACGGATGTTCCTTTTTTTTAGTTTTTTATTCTAATCAACACTTTTCCATATAAATAGTTTTTGGTCCTTGTCTTCTTTCCTTTTGTTTTTTCTATATGTAGACGTGGGCACAAGAAAAGGTTGGACAGGGATACGGATGAGAGCTTTACCATAGTGTTTAACAGGGGCGGTGGAGCCGGGTAAGCCAGCTGGTTTCATATAAGAATCAGTTTCAGCTTTTCCAATGATCTAATTCCATGATCATGGATTCTTTCAAACAACTCAAAACCGGAATCGGACATTTGCGAATATCAAGATATGGATCAATCCCTGGTCTGACCGTCTTCGTACATAGCCCCAACGTCCAGCTACAACAAGGACGAGCTGGCATTTTCATATGGATTTGAAGAAGTTTCACAGAAAAGATCACACTTTTTACAAGATCATCGTCGGTGACTTCAATGACAAATCGGAGCTAAAAGGTCGACTGCGGAACTCCACATCGGAGTTTGTGGTTTACAGTGGAACAAACAAGGGAAGAGATTGTCCGAGTTTATCATGACGACAATGATTATCCATGGAAAACAGATTCAAAAGCCCCTTCCCGACGCTGGACCTGGGGGCCCGGTAGAGAGTATCAACGAGATTGACCACACTATCGTCAAGGTATTGCCTGACGGACGTCGCTGTTGTTCCGAAGTTCTACAACGAATCAGACCATTGCTTTCTACGTGCTAAATTCCTTTTCCAGGGAATGGAGACTATCAATTTAGATCTGTTTTCTTCGATATGCGGTTCTTGGCAAAACACCGTGGTCGAAAACAAAAACGAAAAATACGAACGGTTTGTACAACAGTTTCCACTGTGTGCTAAGGGAGCTCAGAATCTAAAAAGTGCCAAAGGCGTCTTAGCCCGGAGACTATGGAGCTGATTTCCCAACGTGGACATGCACGAGCCACAGGCAGTTACCAACTGACGTACGAGCTTGCGAAGCGATGCAGAGAAGCGATAAAAGAAGACCTTAAGAAGGGAAGAGTAGCAGTGATGGTTGACGCCGCGGAGGCCGGAAGAAGTATACGCAACGCCCGCCGAAGCTTCGTCAAGTTTGAGACAAAGATGACCGCACTTCGTGTCCTGACGGAACCCTAACTGCTCTGATGATTATGGGGAAGATTATCGTTTCGGTCACGAGAGTATAAGATGCCGCTCTCCTCACCTTCATCAACTTGAATTGCGAAGTTCATAGAGACTTCGTACTCGATCTTCCTTGCTTTCATTATAAGGTCTTCGATAGATGCGTCTGATGCTCGTCCTTGCGTTGTAAGTTTATATCGTCATCATTGTCCATCTCGTTCTTGGCAATCTAGATCACCTTTCAAACCTTGTCCCCATTGTCACTGTCTTACCAGTTTCTATTCCAAAGTTAAGGGAATTTTCCACATTTTCACTTTGTCGAACAATTATTTTACTCGCAGGGATAGCTTGTCGGGCTTGAAGCTTCCGCGAGGGACGATCGGAGCTAATTTGTTGGAGGCGACTCTAACCCTACTCTCCATACACCTACCCGAAAAATTAGAATGGAAACTTTCAATGGAAACAAAGTTTATCCCCCAGCTTCGCTTGCTTATCAGAGCAGGCCCAGGGTCGCTTTTGGGCTGCGATTATCCCCTTGTCCACCACCTGGGCGTAGCCTATTAGCCGCGACTAACCGGCTGTGATCCCTCGTTGAGGGAGATCCGTGGGTTTTGCAAGTACTTAGAAAAAATATTGTAGCCTCTTAATACTCGGTTTCCAATGATTATTCGTTTGTGGTGATTTGCAGTTGAAATAAATTTTCCTCAATTTTACCTAAACTCTTTTAAGACCAGTGTACAAGACTGTACATTCTGTGTGACTTCTTCTGTATTCGCATTTCTTTCGTATACATTATACTAGGTTGACACAGGCGTTTTTTTTGGAGCTTTGCGCAGGACAGCAATACAAAATCTTGCTTTTACAATCAAAGCGATATCCAAAACCTGCTCGGTAAGCCACTCGTGCCGAGTTCTAACGGGCTCAGATAATCGCCAGGGCAGCGCTGCAAACTCGCACTTTTGGGGAGTGGCCAGACCTTCAGCAAGCGGGACTTCCGTGTTCTGTCAGCGGGCAGCAGTCTCTGCAAGCGTTCTTCAAACAATCTCTCTCAGCGAACGTTGGCCAAACTTTCAGCAGACGCTCGGACTCTTTTTACGCATTTTCGGGCGCCAAGCAAAGGTGAGGCTCTGTGCGGCAAAGGTGTCGTCAACGGTTTAATTACCCGAGTTTGGGGTACTTTCTAGCGGAAGGTGCCTGAGGCTGTGCGGTCTTTCATAAGAACCGTGCGGCTCTCAATAATTGTGCACATTCTCGCGGGAAGTGCGCGAGAAAGCGGCCACGGCGCCGCAACTAATCCATGAAGAAGCTGCATTTGTTCTCCGTGCATTCGTTTAGAATTTCGCCATATTTGTTCCAAATATTTGCAACAGACTGCAAGAAATCAGCGATTATTTTTCCGGTGCCCGCCTGCCCAAAAATCGCAAGGCCGCCTGCCCTCGGCGATTATCTGAGGGGCCGCCATTTTATCGCTGCTTACAGCTGCCTACATGTTCCTGCACGATTTCGTACAGCGCGGAATTAAAACTGTGCCAAAAATGCCTTGTCTACACTTATAGTGCATTCGCGTATGAGGAAATTTGAACTAAGGCTAAAAATCATGAAAAGATCACAAGATGGAGCACACCGTGTCAAGAGTTACAAATTATAGCGAAAAAACATGGTGATTTCTACATCACCTTTTTGATTTGAAGAAGGCTTTTGGCTTGGTTGGGGCTGAAGCTTTTATTGATGCTTTGGACAATCGAGGCATTTCTACTCAGTACATCAAGACATTTACAACTACTTCTCTAACCGGTCACAGAAGGCTACTGGGCCAAGCATACGTCACGCGCTTTCATCACCTCGCAATTCATACGACATGACAGCTGTTACGGGTCGACCATCTTGCAGTCCATCGCATGGCGGTCATCCTGCACTTCGGTTGTGGTAGTTTTCCTCCACGACAAATCGCGAAAGTCTATTACAACCAAAATGCAAGATGATCGGCATGAGATGGACTCGTAGCAGCTGTCATTTCGAATAAATCGCGAGGCGATGAATTTGGATGATGTACGCTCGACCTTTATAGGGCATTATCGCAAGGCAGGGAGTTTGGAAAGTCTTTGGCTTCTGATACATACAAATCCTAAGGCGCTTTTTTGTTTTATTGTGGTCACCAAACCTAAAAACCTGTAAATCGACAAGAGACAAGTTTCTTTGCTGTTTCTCCAGGTTTTCATCAGTTTGAAACTCGATTTATGCAACTTTTTGCCCTTATCGATGGTTCAATGGAATCGTTTACCATAAAAAGCATCTAACGAGGGAATGGTCAGAAGTCGAAGTAGCCAATCCAAACAAGCTGCATACCATTCGATGCAGCATGATGTGCTGATTTCAAATCTGTTTTCATATTTGCAGAGCGCCTTTGTAGGCGAAGTTATGAGCAGCTTTACTGCAAAAAAATCGCACTCAAAAATTGCGAAGTTGGCCACATTATTGGTCTTTCAGCTCACCTCTAGGTACGGGTCATGTGAAGTGACCTAATTGCATGTTTGTCCAACACTAAGCAGAGAATGGCTTCGTACGACCAGGTTGTACTTTACATGCACAATTTCTTAACAAAATAATGGCCTTCGACAGCTTATAATTTCGTCAACAAAGGCGCTCTGCAGATAAGGAAAACAGATTTAGAGTCAGCGTTTTATGCTGCATCTAATGGTATGCAGCTTGTATGGATTGGCCACTTCGACTTCTGACCATTCCCTTGCAAGCTCTTCTTTTCTAATTCCTTGTATATTCTTTCATCTTCATGAATGCCCATTCCAACATATAATTGAAATGAAATGCGAGTAGATTCGACCCCAAAAAAACTTTTTTGTTCAGAATCTACTAAGAAAAGCGGAGTTTCTGAGATAGCGTTAAAGGGTTGAGAAAAGTTGTGCGACATAATAGCTTCAAAAAATTCTCTAGCTACAAAATACAATACAAACTCGCAGCTGCCGCTAGTTTGAAAACCCAGGGCCTAGAGCGCAGGGTACCAGGTAAGCGTCAACGCATGTGCTGTTCAAGGAGTAGTCGAGGTGTGACCAGAATAAGGCAAGTGCAAAAAAGAAATAGTGCGATTTACCCTATCCTAGAAATCGAAAACACCGACGCTGTAGTCTCTAAACGGAATAAGAGGGGCGGGAGAAGCAGGACACAAATGAGCTTTGCCGAAAATCGGTGGCAGACTGTTAACGACAGAATATCCAAATACCCAAAGTAAGTAAAACCGCCAACTTAATGGACATACGTGTTCAAGAAGTCCTCTAATGGCATTCTTCCGAAGGTTTCAAGGACGTTTCTGGTGCAACAAAGCGTTAGTCAACACTTTCCCAAGATGAATGAATGGAGTCAGTGCCCGCTCTTGTCAAGCGACGATCAACGTCGGTACAGGTGATGCGGGTTAACACAATGTATGTCACAGTGTATTTACAGAAGTTGTGACTATCTATTGCAAGAACAAACCTTCAAAGCCGAACATTATCCATGATAAAAAGGGATGCAGAAGTCGCACTATGCACAACAAAGTTGAGGCAGCAGCAAAAGCTGTAGTTCTTGCGCAAAGATATAGGAAGGCAATGGCTATACTTTTGACAGCTCAAGTATACCTTTGAACAATGAAATGTTAGGTAAATGCTTATGCTAAGCTGGCTCTAGAACAGAATGCTCTAAAATTGAAAATCTATGTGGAATGGTGTTGGTAAAAGGACAATTCTGGAAATTACATTACTCTGTAGAAGCAAGGGTAACATACCGTTGCGACAATCACTGAATCGGCAACATTTTCAGCAGATGATAGAGACGAAGACATTTTCGCTGTTTTTGCCTGAAAATCACGCTACAGTAGGTGTGCTAATCAAAGTAAAGCAGTGTGGTAGATTAAGCGTTTTGTTATACAAATGATGTTTAAAGTCTTTCTGTGAGACACTGTGCTGAACAAGATGCAAGTTGTTTTTTATTTAATAGCAGTGACGACAAATTTCATCAAAACCTTTTTTAGCAGGACGATTCTTAGAGAACTTATAAGAAATAGTAAGTAATATGGCCTAATTTACTGCTGCAGATGCCATTCATACGCGCGTAAAACCGATTCCGGAGCATTTTCTTCAGATGTGGAAATGGTTGAACTTTTTTATGATATAGAACTTCCAGACTTGTTTCTTCGTTTTGCTAGTAAAGCTGCAGCGGGTAGGGAATTGCTTTGGAAGGTAGATTGTCTGGCAGTACGACATCTTTTGCCTCAAGGGGCGGGCAGTATATTCGAGACGCCCTTGGCTGATTTGTTAGTGCTCAATTTGAACTTGTCCGTAAGTTTTGAAGCACGTAAGAGCAGGCGAATCTTCAATATCGGTACAGATTTTTGAAGCATACCTGATTTAGCACCCCGGAAGGGAGTTGGGGCAAAATCAAGTTTTGAGCCATCAATATCCTGAATAACCCTCTGGTACAGAGACTGTAGAGAAGCTGAACCTTGCAGCGTTTAATTAATCATTTCTAACAGATAGACTAGCATACATATCGCACTTACCCTTAAGCGCCGGGCATACTCCATGCGATTTCGGTTACCAGCGGTCTGGCAAATTTCCACATACCTTCAAATATAACACTGGCAGTCCACAAACATATAACTTTCGTAGATATTAAATTGCTTGCGACTGATGCCAGGGGTATTACTTGTTAAAGCTTCTCACTTCCGTAGGATGAATGAAGTGATACAAGCGCTTTTTTGCGCATCTACGGTCATCAATACTGTCGACCTTACGTGAAAATATGCGTCTGTGCATCTCTCATTAGTCTTTTCCTGCGCTGATTCATGGTGGAATTGTGTTATAGAAAGTGCTAGAAAAAAAAGGCATTTGTTCGATAAGCCCCTTGTATGTGTGACTGAAGATCAGCCGTCGCAATTCGCTGCTTACAGCTTGTTACGTTCCCACCCTTGTGCAATTACATTAGAAAGATTCAGTTCCGTTTTTTCGTTTCACATTTTATGGCCCGTAGTAAACCCCAATTTACTTCAGATGATCTCAACTGAGGGGCTGAGTTAAGGTATTTAAGATAAACTGACTAGCGGTCACTCTCACATGCTTAAGAATGCGACCAGATTTGAAGGGTTAGCGTCAGGGCATGCGCCGCGATGAATTCACCTGAAATCCGTAAGAGCAGCCTCGATTTTGAGATGAATTGATCGAAATAGTACCCAAGGGATGATACGCAGAGAAAAATCCCGTAAGTTGCTCGTGAGTAACTTACGGAACATCGTACTTGACGTGTTGTTGCAGTACAAGAACGCGCAAAACTGCACAATACCGGTGCCCAAAAAAGGAAAGGATCAATGATTAGCTGATTTCGGCAAAAACAGAAGAATAGGTCTTTTTTGCAGAGTTTGCTTAGGTTTTTTCTACAAAAGCTACTCAGAGCGACAATCTCTTTACTTGTTTCCATTCGATTTTGTCCCTACTTCCTCAATTTTTGATGAAATTTTGGTTAAAAAAACGCAGTCTTGTTTTGTGTATTCATTTGGTTTGTGGATTCCTTGATAGCGGCCGTCATCGATTTTCTTCGATAGTGGCCGCTATCAAAGATTGCTCAGTAATGCGCAAAAATTCGCCACTGTCCGGCGCCAAACCACGGTCGTGCGGGCTGACAAGGGAATGGTCAGAAGTCGAAGTGGCCAAACCAAACAAGCTGTATATCATTCGATGCAGCAGAAAACGCTGACTTCGAATCTGTCTTCCTTATCTGCTTATCGCTTCTGTGGACGAAGCTGCAAGCGGTTTCATTGTGAAAAAAATCATACATAAAGCAGCGAAATTGAGCACATTGTTGCACTTCTAGCTCAGATTCTGGCTTCAAGAATTTGAAGTAAGCTAGCTGCATGTTTCGGCACAGCGAACGTGGCTCTGTACGGCTAAATATTTAATTTCACGCATAATTTCTTAGCAAAATAATGGTCTTTAATGGCTTATAGCTTCGTCCAGAAAAGCGATAAACAGGTAAGGAAGAGAGATCTAGAGTCACCGCTTCATGCTGCATTTAATGGTATGCAGCTTGTCTGGATTGGCCACTTCGATTTCTGACCATTCCCTTGTGAGTATCAGTCACATACCTGCACAAGAGGTGATAGCGCGCAAGATTTTCATACCTGAAAAGCGATCCGCATCTAGATCAATAGCTCGCGAGATGCTAGACCGAGAAGCCATACGATCAACTCAGGTCCGTCTCAGGGCAGATCCACTGAAGGGGGGTTTACTACGGGCCTATGTCAGACGCAAGTCCTCAGTCTAAAAAAGAAATGAATTAACGCGAAGTGAATGAAGGAAACCATGTAGATGATGTCTGAATGCAGTGAACATTCTCCTTTTCGACTTTTATGCCGTTTTAGGTATGTAAAAAGCACCCCGGGATTTTTCTCACGAATTCAAGTTGTCATATCAAAGGAACAAACCTAATGACCGTGAGCTTTTAAACCTTACCTTACTAAACCAAGACCTCAAATAAGGTGTCTTGGACTAAATTCGTATTTACTCTTTTTGCTGATTTTTCCTGGGCGTCTTCACCGAGTTTAGCCCAAACGAGATACGATGAGATAATGGAACTGTCATTGCCGCAGTTGTGTTGTGCTGTAGTTAAGTCCGATAGTTTCGGAAGATAATGGAGATGTGAAATTGAATCCTCTCCTGTTTTCATTACTGCTTTACCTCCAATTTTTAGTCTTTACGTTCTGCCCGTCATGCGAGGTCTGCTGCTCTCGTAAATTCCCTTCACCATCGGTTGCTGTGTGTGTTGTGGTCTTCCATGATAGTGCCTGTAGCTCATCTCAGCATTCTTTTTAGCCAATCTTCCTCTCCTTTGCGGTACGCGGCCAGCATTTGCTCCCACATGCGCCGCTGGTCCAACTACGTACTGCACCGGTATATCAGCGATTTGAGGTCTCACGGAATCCATCTATCACACAGGTCTCCTATAACTTCCCCTCTCACTCCTAACTGCATTCACTTTACTGAGTACTTTGTAGGGGAAACTGCCATATGCGAGTATAAGGTTTTCCAGGTATTGAAAGGGTTATTGAAAGGGTGGTCTGTATGATTGACATTGTGTTCAGCTTCAATCTGCACTTTAACTAATGTTTTTACTTCTCCACATTCATCTGAAGTTCTTGCCTTGCCTTTTCGCTAGTAGACTACATTATTCTCATACATGAGTGCGCACAAAAATTGTCTTTGACCATCGCATACATCACGGTAATGAACAGGAGCGGTAAGAGTACGAAACGCTGATGTACTTCAACGTATATCAAAAATTCTTTTGACGGTCCTGCTGTTGCTTAAACGTGGCTAGTGGCATCTTTGTAGATTATTTAGTTTCATCGCCCGAAGTCCTTTGTCATCATTCTAGGCAATGCCTACATATCATCGCGTGTAGAACCTTGTCGAACTCCATTCGAGATTTAGGAACGCTTATCGCCTTTTCCTGCTTTGTTCGGTCATTATTTTGGCTGTGTGTATGGCATAGTACAGAGTTTACGTTGACTGTGTGCTCTATGGTACTAAAGTTTTGCCTCCAATAATCTTTCGAATATCTTCAGCGTGTGACTCATGAGACGTTAAGACGGTACGTAAAGCAATCTGTTTGTTCCCTTTGTTCTTCCACATTAGTAACGTTGCGCTTTTATGCTAGTCTGCTTTAATACCAGGCTACTATATTCGGCATTCTCTTAAATTAAGTTGTCAAGTCGTTCTTCGTCTTCGTTATAATGCTGCGGACTTTTTTCTCTGTGATTCTCGTTACCGATCCGTACATTTCAAGCTACATCATGGTTGACTTTTCTTAGCTTGTAAATGCTATTGCTTTAAAGTGGTTTTACCATCGTGCGCTTACCTCTTCTGTTTTTCTTGGAATTTTTCCCTTCACATCCTTGACGAAGATGTGATCCATGTCTTGTGTGTTCCCTCTTCCTTTGCAATTGGTATATCTCTCGTTCGCCTTCGAGAGTGTGCAGCTCCTTGTAAACATCTGCCATATAAGCTTCCTTTGCCTTGAAACTTTTCTTAGCTGCGCGCTTTGCATTCCGATTTGACGCGCATCTTTTACTCCCGACTTCTGCCATACCTACGTCATCTTCTTCTTCTTGATCAACTCTTATACGGTGCATTTCACCACTTTTCAAATTTCTGCCTTTCCGGTTTCGTGCGTATCGTATAGTAAGTTGCTTGCCGCTGGTGAAGGTTGTTCTTTGGAAATTCCACAAAGGTTCTAGTTCTTCTACCATTTGGCAGGGCTGACTCCTTTGCTGCTTTGACTTTAGGGTTTACCTTGATTTTCCGCCTCCGCTCTCTACCCTCAGTCATTGCTTTTCTTCTTCTATCTTTGGAGATGTTCAAGTCTAGAAGTAGCGGCCTGTGCAAGGTAGCAGACTCCCCGGAGATGACTGTGCCGTCCTTCACTAACATGAGCTCATTCTGCCGCACCGTCCAGAAGTCTATCTGCGATCTGCAGTTTCTACGGCTTAGCTGACAAGGTGAGTGGTCTTGTTGATGAAGTGTGTGTTTACTATTGCCATTGCCCTTATCGTTACGCGTGTCGTGTCCGCGGTTTCCATGACTCTGAAGGCTACATCGTCGCTCTCTTACATACCATTAAGATCCGTCTGAATTAGTTAGCATCTTGTCTTGGGGCATTACGCTAATGCAGTCAACAACTTTATGCTAGAACTCTTCTTTCTTAGCTTTTACGCAATGTGCTTGTGGCGGATACGATATTACTATTCGAGGCTTTTCCTTTCCCATATCTAGTACTATGCTCATCAGACGGTCGTTTATCCGATCTAAACCAGTGATTCTATCTCGCAGTGCTTCGCAGACAACTATCCCGACACCACTACTACTGGCTTGTTCCCTTATATAGAAGCTTGAAGCCTCGCCAATGTCTCGTGCATTCACTCCTATCCAATTGGTTTTTTGCAGGCAGGCAATTTTACTTTGAGTTTTCTAAGGAGATTTGCTACTTTTCGATGTTGAGCTGTGAGAGATCCAACATGGTTTACTTTGCGTTTTCTGAGATTTGCTACTTTTCGATGTTGGGCTGTGAGAGACCCAACATGGAGCTTGGACAGACTTTGTTTATCCGAGAGCTTAATCGTGCCCAGAGTGATCTAGCTTCTTTAGCCGTTTACGTTCACTCTGTTAGACGATAGCTGAAGCATACTGCTCACGCCCGACGGGCTCGAATGCGCGTCGCCTCCGAGGAACGCCTTAGCTTTGACTTGAGGATTTTGGAAAGTAAAAGAGCATTCTGATGCGACGAGGTGTCTTCTCCAACCAGCCCACCGCGCGCTTCCATTGCTTGAGCAGCCTGACGATGGGCTTTGTGGTAAGAACTTTGCCAGAGAAATTGGCCTCTGCGCAAAACCAACTTCGTGACCTCCTTCTTCAGAGACCAGAGCACTAACCTCTCGGCCAACTCTGTCCTTGCTTTATCTCCATAAAGCTTCTTGATACGTTCCTCAAAATTGAAGCACAATTTCCTTTTTTGAAGACAGGAAAGTTGGAAAAATGATAACGACACTGAAATGTTTTCACTAATTGTTAGAATCAAAGTTCTTGCGTTGTTGATCCGCATACTTAAACAATCAACAGCACCATCACTATAATCACCTTGTAGATTAAATAAAGAAAACATCTACTCAAAAACGACTCTTTGTTATCTAGAAGGATAACAGTGCGCTTACAGTCGAGAATGCCGAACGTATGAAAAATAGCTTCATGGAGGTAGATCAGAAATGGAAAATACGCCAAGATTCTAACCTACACCTACACTTCAATATCTTGTGAGACTATCCACTAACCAATGCACCATAACACATATGGATTTAGCACTTGTTTCTGCCTTTGTACTGCTTATTAATGGGATATATTTATGAATAAGAAAGTTATCCAACTCTACTACATTAGTCTCGGGTATTGCGATCTTTATCGTGTTCTACAGTTTTTGTCAAACTTGTGTTTTGGCTGAAGTAAACACTCAAAAGACGAATGCGCTGTCATCGATCATTTGATTTAAACTAGTTTTGGTGAGTGGTTTAGAAGCTAAAACAGTCATTACTAGCATCTAATGTCTCATGCTTTTAGTTGTTCTTTAATTGCAGGCATGCTCCGTGCGCGACTATGTTCTGATGCCAGCGAAATCGCTGGTGTCATTAAGTAATATCTTCTGCAGATTGTTCGACGGCTTCCACCATGAAAGCACGACAGGATATACTCAAAAGTAAATTCGGAATCAGCTAAACTCCGACGAAGTGCGACGATATGTCGAACGCTCCCTCCGTGTGCAAAACATCCATGTGTAGTTTTCGAGATGCTTGTTGTAGGGAATTTACCAATAAGTCATTGAATTATGAATGCTTCTCGCAAGTGAAAATGAAAGGCAGAGCGGAAGGTTAATACTGAGAACCAATATGTTGCACCACACTGGCTGGCGGAGACGCGCCCTTTCCGTGTAGGTAGTGACAGCGATGCTCCAGTCGATATTGGTGCAGCGCCGATCGGTGGGCCGCGGTCATGTTTGAACACCCGAAATACGTCTAGAAAGCCATAATTTTTTGACCTGACCAATTTGGATCGCCTGTCTGCTCATCAGTATGGCCTTTTGATTTTGTTTCCTCACGAATTCTATGCCTTATTCGAAACTTGTTGCTTTGTTTAAGGATGCAAAGACGTGTAATGTATCAGCCGTCTTCTACTTGTACTACAATGGTTATACCACATATTAGTATACACTAGAGACTATCGCTAGCTCAGGATCGATGGAGAGCTGGAATATACATGTTACCTACAGGGTGGCCGAATGTATAAGAGTCACATTTTTCATTACAAAATTTTACATGAAAGACGAGGTTTTGTAAGATTATTTTTGCACGTCGAACAGAGGCGTCCTAGTCTGTTGATCTTACAAAGATTGGCTTCAGCAGATGCACACAGACTTCACCGCTTATCTTGAAGCTAATGCGTCAAAACGTGCTGTGTGAAAAATGTACCCGTAGCGAACCCGGGGTGGTAATCCGCTTACGAATCAAATAGTCTTGAAGGTACGAGGTAGCAAGGTAATGCATAGTCCAAAGATTAACATAGTGCCGTAACAGCAGTAGTTCCTCTTCTCCAAAATAAATTATGGTACTATAAACATGGTGCTGACTGATCGCGCCGCAGCGCCTTTCAAGTGGAAGGAGACTACGGAGCAGAGCTCAGCACAGGTGGCTTACAAGCAGAATTCAAGGAATCGAACATATTCAATATTTGCTTATTCAAAAAATTTCGAATTTATACGAATGTTTGGTTATTTAAACTTCTTGATGTTCGAATATAATATTTGAATATTTATTTTCAATAGCTATTCGATTACTCGACAATTTCGGCACAATCGTATAACTGATTTCAGTGCTTGTACTCCGCGCTCTTTTCCCTTCCAGTTGTTTCCCTGCATTTAGACGTCATTGCAATCTCGCCAAGACAGTCTGCGTCTCGACAAATTGAAGGCAGCGTCCAGGCAAGTCTGGACCTATAGGGATTTTACGTGGAAAGTATTTTTGGGGCCTCAACTAAGCCACTGCCCAACCGGCAGCTCAGGTAGTGCCCTAACGGCTGAGATATTCCCCTCGGAACTGGACCCCGCGACCGTGTTTCGCATGGATTCATGGCGCAATGCGTGGATCCTGGCGCGAAACTGCCATGAATCCATGCGAATACGTTCGCGGGGGCCATTTTCGAGGGGAATATCTCAGCCATTAGAGCACTACATGAGCTGCCGCTTGGGCAGTGCCTTAGTTAGGGCCCCAAAAGTACTTTCCACGTAAAAGCCCCATAGGTCCAGATCTGCCTGGACGCTGCCTTTAAATCAATATTGGACAAAAGCTTTAGGATGAAAACACTTAATAAGGGGATTCAAAAGTACGCAAGCCTCTTGTTAAGTCTTGTCTTCTCTGATCTGCTTTTCATATCTTAAAAAGCTCCTCCGCATGATGTTAAAAGGGGTCAACAGATGCTCAGAAAAGAGGCAATATTTTGACCCGAAGTTGAGAAACTAGAGTTCGCATACAAGTTCAAGTAAGCATGCTGCTGGGAAACTGGGGGCTGCAAAGGGATCGGCTATACTAAATATTTTGACAATCACTCTTACTGATTTTGACAATTCTTTTGACAATTCTTGCAAGCTCTAACCGAAGGTAGATGTTAATGTAGGCGTGGATGCATTTGCTTTACTAATTTGCGTTCTCAAAGATGAGGACAGGAAGCAGTGTTTCGGGTGGATTAGATTGGTGATCCATAGTGTCTAGATGTGGACCGAGCAGAACCGAATCTTTCATCAGTTCAGTAACATGTGTAAGATTTTTGATTGCTATATCAGCAAATATCGTTTGTTGCTTAGTTGCATACCACATGAAGCCCTTCACTGTGCTGATTCAACCAAATTTTTGTTTGAATGTTCGACATAGTCGATAAAAAGTATTCGTTTATTCGAAATTTTTTCTCGGTTGTATTCGATTATCTGAAGAAATTTTATTTTGAAAATGTTTGTTATTTGATTATTCGACATCTTGGATTCGGACATTCAAAATTTTTTGTTTTCGAGAATATTCAAAATTCGATTATTCGATATCTTTAATTTTCGATTATCGATCATTCAATTATTTGAAAATTTTGTAGAATATTTTAAAGTGGAATGTGAAGATTGTGTATTTTAGAAATAGGGTGTTTTGACATAATATAACTGCGGAACTGTCTGCTTCTCGAACGGGAAACAGCTGCTACTTCTGTTGCAATCGTTGTCGATGCGGTCAGTGCTAAAGTTTGAAGCAAGCGAGGGGCAGTATGAGGAGCGCTCACAATGACCGGACAGTTAGAAACGCGCAAAAGAGAGGAACCCACTTTTAGGAGGATTGGGTAAGTTGGGCGGCAAACAGCCCTGTAGTGAATCTCGATTTCTTTTGACAATCAATACTGATAGTCATTTTATTATCTTTGCCTATCATGTTTCCAGGATCAATCGAAATGTTGATGTTACAAACGCTGTACATACTTTGGATTATTCGATATTTTTTCGAACAATCGAATAATCAAATACATTCGAAAATCAAAAATATCGAATAATCGAATTTCGAATATTTTAAAAAACCAAAAATTACAAATATCCGAAAATCGAATATTTTCCAAAATCGAAAAGGTCGAATAATTGAATATCGAATATTGAATTAAATAATTTCGAATGAACGAATACTTTATATTGACTATGTCGGATATTTGAACAAAAATGTGGCCGAATTCAGTGAAGAACTCTGCAACTCAAACAACAAAAAGTATTTGCTAATATAGCCATCAAAAATGTTACGCTTATCACTGTGAACCAGTGGCGTACCGAGGGGGGGGGCGGGGGGGGGGGCGCGCGCCCCCCCCGAGAACGGGTCGCGAAATTTTTGAAACTTACTTACGTGGGTTATAAAAATGTGCAAATGACTTGTCTGTACTTGTAAATAATTAAAATAATTTTTAAAAATTTTTAAAAATTCATTTTAGCCTTATAAAAAATTTTTTTTCGGGGGCGTGGCTGACGCCACGCCCCCTTTTTCCAAATTTTAGGGGTCGGGGACCCGCAAAAATTTTGAGAAGCACCCCAAAAATTTTTTCGGAGTGCGTGGCTAACGCCACGCACCTTCTTTAGAAAAAAATTTTTGTCGCGCCCCCCCCCGAGCCGAAATCCTGGGTACGCCACTGCTGTGAACCGATGGAAGATGTGGTTTTTCTCGTTGTACGTTCAAACACTATGGGAGTCATCAATCTAACCCACTTCAGACACCAGTTTCCTGTCTCCAGTATCAAGAGCGCAGATTAGTAGAGGCAAAATGCTCATTCAAGCCTACATTAACATCTACCTTTGATCAAAGTTTGCGAAAATCATCAAAATCAGTAAGAAAGATTGTCAATGTAGTTAGTACTAGCCTATCCCTTTACAAAATCCAGTTCACAAGCAGCATGCTCACTTGTTGTACGCAAGCTCTAGTTTCTCAACTTCGAGACTAATTGTTGCCTCCTTTTTAAGGCTTCCCAAGATTGAAAACAGTTTAGAGAAGCAAGTACTTAAGGAAAGGCTCGCGCTTTTGAATTCCTTAACTGAGCACTTCCCTCATTTAGCTTTGATTCAATTCATTGATTTGATTGCTTTCCAATCAAATTTAACTTGCATTCGCATTCATACGAAATCGTGGTCTTGCCTTGCAATGAAATAACATGTAAATGCAGCGAAACAATTGGAAAGGACAGCGAGAGGGACACAAACAACTACAGTCATATAGTTATTAGATTACAAGGATTTACCGATTAAACGACTACTGAAAATAAATATTCGAAAGTGCGAATATATTCGTTACTCAAAAAGTTCGAGTAATCAAGTATGCAAACAAATTCGAAAATAATAATTTTCGAATGAGCGAATATCGAATACATTTGGGATTTCAAACATTTTGAATAATCGAATTTCATACTCAATTCTGTCCAAGGTATACTATACAGCACATTGACGGATAGATAGAAATCGCTGTTCAGTACACTCAGTATATCGTTGCAGATGGGATAGTACTCGAGAAAATAGAATAGCGTGCGATCACATTCTACTCGTAGTGGTGTATGTTTTAGCATACAGCACGCCCATGTTGTGTGCTTCTCTGATGAGTTTTACTTATTCATTTTTTATTTATTTGTTTTAATTATCTAAGCTTAGAGCAAAGGTATCCAAGATATGCATTCCGTGTACATTGTAATGGTTATAGGAACAACAACAAATTATGCAATCTCTGAACGATCAGCATTGCAGTTTTTCTAAAGTGTAATCCTTTTAATTCAATGGAACAGGCACTATTATGAGATGGCATCTCTTCCCCCGGAAAATTCTCTTTTACAAATGCAGGTTACAAAACTTCCTGTTACTAAAATAGCATCGAATAACAATGCACTCATATAGAAGTCTTAATTCATCTGTAATTGAAATCCTTTGTCCTCAAACTCTCACTTGTTGTTGTGATCGCATGTTAGCGAGTAGTACGTAAGCAAATGAAGATGCACTTACCAGCAATTCACGGAAAAAAGGATCAAACACCGCTGCACACTTTCAGTGAAGGGCATATCTTTCTTTACGCTAAGGGCTTTGATGGATGCAAAACTCAACTTGGCTGGTGAATGAAAAGAAAGAATTCGCCTTTTTTTACTATGCTATTTCTAGGCCTTGACCGATAGTTACAACTACTTATTGAGCTTGTGTTTCGGCTGTCGCCTTTGCCACAGCCTAAAAGTTGGGCGTAACTCTTCCTTCCATTTGTCTCGTAACGGCGCGCAGAATATCAAGAGCCTGTTGGATGTCCGCTAAGTATCCGAAAATGAACAGAAAAGAGGAGTGCATTGCCATAATAAATAAACTGCCGCCGTTCCTGGAGTTTGCGGGTTTTGACCAACACCCTCTTTCTTAATCCCTCAACCCTCTAGGCTTATTTTTCACTAAAAGCATATCAAAAATGGTCTGCGGGCTTCATTCGGCAAGTTTAAAGTAAGTTGCTTACAGGCGCTCACAACAGCTCACAATACTTGAGCACAGGTGGTGATGCATCACCAATTTGTGGAGATAAGAGGTAATCATCGCTGAATTCTTTTAATGGAAGAGCGTGGCTACCCTCAGTCTAAAGTTTTGATCAATGTGCTGAATGGCCATAAGAAAAAACTCGAGATGTCAGTGCGTTGTTGATGAAGGAAACACCAACAAGTAAGTGAGACGCATGAGACTTGTAGAAAATGAAAGGAAAACTATGGAATACAAGATATGCAGAGCTACAAAATAGAAATGTACTTCGCCGTAGTCGGTACAATTTCATAACTAAAAACGAGTTTGACTGCCCCAGGCAGTGGCGCTGGCTTAGACATGCTTTTAGCAGCAAAGTCAAACATGGATGTTTCCTGACCAAGAACAATCATCGATTCATTGACAGGCTCTCACTCTGTTTTTAAGTTTGCAATTTCATTCATCTTCTTGGGCCTCATGCCATGGGGAATCTATTAAAATACAGCGAGGGGAGGGGAGGGGAGGGGTCGTATGTCGCGGTCATGTGCCATATCTCTCGACCCTGGTGGAAGGGTTAACGATGATGCGCCTAAGCACTCAAGAACGACCTGAGCAGGGTAAAGCGGGGGGTGCGGCACTCGACCGTCGGATACGACCCCCCCCCCCTGATTGCTGTCTTAATAAGACCCCCCTCCTAAACTATACACTTAAGATAGTATTACCTGAAGGCTCTGTCAAACATAATGGACAACATATCCATAATTAGCATGTCAAATACCCCCTGTAGACAAAGTGTGAGCGAATTCTGAAGATTCAAGATACTAGGCTACCTAAGTGAAATGGTCAAATTCCAACATGGTTAACTTTGTTTTAAAGGTGAATTAGCTATCCGTTTTTGCACTCAAGACAAAGCACTACTCCTTCTTTGTCCACCTCAGGAATCCCGCTTCAGAAGACCTCCAAACTGTGGAATTAGAAGCCAACCAAAATCTCATTTTTCCCATTTTTCGCTTTTGATGGCTGTGCTTTCACCAAATATCACTCAGAGCTAAGAAGACGAATCAGGCTCAAAACATCCCTATGGAATCTACGAGGTTTAGGCTATCGATTCATATAAATATTGTCCGCTAAAAATGTTTTTTTGATATAGTTAATGGCCTGCGGCACCCCTGCGGCACCCCTGCGGCAGCCGCAGGTTTTGAGGGGGGGGGTGCCGCAGGCCATTAACTATATCAAAAAAACATTTTTAGCGGACAATATTTATATGAATTGATAGCCTAAACCTCGTAGATTCCATAGGGATGTTTTGAGCCTGATTCGTCTTCTTAGCTCTGAGTGATATTTGGTGAAAGCACAGCCATCAAAAGCGAAAAATGGGAAAAATGAGATTTTGGTTGGCTTCTAATTCCACAGTTTGGAGGTCTTCTGAAGCGGGATTCCTGAGGTGGACAAAGAAGGAGTAGTGCTTTGTCTTGAGTGCAAAAACGGATAGCTAATTCACCTTTAAAACAAAGTTAACCATGTTGGAATTTGACCATTTCACTTAGGTAGCCTAGTATCTTGAATCTTCAGAATTCGCTCACACTTTGTCTACAGGGGTTAATTGACGTGCTAATTATGGATAAATATCATGTTATCGCTATAATCAGATCACCTAACTACGACCCCCTCCCCTTTTGACTCCTCAATACGACCCCCCCTCTGCGGCGTGCCGCACCCCCCGCTTTACCCTGGACCTGAGTCCCGCGAATTTTTTGACGTATGTACAAATCGATTCAAGATAGTGCCCAATGATGATTTCTTCTCCGATGCGCTCTACATACTGGGATCACTGGAAATTTTGGCTGAAAGGGAAGTTTTTTTGTCTATACGGGTTGCAAAGATATCCAAAATGCTAATACATCCCTTTCTTATGGCTAGGTCAGAATACTGCTGTGGGGTTTTGGGGTCTACCAAAAACTAACCGAAATCGATTGAGCATTTGACTTTGCCTGTATACAGGATGTGCCGGAAACATGTGCATACTGTTTGATCTTTGAAACTCGCTTGCTTCAATGTTTTCGCCGATTTCTTAGCTCGTAGAGCTTGCTTCACCTCACACTTTCTTTGTGGAGCAATCCTCAGTTTCTTTTCGTTATTGCAAGATTACGATATGAACTTTAATCATACAGCGCCATGTGGTTGAGCCGTTTATGAAAAAACTCCAAAAAAACATGGAAAGTTGTGCAGACGAGTTCACAAACAAGCCGATTTCACTACACAACTTTTGTGTGTCCTTTGACCTTTTTTTAGTGTGATTACATTTTGAAGATCATTGGAAGAGCACTTGTTTTGCTTTCCTGGAATAACTTATGAAGGAAGCACGACGTGGTGTGCAAACTTCATGTGCGAAGTTAGCGAGTCTGTTTGGCCTAACATGAGAGTTTCTTGGCTTATTAGCTTCTTTTCTAAGAGCTGAATACACTCTCAACGGCTCACCCTCTTCAAAGTTTCAACTCCTATAGTAGCGCACAAAAATCGAGGATTCGCTTTCCATAGTTAACTTAAGTTGAAGCCAGCTCTACAGAATGATCTAAAGGTCGATAAAATACGTGCAGCAATTTATCAAAGCTTGAACATGTGCATTTTTTGGAATACCTTTATTAGTTCCAAATCAATAATCGATAGCCGAAATTTGCTCTGCCGTTTTCTGATCATATCCTGTTGCACCGCAGCGGCTTTTTGTGAAACAATTTACAAGCGATTTTTTTTTGGTGTACATAAAGACTACATTCGTGCACACCAAAAAATCAATTGTTCAATCAACTCTATCTGTAGGATATTTTGTAGTCATTGCCATTTTCAAATCAGTATACGGTTTCCTCAATCTTTAGAAGCAGAAGAGTTATTCATTAAACTTTATGCTTGTAAACCAAGGATCTGAACTGTCAATTGGATACGCAGTAAAGAGGATTTGCGATTCGGTGCGATTGAAGGTTTTCTGGTCCAGTTTTTGTAAAATGCTAGAATCTGCTCCTATCTTGACATTCACGTGAGACCGAGTAGAGAACGAAACCTTGCCAATTTTTCAGCTCCGTTTGGATCGCCAGCACTTTTTCTGCCTCCTGTATATGAAGCTAGATGTCATTGTGTCGCTTCTTCGCGATGCGGGCGCTCCTAGGAGTAGGAGGCTAGCAGCACTGCTCAGATAACCGCCGGGGGTATGCGGCCATGCGAATTTTGAGCAAGCGCGCACCGGAAAAATAGTTCGTTGATTTTTTGCGGTCCGCTTGCAGAAATTTGGAAAAAAGTTGGCGAAATTAAAGACGAATGTTTGAAGAACAATCGCGGTTTTTTTAAAGATTAGCTGCGGCGCAGTGGCCGCATTCTCGCGGACTTTCTGCGAGAATATGCAAAAATTTCGAGGGCCGCACGATCCTTTGTGGAGGACCGCGCAACCCCCAGGTACTTTCCGCTGAGAGAAAGTACCTCAAACTTGAGTAATCAAACCAGCTTGACACCTCTGCCACACAGAGTCTTACCTGTGCTCGACGTACGCCCGAAAATGCCTAAAAAGAGTCCGAGAGCATGCTGAAAGTTTGGCCAGCGCTCGCTGAAAGAAATTATTTGCCGAGCGCTTGCAAAAAATGCTGTATTGCTGCCCGCTGGCAGAATATGCGACCGTAAAGGAAGTGCCGCCCGCTGGAGGTTTGGCCACGCCCCAAAATTCTGCTGACCGCCTGCAGAAAAGCGCGAGTTTGCGGACCGCCTGCCCCCGGCGATTATCTGAGTGAGTGGTTGCTGCTGCGCTATCCGGTTACGACTGCGGTACTTTCTGACGCTTGGCGATTGCAACCACACGATAGTAAGTTCAAAAAGTTCTGTCCTCCCCTAAAGTTTGAATGTGGAGTTCTTTTGATGCTATTTGCCAATGAAACATCCATTTTAGGTGCTCAGTGGAAGAGCGACAGTCGGTAAATACCCTCAGTAGATTCTTTTGAAAGATAAAGTGGGTAAAGAGTAAAAAATTCTTAGCACCCTTCCGGGCTGCTTTCATGGAAATGGGAAGCACAAAGTAAGCAGTACTTACAGTAACAGTAAGCAGTACTTACGCCAACTATTATCTCCAACTAAGAAGTACTAATTCGAAATCAAAACATAGCTGTGAGGTGTTTCAAATAACAATGATCATTTTTGAAATTTAGCGAATTGTTCTTTCAGGCCATATGCGTTTCCGAACCTATTCGAATTAAAAAAAGGTCCATTCGATGAATGCATTCTTAAAGTAGACTCAAAACATTGTTTTTCCATCCCTTTTTTTAGGTCTGAATAAGCAGAAAGTAGTAAGTGACACTAAGACCAACTCTAGACAGGTCCCAGCATCTACAATCTTTTATTTGTTGTAAAACGGCCTCTCCACTCATTCAATGCTCGAAGACATCGAATCAATGTCATAGAATTACAAATTTAGTGATTGCACGCTCAAACAGTTGAAGCCATCTTCTTTTGCATGAGTGGTTACGCATGCGTAGTCTTGAGTTTTAGCTCAGTGATTGTCTGGTAGTGATTACGTGTAAATCTATAATAAAGCTAAATGTCTTCGTGCCTCTATGTCTGTCTGTATATGTGATCACAGTTCCGAATAGAAATTTTTTCCCATACCGAGACCAAACCTGGAATTCGTACACTTCGGGGCGGAGCGGGTCATTTGGGTACTTTTTGTCATTGATCGATACTGATCTTATCAATTTTCTGCAAAGTTTCACACACGAGGCTGGGAGCTTGCACACGAAGATAAGCGAGCATGCTGATCACGAAAATGTTATTGATAGGCCGGGCGAAGTCGTTTTGCCAGCTAGTGGATTATATGAAATTGCTCGATTGAGGCCCGTGTTAACTGAGGTTTTCCTCAGCTGACAAGGGAAGCGTGTATAGTAAGTGGCCTTTTCAGATAAGACCCACACTGCTTTCAAGAGTGTTGCATGGTGATTCCAAATCTGCCTTCTAAATCTGCCAAGCGTCTCTGGACGCTGAGTTATGACCTTTTTGCGGAACGAAAAAAGAATGCAGAGTTTAGTTAAAATGGATTGTTACAATCTTTCCAGCGCTCAGATAAAGCAGTGCTAAGTATTAGCATATTAGACAATGCTCTTTAAAGCAGTATGAGTCTTATTTGGAAAGGCCACTTCGACTAGATACGCTTCCCTTGTGAGCTTGACTGAGGATTCTTGAACGCATCAAAGTAAAATTGATTCTAAGATCAAGAGAGTCGTGAACGCTTTGCGCACATTACATTGCCTGAACAAGTCCATGTTGTGGTTAAGCCTAGATGAAGTAAATGGTAAGTTTTTAAACGTGCTTATCACACCATTAAGCTTGATAATAAATGTGTGCGAAGCGCACTCAAGTTCTAGCCTCAGAATGTATGGTGCTTGAGTGTCAACGCGCGAGAACTAATATCATTATGTATAAATTTACTATATAAAGGTACAATTTGCATCCTGCCGACTCGATGTCATTTAGTTCACTCCCAGTCTACGGCGAGGGGATAATAAGCCCTACAGCGGCATTGGTTTTATACAAAATCAATGGCGAGGGGATAATAAGCCCTACAGCGGCATTGGTTTTATACAAAATCAATGCATGTTTCATAAATTCGAGCGGCAGAGAAGACATGAAAGTGTATGAAGTAAAACATTCAACATAGCAAGGCAAGCTCTACAAGAAATTGTTTCAACTTTTTGAACAATTGCAAAATCATCTTTGTATATGAAGTTCGGGAAGAAGTCTAAAAAAATTCAAAAGCTCAAAAACAAGGTTTGCGCCTAAAATTCTGCGCAACCCCAGGCATTCATATGTGCACTTGCCGTCAGTGTGGAAATTGAAAATAAAATTAGGCTAAAAATTCGGAAATATGGCCTTTTACAGTTTTTACGTTTAAGTTTATTTTTATTTTTCGACAGATAACGATCAAAAGAGCCCGAAAGTTTTCTGTTAAACCTTTAAAAGTTTGTAGTATGGATTATCTATGTCGAGACAATTCACGCATTGTTTTTGCCTGAGCAGATTTGATTTTCTCAACTTCCAACCACGAAGAATACAGCGTGTACATGTGGATGTCTGATGCGACAAGTAACTTTTGTGAGCAAGTCGGAGGTTTGTAGGGTTTTTGCAAGCTTTCAGAGCATTTGAAATTCTTCCTAGATTTTTTTGCATCGAACTTTTTCAGATTTTTTGAACATTACCTTGTAAGGCGTGCTTTGCACTATCGAGTTGATTGTTTCATACATTTTGTATTCTTCGATTAAAAACATGCATCAACATTTTTTCATCAACCTACACCGTGAGTCTTGTTTTGGACATTCAATAGGTAATTATAAAGTACACACATTTATTAACGAAGTGGATGTTTATTCTAAAAAATAGTAAAAAAAGTTGGGAACTGAACTTAATGTGAAATTACTACGCAAGATGCACTTACGCCTTAATTCGTGGCAAAATGCCTCAGCTGGGAAAGATAACACATGGTCATAATGCACTATGAGAACAAATCTTGAACAAACTCACGCCTAACTTAAATTAAGACAGCACAACGCAGAGATGGTGTAAATGCACATGTGATTCGATATATCTACATCTAGCGGCAGCCGCACTTTGTCGAAATTTACGTTTTTGCCTAGGTTTAGAATGGACATATATACAAGAGAACAATATTCTTGAAGAAAGCATCTTCTAATGTAAAGAGCTTCCATAGCTTGTAGGGGTATGAAATATACGGTAGATAGTCAGTTTACAGGAATTTCTTCAGATTCAGTTGCATAAGTTGCTGATTACCAAGTACCATTAGCTCTGGTAGCACATTGAAAAGTAGGAGCACGAAAGTCACATCACACGAAACTATTCCTGAATTTGTCAGTTGTTTGATTTGCCGATTGCAATGAATTTCATCCGCCGTTTTTGTTAAGGTGTGTCGATGTCAATCTCGGATGTGTCTGAATATTTGTTGAAGGGTAACGTGATGTGTAACACTCCTAAGCACTGTGTATATGATCATTTCATTTTAGAGTTATTTTACACAATATTGTCAGACCATCACACCTAATTTGTTTTTATTTTCTATGGTTGCGCTGAGGGGGGGGGCATGATACATACTCGATTGAGCTTCTACACTACTATATGCTTTCATGTATGGTGTAAACCAGCTTGGTCTTTTTTTATCCTCAAGAAACTATTAGTGACTAAACCTGAGCTGACTTAAGGGCAATTTTTACCCTAAGTTAGCCAACTTGAGCTTTTGGCAGCATATTAAGCCAAGTTGCTTCGGAAGCCAGAAAATCACTGCAGAATAACGCACGAGGACCTCTACGAGGTGGCACCCCCACCACTAATACCCGCCCGAAATGACCAAGACATGGAAGTTGAGAATCTGGATGGACGGTGCCTTCGATAAATGTTTAATTTGTTTTTGCTGTCTGTATCCCGAGCGCTTTCGTTGATTGTTCTAGATGTGGCCCCTTTTGCATATCAAATAAAATAAGATATAAAAACAAAAAACCATTACAAAAAAATAAAAGGACTTGTCACAAACCAAAGACGCAGGTAGAAGTGAATGAACTTGTAAATTATGTTGAACTTTATGGAATACCTTTGCAAAGCAAAAAAAGACTTGAAATCAAAACTTTCAGCCTACAAAGTAAGACACTTTCCAGTTCATTACACAGAATTTGCGCTAGTCAGAGAAGGAGAGAATTCGTCATAACTCCATTCCGAATGATGCACCGCAATTAAGGACAACATATTTGGCACCAGCGTTTCAAGCTGTTTCCAAAAATTTGTGCCTCCTCACAAAAGGTACCCCGCCCCCAACCATCCCCTTCAACTCGGTTGAGCTGGCCAATAGCGGGCCTTACGGCGCCCCAACGCAATATCATTATTGCCGTCAATCTCGCTGCAAGCCCTCAGAAAAAATAACTGCATGCGTTTTTTGAAAATATTGATTCGGGAGTAGATTCAATTCGTTTCAAGCGGGGGGACGAGGGTCCAAAATAGGTTTATAAGGTTTTTTGCAACGCTGGGAGTTGATGGGAATACCAAAAGAATTGCTATGAGTAAAAACAAAAACTGATGACTGCCCTTAGCGAAGGTAAAGCTGAGTGTCTGTTTGAGTGAGTGTATACTTGTGTACCAGTGGCGTACCGACGGGGGGAGGCGGAGGGCCCCCCCCCCGAGAACGGATCGCGAAATTTTTGAAAGTTACTTACATGGGTTATTGAATTGTGCAAACGACTTGTCTGCACTTGTAAATAATTAAAATAATTTTTAAAATTTTTTAAAAATTTATTTTAGTCTTATAAAAAAAAAATTTTCGGCGTGGCTAACGCCACGCCCCCTTTTTTTAAATGTTGGGGTTCTGAGCCCGTGAAAATTTTAGGGAGCATACCAACAAATTTTTAGGTTAGTGCAAAAGTAATGCGCGTTTTGCGAGTTCTCAATTTGACGTGCTACAACTTTCTAAAAAATCCATAGTTTCAGTGCGGCGAAGCTCCTCAGAAGCACCAAACCTCTCTCTATACAGCGCACGTTAACTTATGTTAACATCGCAAATCGGTGGAAAAATATGGATTGATAAGTAAAAAAATTTTTTTCGAAAACCTCGTATTTAACTGATCATAACTTCCTTCAAGATTTGTCGGTATAAATATTAAGTTGACTGTCTTGTAGCCGCAAGCCAGTAGTACAAAAAAAGTACAAAAGGGCCCAAATAAAGATTATTTGCCAAAAGGAAAAAAATAATATTCAAAATTGTCCGATTTTTTCGACATTTTTTCGTAGCCCTCAACATCCCAAAATATGGAAATTTTTGATTTTCTGTGTACTAAACAGCATTCACATTTTCGCAAAAAGTGTCAACAGGAAACCCACCCTTACGCTTACAGAAATGAGCAGAACTTTGGCGATTGTCCTCTTTAAAGGAAATCTATGAGCCACAGAATGGCCGAAACCATCACTTATGTTGAGGCGCCGAGATCTCAGTCTAAGTAATTTCTAGGAAAACAGTGAAGTGTGCATAACGTAGAAAATTTCCACTACATACAGTAGTTGAATTTTCAAAAGAATGTCTCTACTCGCGCTTGAATTCTGACCCAAAAAGTAAGTGCAGTGAAATTCTGGTTTTGAGTGCGGTTGTATGAAGCTCTATAAGTTTTTAATGAATGAAGCTAGAAGCTTTTTCAACTACAGTTGAATAGAGCATGAAAAAAGCTTCTTGACAATATGCTGGTTAAGTTTCGTATGAGAAAATTCGATGGAGAAAAGCTATCTTGAAACAAGGGCTAGAAAAACGCGCATTACTTTTGCACCAACCTGATACAATACAATTTCTAACCGATACCAAACTTTGCAAACATGTACAATTCGGGAGCAGGACGGGTGTCGTAGGCCACTTTTTCTTTATTGATCGAAATTAAATTTATCGATTTCTTGCAAGTCTTCCGCTATGCGGCTTGCAGATGGCGGGATAAGTGAGCACGTTGATCACCAATACAATATTGATTCTCACGATCGATTACCTGTTTTTTTGCAAACTTTGAGCTACGTGACTGGGTTTTTCTACAGAGCGATAACTGGAAATGCACATTACGAAAGCATATGGGGACAGGGAACTCTTATAAGAAGCGGGAAGACAATGAAATGTTGTAAATAAGTAAGCAACGGTAATTTGATGACAGGGTCGAGGGGAGCTGAGTATGTCAGGTAGTTCTAAAATAAATACCCATCAAAATCACAGTTCGAAGCAAAACAGAAAACATTTTATTTTATGATTCCTGGCAGATTTCTGGAAAAATTTGAGCATTTTCTACAAAAAAGAAAAAGACGCTTATTTCGTACCTTTGGTTGCGATAGCTGTTCACCAATCTCTCTTTCCGAAATTGTGAAGATTGCGCTTTTGTTGTCACGAAAGCCCTTAGATAGCCCGTAAGCTACTGCAACTTTCGGGATTTTTCTCTGACTCTCCGTATTATCTTCCTGAGTTGAATCTTACATCTTACCCACACTTTGCCTGCAGCGCTACGGCACTTGACCAGACGGCTTTCTGACAGCTGAACCTGCCTTCTTGAAGCATGACAGGGTAGACGGCAGAAGTGCGTTCGGGGGGGGGGGGGTAGCCGGCTTCTCCCCAGAAGTGAAGCTGGTCTCAGCTACTACTGGTCGGCAAAAGTGGAGGTGCTAGTGCTCGGCACCACTGCCTAAACACGTCGACGGGGTGGGGGGGGGGGGGAAGTTGAAGTCGACGTCGACCCAGGGTTGGAGAGCATCGATCGACATGCACAAACTTTCTTTTTCTCAAAAAATTTTCGAACTTTTTCACTTACCGAGAAAAAAATTGAAATTAAAGAAAGCAGATTTGAGCAGATCAATAAGCATTTTTTAATTAATGATACCTTTAGGAACTATGCGTCACCTACTGCAAGCATCCGAATCATCGCCATGGACGCATCTATGCCTCAGCACTTCTTACGATTTTGAACAAAGCTTCTTGATGACTTTGGGTAATTCCAACAGCCCTAGCCAACGGTCCACTCAAAGACAGTGGCTCGGGAAAATCGCAACTGCGCACTTTTTATTCCTCCTTGGCCTTCTGGATGAGACCAGAGCTGCGCCTGAAAAGTCAAAAAGTGCTTTTTATGGCGTTTTCCGGCCTTGGAGATTGCCTAGGAGGCAGAAGCGAAGATTCCCGCGGCCGAGTCGCGATTGGTCGCCTGGGCCAATCAGCCAATTGCCGCCAAAATGAGTGGTTACAGTCTCCTGCAACCAGTCACCGTGTTTATGGGATTCTCCGCTCCAGCCTCCTCAACAATTTCCAAGGCTAAAAAACGCCATAAGAGGCACTTTGTCGAATCTTCGAGCACAGCTCTGGTCTAAGCACGTCCAAAAAGCCAAGGAGGGACAGAAAGCGCGCAGCTGCAATTTTTCCGAGCCACTGCCTTTATGGGTTAATAGTCTTTACCCAACTGGCTTCTTTATGGCCACGAATATAATAAGTAGAATCACATGAGTATTCCAAATAACGTGTACACTATGTGTATGGAAATGAAATTCAATGCGACTCAAAAGATTTCATCAAGTAAATCTTGTTATAACGAAATGTGGAGAGAGTATGTCATTCAGAATATAACCGCTGAAAACCAGAATCTTGAGTGATAAAATTTCGGAACATTATGTGAATTTGCAAGTACCATAAATTTGGAGGAGAGTGTGATGTTGCAACTTCATAGATTGTAAAGTAAGGTTTGCTCTATCAGATAACAGTTTAGCCGTAGTTCATTTCGCCGTGAGCCAGAATCCTTCAACAGGTCATACCTTTTTTAGAATTTTATGTCCGGTTGCGGCTTTACGTAAGTTTCCTCTTCAAGAGCTTTTAGATAATATACAGAGTGCTCCAAGAATGTGCCTACTGTTCGATCGTTAATATAAGTATCTTGTCACGAAGTCTTTTGAGAGGCTATACGTACCATTCCGTAGAACTGGCTTCAAATTAGCTCTTCATCACTATTAGATTCTGGTAGGAACTTCCGGCATATGGCTTCAGTGTAAAAAATTTGCCGCCTCAAATAGTTTTGAAAAATTCAAAAACTTTTGTGAGAGGGTTCAGGTAGACGCTCAGTTTGATACTCAACTTTATGCAAAGCTGTGACGCTTTTTAAAATGTAAACAAATTTTTAAGGGACACTGAATGCTAAGGAAGTGTTATGATGAAATGCAGAATTCACATTTAGAATAAGCAGCTCGAGCTAGCTAGTTCGAAAGTTTTTAGTCACTTTTTCTTCCTGAGGCAAAATAAATCTTGAAACCTCTTTCAAAATTGCGACCGGACCTCTACAGTAATAGAGAACGACTGTTAATTGCTCTATACAGTGAATCTACGTTGAAGCCAGCTCTACAGATTGGTACGTGAATTTTCCCAAAAGATATCATGACAATAAGTTATTAGCGATCAAATAGTAGGCATATTTTGGGACATCCTGTATAATCTGTGGAAAGTTAATTCTTGTTTAAACCCAAGAGGTTGGAACTGAACTTTCCATTACTGAGTTTCCGACCCGCCCACTGCAGTGTGTTGGCTGGAGGCCGCCAGAGGCGACCCGATTTTAAAAATCTTCTCCCCTCCCCCCCCCCCTTCCCTCGGGCATCAGTCATAGGAAGCATCGAACCTGCACATATGAACTTTCTAAAAGCTTTGATGAGGAGATCCTAATCTATGAAGCCGCAACCGGATTCATGACTCTGAAGAAATTATAACATGTTAAAGCTTGAAAACCATTTTCCTCCTGCTTTTGAAGGGCCTGGCTCTTGGCTGCCTGGTAGAACAGCACCCACTTCTCAACATATGAAGTCGCGGTCACTGACATCTTCACACTTCAAATTTATGATGGTTGCAAATTTACATATCTTCTTGAGATTTAATCTTTCAAAAATCTGGTTCTCAGAGATTACCTTCTGGATCGAGCTACATTTCTTCCATTTCGTTATATACCAAAATTTATTTGATAAAATTCGCTATATCTTCGATAAGTTTTATTTCCAAACACGATATCCGTAGCTCCTTCATCGTATTTGTGGCCATGAAGATGAAGTCGGATTAGAGCTCTTGAAGGCAGTGTCCGGGCAAAAAGTCGATTTTGAGATTTTGTGCCTACCCGGGCCTATTCGCTATGCTGAATTCGAAAATCCACACATGAGAGCGCAAAAACGGCGGAAAAGGGCTCTAACGCAGGAGGGAAACCAGCAGGTGGGCGGGGACTTCCTGTGAATTCACGTCCCCAGCTTTTGCAGCGATCTTCTCAGTTCCGACTTTCGGTCACGCATTCGCACTTAGCCGGTAGCGATGTCAGGGCGTCTAGCGGGAGCGAGAGGATCGCTCTGGAAGCTGGGAGCGTAAATTCACAGTGGGAAAGATTTTGCCCACCTCTGACTTCCTTCTTGTGTTAGAACCCTTCTTCGCCGCTTTCGCGCTCTCCAGTGTGGATTTCCGATTCAACATAGCGATTAGGCCCAGGTAGGCACAAGATCTCAAGACCGACTTTTTGCCCGGACACTGTTTTCAAAGGGCTTATGCACTAACATCCTTGCGGCGAGGGGAGCGGTGTATGTTATGAAGTGGCCGCATGCGGACGTCGCTCTTTTTGCCGCGGAAATGTTAGTGCATACGGATCCAACATGGAAAGGATAGGTGGCTTGGTCGAAGTGGTATTTAATATGAAATGTGTACTATCTTATAGAGCATAGAACGCTGATTCCGAACCTGCTTTTCTAATCCGCAAAGCGCTTCTAAGAGGGAAGTTATGGGAATTCATTGGAGCGAAAATTCGAACGCGCGGCTACAACAAAATCTCTCAGAACTGCAATCTATGTGCTCAAATGGGCCATGATCACTACCTGGGCGTTTTATACGATAGTTACCTTCAATTTAATAAACTCAAGTCAGTCATTACTCTTTTCAAGCGCTCGAAAGATCTACACACCTGTTTTTACCTTAACCAAATCATTGAATTTTTACCACAAAAAATTCTCAAAACTCCCTTCCCAGAAGGCTTTGCAGAGATGGAAAGCAGATTTGGAATCAGCTTCCATGTTCTATGAGTCATTTCATATAAACCTCACTTCTACCAAGTATCTTTCCCTTGTAAGGTCATTGAAAGTTATTAAAGAGCTTTGTTCTCCAAAATCGCCGGAAGTGCTGGGGCGTAGATGCGTAAATGGCGAGTGATGGTTTTTGGGTGATAAGTGACAGCAAGTTCCTAAAAGTAAACTGCATGAAAATATGCTTTTGTCAATCTTCTTATGCAATTGTTTCGCTAATTTTCCTTTTTTTCTCTATGAATAAAGAAAGCTTCTGAAGCCCAAAAGTGAAAATGGTCGCTCTGCACTAGTTCAAAAGTAAAGGTAAAAAGAAATTGGTCTTCACTATCGCAAGTTTGGGGCGGCTTTGAGTGTGACTCACAAAATTTCGCTTAAAGGCAGCGTACACCCAAAATTTCACCTTCGATGTTTTTGTCATTCTGGGGCCTCTCCGTGCCGCTCATTACCGCTATGACATTGAAATCCTCCAAAAGTCCCAAAAAACCCCGATTTCCGGGGACCCTCTCTTCAAAGAGAGGACGAGTTTCCAACTGCTCGGCCCCGTCTGCATGCCAGCAGCTGCAACAGCATGACAGCCTGTAGTTGCAACTGCAACTGCTGCGCATGATGTCGTGGTTCGTCGTCTGAAGGAGGCGGACTGCGAAAAGCAACTACACTGTTGCAACTGGAGTTGCAGGCAACAGCAGTTGCAACTGAAACTGCAACTGCAACTGCAGCTTACGCTGTCGTGGATTCGTCCGGAGGAGGCGGAGTGAAAGAAAAGGGGCGGATTGAAAAAAAATTGAGGGGGGTTTTATCCGCTCAGAAGCAACATTGGGAGACCGAACCAACGCAGTTGGTCTTCTTCTGGGCCCAGTATATACACGGTATAGAAAGATCTAGAAAATTAGGTAACTTAGATTTTGGGTGTACGCTGCCTTTAAGGGGTCAGCTCAGCTTAAGTGAACTGAGGAGGTGTGGGCCCTGATAGCCTACAGAAGGCAAATTTGTCAAGCAAACGCGATTCGAACTTCAGATTTGAGTTCAAGTTACTTCGGCTCTAATCGCGCCGAAACTATACTATAAAATTATTGGAAAATTCTCCAAATAATCAAATTATTCGAAATTCAAAATCATTATCAAAAAAACTTTTGTTTTTCCGAAAGAATTCGCTAGCATTTGTTTTTGGTTGAAATATGAGCTATGCTTTTCATAACAGTGTTTCGACGATTTTCTATTTTGCATAGAGCATAGATAGATTTTGAAGGAAATTCAAATTCTGATTTTCCCAAGTTTGGTCGTGGATATTCTGGAACTTGCATTAACAACTGGAAGAGTCAGTGTTATAGGTTTCATTACCTGCCCATTCTAACTTTAAAGTTTGTGCTGATTGAATGCTCTATAGAAAGTTACGATTTTCAAACTCTTAACACGAAACAGCAAATTTGATTTCTGGCTTCTTTTCGGAAATCATAACTATTTTCTACAACATTCGATCATCACAAGCTTTGCTTAATTAGAAAGGTCAACTAATAAAACCTATGATACTGGCTACTTTAATTTTTATTGCGAGTTTTTCCCCAGACTTCTCACGACCAAACTCAAAAAATCATATTTGAGTAAATTTCTCTACCGCTTCTTTCCATGCAGTGTATGCAAAAGAATAAGTTATGAAGAGCACGCCTGCTCTTTTGAACCAAAATAAAAACAAGCGAATTGGTTGAGAAAATCAAAAGTTATGAATTTTTGAAAATGGTGCGATAGAACTTCCAACCCAATACATCGAAATATATCGAATGGTCAAATCTGGAACATTTTCAAAATAGAAATGCAGAATACCTTCGAAGTGGAAAAAATTTCGTAATCGAAAATGTTCAAAAACGAAAAATTTCACATATCACAGTGGAAGTCATCATTCAACCCACTCCGCATCAGTTGCCTGTCCCCAGTTATCAAGAGCACGAGTCAAATGCCGCCGCGAGTTCTTCCTCATTGAGCCGCTCCCCTTTAGGGTTCATGCATATGGCCTTCAAGCCGCTATCTCTGGCGAGGAGCTCAATAGAAAGCTTCAAATTGGAGAAACACAGTTAAAAAAGCTTCAGATCCAAAAGCTATAGGGAACCGATTTGTCGCTTCGTCTCCAAATATTTTTACTACCTACCACAACATATTGAACATTTTCCGGCTTTCGTATGATTCCCAGTTGATTTTGTCAGCCAAGTGTTTTCGCTTTAGCATTTTCCTTTCCTTGAGTTCGATGAAAACGTCTCAAATACTACTGATCATCCCAAATACTACTAATACTGTTGTACTGATCATTCAACTCAACAAACATACTGATAAGAAAATGAGTTGAAATATTGAGATATTTGATGATTTCGACTTGTGGTTCATCAAAGCCCACTTCGATACTTTATTTGTTCTTATAAAAACATACTCTGTTAACACTCTGAGAAGGGAGGTCCGTTTGGTCGAAATGGCCTTTTCACATGAAACTGATAAGATTATAAAAAGCATCGAACACTGACTCCAAGTCTATCTTCGTTGTCTGCCGAACCCCCTGCACGTCGAGTTATGATCGTTTTTTGAGTTGAAAAATGCGTAATTAGAACAAAATTCCTCAGAATTGCTCGAATAGTCCAATGCTGATAATCAGAGCATCGATTGAGAGCATTTGACTCCATTTGATCAATACCTTCTGCCCAAAACACTCATACCTAACACTGCTCTATTTGAGCGCTAAAAAATTGTAAAATTTGATTTTACTCAGTTGCGTTCATTTTTCGCATCAAGAAAATCTTCATAACTCGGTGTGCAAAGGCGCTCGGCAGACAGTGAATTCAGATTAACATAGTCTAACATAGGCTTTCCCTTTTTACTTATGAGTTCCGGGGGGGGGGGCTTACTAATCATACATATCGTCTAAGGGTAGGAACAAAGCGGATATTACCTTTTCATGTTTTTTGTTTTTCACTAATTTGATTTTGTAACAATTTTATAATCCTTACCTTGTGTTTTTTTTGTTTCTATTCAAAATCACCGCGTGATGCTTTTCAAAGTGGTCTAATAAGACTCATTTGGAAAGGCCACTTCGACAAACCTCCCTTGTGAGTCAGATAAACAGTGCAGCATTGAGTTGTTTTCATTAACTTTGAAAATGCTCAAAAACGACTGCGTATCACGAGGCATGCAAAGCTGGAAAATGCGGCTTATATAACAATACACCACTCATGATCATATGTTCTCCCCTAGGGCGTAACCTAAGCGAGAGCCTGTCTCCCTCCTGTAGATTTCCCGCTCTGCAATAAAGTGCGCATGCCGCCACAGTCAACGCGATTTCCACAATCTGCATTTTAGCTTTAGCGGGAACCGTTCTACAAATTCAAAAAGGAAGGCTTCAAAGCCTTTGCCCGCTTTAGCCCTTCCTAATGTGGATTTTATTTTCAGTGTGCAGGATATGTCCGGGTACGTCTATTTGAACTAAATTATAAAATAATAAGCTTCTGCCCCAACACTGCATTTGAAATGTCTAGTCAGTATGTGATGTATGATGCAAACACACAAGCAGGGTGAAAGAATTTAGTGAATACGGTGCACCATTTGGCCCCAAAGTCTTCAGTCCAAATTTGTTTCGGAATCTCGTAAGACGGGAGCATCGCCCCAGTTATAAGGAGTTCCAAAAGTATGTATACACTGTTTGATCGTTGATATCTTCTTTTTTAGGCGGTCTTTTGCCTACCTGCAGACACCAATCTGTAGATTAGGCTTCAACTAGATCTACAGTATGGAGCGAATCACCGATCGATCTTCGTTACTGTAGTATTACGGTAGAAACTTTAAGAAGGGTTATGAGCCATTAAAAGCCCTGTACCGCTTCAGAAAGCAAACCAAACAGCCTGAAAACTTTTATACTAGACTAGTCTGAGCCGTTAGAACCAATTATGAAGTTCACTTTACCGCAGCGCTTATTTCATAGTACCAGATGAACCGCAAAAGTTATATATTTTTATGATGCTTACCAAAAATGTGATCACACCATCTGAAAAGCTTTGCAAACTCGTAAAAAGTTGAGTGTAATAACGAGCATGAAAACTTTGTTGCACCAATTTTCAAATCGAAAACTTGTTTGGAACACGATTATTCTACAATGTTATTCTACAATGACGCTGTAAGCTGAAAGTTCTTAATGTAATCCTACGTTAATGAAAAGCGATCTGTGGTTTGCTCCATAACCTAAATCTAAGTTGAAGCCAGCGCTACAAAATGGTACCTAAGTGCAGGCAGAAGACTTCCTGGGAAAAGAGATATTAACGATCAAACAGTGTATACATGCTTCTGGGACACCCTGTATTAGTGATAAACAACACTCATTTAGCGACTTGTGAATGCAGAGCCTAGAGTGCGCTTTATAATCACATACACACTAATTATTTTGGAAATCGCGCTTATTTAAAAAGAATTGTCACTCAAAAAAGCCAAGAGCTTAGCCAAGAACACTATATGCAAAATTGAAACTGAGTTTTACTCTTGAAGAAGCATTGTGCGTCGAACTCCTTCAAGGGCGAATTGCAAATTGAATACATCGAGCAGAGCTCTCTTTTTCGTTCAACGGGCTGCCAAAGTTGCTACACGCTCAAATTAGTGCAGTTCAAAAACCTCTTTCATTTTTTTTGCCGAAAAATACTTTCAGACCCAGCCGGCATAAAAAAAACGCGCCTGATTCCAAAATTTTAAACCAATCATTCATTTTGTACAAAAACTTGGAGTACAACGAGTTTTACGTGTATGTTCATATTTTGTACAGAGCTCGTACAATTTGAATAACGTTGCAGTTTCGAACCTGATCCCAAACTTATCTTTAGGTTGGCACACCTTTGAACCCTACTTCCGCGAAGTTCTGTGATGAAATAAGCACAAAGCATGTAGTGTGATATATTTTTGTTGACATATCTTTGTTATAATGTTTGGTTCTCCACCCTTGATGCTTTGGAGCTATGCAAGGTGAGGTGTGCGCGCGCGATGATTTTTCACATTCATTTTCGCAAAATATCGAATGTGTGGAAAACAAAAAGCTCTGCGGCATGGACTATTAGTGAATTTTTATCGCAGATACAACCATACACAGGATGTGCTTATCCCATCAAATCTTGGGGAAGTCAAGATTTGAGGCTCAGAAAGTGTCAACCGAATACTAAGGCTTAGAATAGGATGCAATCTGCAGCGATTATAGATTTGGGCGCTAGACAACATATCAGTAGAATCGCGATGCACCTTAATCTTTACGCAAGGTGCTGACTTTATACGGGACTGGTAAGCAGATTGCGAAGGTGACCACGGTGATGAAAGAGTGAGATTTTAATTGTTTTTATTTGGTCTTTTCTGTTTCGAGCAAAATTTTTGGCGACAACCCACAATCTCTTTTTATAGGTGGGACCTCTAAAAGCGAGATGTTAGCGAATGTAGGCGAGTGTATTCCACGCTCACTCAAAACAGCTAATACTAATATTCCTAAAGCATAGTAATCAAACTTACGCCCATGTTTCGGAGAATTACGAAGAAAGTTGAAAGCATTTTTTGAGTCAAAGCCACCCGAGGTGGATCATATGTAAAGAATGGGTCTCTCAGAATAAGATTTAGATGCTGAAGAAATGAACAACGAAATGGCTACTTGGTTGCACTAAAGCATTTCTTGTGTGCGTAAAAAATCAAATCTTCAAGTATACCCTCTCAAGAACTCAAACCTCATCAAACCAGCTTCTCCGGGCTGTTACACAGCATGGCAGACCGGAACTGTGTCATTCGTTGAATATCATTGTCTTTTTTGGATGAAGCATGTCGCTCTCAGTCGCCATTCTTATTTTTTAAACACATAGCTACCTTGATTTGTCACGTACTTAAAAGAAAGAGGTATAGTACACATGTATTAGAGTGTAGAGTGATACAAAAGCAAAGAACATTGATTAGATGCATTTCCGAACGGAAAAAGTGGTTGCGTGTTTCAATCTTGGTAATATCAGTAACGTCCTTCCGACTAGAATCTAATTGACCCCCTGACGCAAGACGAACCGAATCACTTTAGAATCGCTAAAATGCACTTTGATGCTTTGGGTATCTTTGTACTTTGAGCAGTACCTTGAACCGTCCACTCAAATGTTCGATTGCCATGTTTTTGTCGTTCCGGCCTTTCTCAAGTTCTTGACCGGATATGAAGTCGAAAATCCAAACCCCCACAATCCCCGTTTCGAGGAGTACGCGGGTTTTACGGTGATTGGTTGGGCAAGCACGGATGGGAGGCATTACTGGAAGTAATGGTGCCAACTTCGGGTCCTCGTGCTTCTTCGTTATTCCGGAGACATTTTCTCGCTTCCAAAGCGATATTTTGAGCCGCGACCATAGTTGCGATAGGGGGAGTGATGGATCTTACCCCCTTTACTTTGAGGCCAAACTCCGGATGACCCCCTTCACCTGGGCTGAGATCGGTATTGTACTCTGAGAATATGATAAAAATTGTTATTAAAAGGTTTTGCAAGCTAAGTACCTCAAACAACATGTACACTCATAAATTTACAAAAGAAACGGTAATTATGTTTATTCATATTATTTATCTATCCTCGCAGCATTCATTTTAAGAGCAGAAAGTGAGGACAAAAAATCAGTTGATTTTTGAAGTACATAAAATCCCTCATATCTCGCGGCACAGAAAACCTAGAAAAAAGTCGACGGTCATCGTCGATTTTCCATGATCTCAGCTTTTGAATGGTATAAAGCATGTTGAGGCTTTTTTGCTTCCCGGCTCTAAAAAGCACTTGCTCCGGTGACCGATAAAAGCCCATACATTGGTGGAGCTGGGTGGAGCAAGCTTATAAAGTGCGGTTCATAATTATACGAACACCCAAAATTTTGTAAGTTTTTGGACTTTTTGGGAGAAACTCAAGAAGCCGTTGGTACCACGCGATAGAACACAGCCAAAAACGGTATATGATTCATAAGAATGGATAATGATGTCAATCTTAGGAGTGTTTTTGCGCCTAATGCGAATTTTTAGCGGTTCATAATTACATGAACACCTCAAACAAAAGTCCATTTTTCATTCAAGATTGCAATCATTTCAGTCCAAATTTTTTTATAGAGTTACAGTAACACAGTCTGACATATCTGCTACACACTGAACCCAGTGCAGTTCAAAAAGAGGACCGTTACTTTTTTCAGAAGGCTCTAAATGCTTTTGGAGTGATTGCGCTCAAAAAACATACGTTCATCTGTGATTTACGCGCTCTAATTAGCTTCTACCAAAGCTATGAGATAAAATAAGCTCTTTCAATAGGTATTTTGTTTGAAGCTTGGAAAATCTTTGCGTTTTCGTGCCGTTTTTCAACCAAGTTCCAATCTTACCTTAGAGTTAGCACGATTTCGAGCCTCAAAACTCAGCTTCTCTCTTGCGCAAACATTTGATATGAAGCAGCTGCATTGTTTGCATGATGATGTTTCTGTGCCAAAGTTTTTGGGTTTTTTTGTAGAACTGATCTTGAGGCTGTTGAGCTACAAACCAAATAAAGATGTGATTGCAATGGTAAAAACAGTGTTTTTGGTGAAATGATGTCTGCGTGGCTAAAACAAACGCTCAACGCTGCTGATTTTTTCTTGCCAAATATACAGTCTTGTGAACTTCTACATACTATGTGCTTACTTCATTGTACGGCTTCAGAAGCTGAGTTTTGAGGCTCGAAATCGTGCTAACTCTAGGGTAAGGTTGGAACTTGGCAAAAAAAGGGTACGAAAACGCAAAGATTTTCCAAGCATTAAACAAAGTACCTATCGAAAGAGCTTATTTTACCTCATAGCTTTGGTAGAAGCTAAGCAGAGCACGTAAACCACAAAAGAACGAATGTTTTTGAAGCGCAATCACTCCAAAAGCATTTAAAGCCTTCTGAAAAAAGTAACTGTCCTCTTTTTGAACTGCACTGGATCAGTGTGTAGCAGATATGTCAGACTGTGTTACTGTAACTCTACAAAAAAATTTGGACTGAAGTAATTGCAATCTTGAATGAAAAATGGACTTTTGTTTGAGGTGTTTGTGTAATTATGAACCGCTAAAAATTCGCATTAGGCGCAAAAACACTCCTAAGATTGACATCATTTTCCATTCTTATGGAGCATATACCGTTTTCGGTTGTGTTCTATCGCGTGATACCAACAGCTTTTTGAGTTTCTCCCAAAGAGTCCAAAAACTTACAAAATTTTGGGTGTTCGTATAATTATGAACCGCACTTTAGTAAATATCTCCACCCCATTTTTGAAAACTGGTAAGTTTTTTCGCCCAGCAACCTGTATACCATTCGAAAGCTCAGGAAAAGGGGATTCGACAGACCATCGAATTCTTTCTAGCCCCCCTCTACTGAGAGATACACCGCATTTTATCTGAGAACATGTCCATTTTCAACAACAGATTCCTGCCAAACGTAGACCTAATCACTGCTAATGATCTATCTATGTTAAAGAGCAAGTCTTCATTAACAAAGTAGACCGTCGACTTTCTCGCAGCATTCATTTGGAGAGCAGAAAGTGAGGAGAAAAATTAGTTGATTTTGAAGCATAAAATTCCTCATATCTCGCGGCACAGATTACCTAGAAAAAAGTCGACGGTCTACGTCGATTCTCCATGATCTCAGCTTTCGAATGGTGTAAAGCATGTTAGGGTTTTCTGCTTCACGGCTTCAAAAAACGTTTCCTCCCGTGACCCATGGAAGCCAGCACATTGTAAGAGCGAGGTAGTAAAAAAGCTAATAGTAAAAAATGTGCTGTGGATTGACGTCGTTATCAGCACTAACGGGAACATGAGCGAACGCGTCTAATGACTGTTTATATAAGCAAAAAGATGAAAGACACTTTGATCGACTAACTAAGAAAAAACCGATCTCCATTTTCACTCTTAGTAGATACATCCACGGATCCTGATAGCAAGCAAATCTTTTTACTCTTTATGCGTATTCCGGATCGAACTACGTTGCATCCCACAACCCACTTCCTTGGAGCGATTCAACTGTTGGAACCTGAGACGGGTAAATACATTTTCGAGATGACTTATGCGTACTCTCGAGAAACAGGGTTGCTCAATGACTTTGTTTGGAATCTTGTTGCGGTAGCCACGGATGGAGCATCGGTAATGGGTGCACAAGGAGGGCTTCGAGGCATACTCAATAAAAACATATCGCAATCTCGTAGAGATATCTTGGCAGCAGGAGGAGATAAATGCGGTTTTGGCTGACCCTGTGATATGAGTGCACTGCATGGCACACAAAATTGAACTCGCTTTAGCTGATGCTCTAGCTCAAGCCAACGAGGCATTTTTGCAATGGAGGAAGTTTTGCGACAGCATATCTCAACAAGTTGCGTTCTATTTTGCAGCTCCATCACGGAGGCGTGTCCTATTAGAAATGGACAAAACTTTGGAAAATGAACGCTTCATCAACTTGAAACGGATAATCGCGATAAGATAGACTTCGTCAGAAGAAAGTTAATACAAGATCTTTTTTGCTTTTCCATAAAAACATTCAGTATTTTAGACGGTATCCACAGCTTCTTGAAAATGTACAAGCATGTGTGGCTTGCCTTGGAAAAAATATCCAAGTCTGCGAATCTTGCCAGTAAAGAACGCTTGAAAGCAGCAGCGTCCAGCACGTCATCAAATCCTTGAAGTTTTACAGATACATGGTATTCCAGTTACAAGTGCTAGGAGAGATCGGCACAGAGTCAAGAAATGCATAGGTGTGCTCTCCACTAAGCCAGTAATTCCTGTAATTTTTTTTTGCTCTTCTAAGGGCGAGTCATCAACAATCGGAAAGCCCAAACTGACCTCGACGACGCACTCAAAAAACTATGGGAAATTGGTGAATTTCCACATCTTCACACAAAAACCCGCCCATTTCTGGAATCCATACTCTGTGAACCTAGTGCTGAAGAAGGTCACTCTCGTGAAAACGCCTTAGACTCATCTAATTGTGGATAATGGTTGGATTCAATGAATCAAAAACTTTGAGGCATTTAGAAGAACATGTTATTGAAATTCCCTTCAAGGTTTTGGAAAAGTTGGCAGTCCGAGGAAGAAACGGCAGAATACTTTACAAAATCGCAGATGACTCGCATGTGTTCCAATTCAACAGCGAGGCAGAAGGAGAATCTTACGCCGACGAACATGTTGTCGAAATTGATAAGAGTTGACAATTGCGCGAAACTATCTGATTTCGTACATCAGACATCTAAGCAGATTGCCCAGTTTCAATGAGGAGATGTCCAGGAAGTCCACTGCTGATCTTCAGGTTGCTGAAGATTTCAAGGCTGTGAAATTCACGAACATGGACATGAACAAAAGGAAGGTGCTAGTACAAAGCATAGCTACTGCTCTTAGATCCCGACTGAAGTACGAACTCAACTCTGTGCTTTATGCTGCTGGAATTTTTTCGCCTTGTGACATTATGACCTATGATATTGAAATAAAACCAACGCGCAGCATAGTATCTACTTTTTTCGGCTATTCCGCAGATGTTGTTAGAGAAGAAGTTGAGCAGCTTTCTCGCCAGCTAACAAGACGTATGCCAGAGGAGGTGAAGTCAGAGTTCGACAAGGCCAAAAAGAATGCAATAATTCCTTCCCGTGTTGCGAAAGCATATGCGATCTGGCTTCCCCATTACTTACCGGAAAAAACTGATGGACTTACTAGCAAAGCTAGTCTCCATTCGGACTAGCACGGCAGAGGTGGAGAGGGGATTTTTTATCACTCTGTTATCAGAACACAATGCAGAAGTCGTACAACGGTGGAGCATCTAAGCAATTACTTGAGGTTTGTCAACCTTCTACTAAACATATTGTTATCTAAAAACTTCGTTCAAAGGATTGCTATAAGTGGTCCAGACAGGATGTCACCGTATGACTTTTTGAAATATCCTAAAAGATGGTCTGAAGAAACTGGTCACTTACCTGCTGACTTTCCTGGTGCTACCAAAGGGCCAGGAAAAAAATCACAAGAGCGTTTAGAGAAGAAGAACGTTTCAAATCCATTTTCGACTCTTCTACTCCGATGACCTTTTGGAGGAAGAACAAGATCTTTCAGGCAGCAAACTTGTTTCTGACGTTAGCGATAGTGATATTGTTGATAATGATGTGCAGGAATTGTAAGTTGTTCCCAACTTGTACATCTTTTGGGATAAACCATATTGCTTTCGTTTTTTGTTGATACAATAAAACGGAAGCACAGATCTTCATGAAGTTACAATATTCAAACTTCACTTATGTAAGATACATTGACGCAACATATTGCTAACACATGACAAAGTTTGTTCAGATAAATTTGTAACTCGCCCTCCTTATTCTGCCCCAACGCAAGCATGACCTAAATAAGGTACGACTTAGAGCTCTTCATACCACGCTTTTTTATCTTTTCTTTCTCCCTCCCCCCCCCCCCCCCTAGGCTCACATACCCCCTTCACCCTGGAAGGTCGGAAACAGCAGAGACCCCCTTCACCTGGGGAGATCCCAGCTCCCCGTATCGCACCTATGGCCGCGACTAAGGCATTGGCTCAAGAGGAGGCCCTACCATCATAATATGCCAAAGGTTAAGACCCTCAATTTAGAGTGTACGGTGCTTTATCACAGTACGCGGTGTTGTCAAAAATACATGTGCCGCAACTGAGGAAATAATCAAACCAATCATGGCATGGTGGAGTCAACACAACGAGACATATCTTTGAGTATCGGGGAACATAGCAGTTCTTTTTCCATTACAACGAGCATGTAAGCTTGCCTCTCACCGTGAGGCTTCACAATTTTTCACGCTCTACCTATAAATTCAGAGGCTATATTTTTCTCTTTTTTGAGAGTTAGAGAAAATACATAATTTTTGGTACAAAATCCTGCGCCAAAATCCGCGCTTTTGGAGTAGTTCGCTTTTTTATTTGAAAATTTGGAGAAATTTACAGATTTGAGCATATGGGAAAGTACATGAAAGTTTTTCGATCGGTAAGCACATATTACTTTGTGATGCAGCAGCACTGACTTGGATTGCGTTCAAAAAAGTTTTGTCCGAATTCTTCATCGCGCACTTTGAAGGACTGAGGAATGGGGCAGTAAAGTGAGGCGAGTGAAGTAACGTAAATAAACATCACGTTTCAAATGGCGTTTACGAAACTGCCTGAATGATGTGAAAACGAGAGAACTTTTGAAATGCTGGAAAAAAAACAAGGATGATGCCCCCTTCAATAAAACCATTCTCAGCCTTGGCTAGATTTTATACCCTGTGAAGTTTGGCCCGCTTTACCACCTCTTCATCCGCAAAATAGACAGCGTTCTCACATAACTGGCAAAGGACATTGCAAATGCCATCTTTGATTGCTATTTGTTTATCATAACATGATGACTTACAATGAGATAGTCTGTCAGATTGGACAAAGCGAATACGAGCTTTTCGATCATCGCCTTCAGTTTGGAAGCTTGAAAATTGAAGAGTAATATAACGAGCCTAAAAGTAATTGGCTTGACACAAACGATTTGACAGAAGAAGAGTTTTTGTCAGATTGTTCCAAGTACGGCAACGTCTATACTGGTTATTCTGTAAGAGCTTGCGCAGTAATAAGAGATGAAGCCATAACTCGGCGCATGTAGCGTACATAGCGCAGTCTGGCCAGACCATTGATGAAGTGCTTATTTTTTCTTTTCCCACAGGGTTCGTCACAAATGCAGCCTAAGAAGTTTACGACAAGTTTCTTTTTTTTCGCGAAAGTACTCGATTTGCATACTTAAGTGAACACAAATATGACATTTCAAACAGCAGCGAATGGTGACTGAAACTGACGTGAAGTCTCCTTCATGCATAAATAAGCCTAATGTAACCTCCTATCATTCTAATTTGTTGTCCTCCCACATAGTAGCACTGAGAGGACGTATATACTGAGGGTTTGATGAGCCTCTATCTGCGGCTTCCGATAAAATGCACGACAAATATGAATATCGAGTTTACTATGGAAAACGCCAAAATTAATTAATTTGTCAATTTTCGCCAAAATCATAACTTTTCACAGAGAAGTCCAAACAGCACTTTTCACAGTTGCAAAGAGTAGGCAAAAAACATATGTACTGTCGATTTCAGATTTTTTTGCAGCGTTCCAGATTTTTGGTGACCTAACTCAAAATGGTCAAAGCTTATATGATCCTACTTTTTCATTTTCATCTCCGCACCCAGTGTGAAACAGAAGCTCCGCAAAACGGCGTTTGAAAGCGAAAGACTTATTCTTCCTAATAAAATTACAGGCAAGCAAATCCGTTGAAAGAGCGCAAGGTTACAAACTTTTCAAAGTGAAACGACAGAACTTTCGGGCCAAACTAATATAATTTAGATTGTTATTTCATATCTTTTTGCATTATATCGCGGAATCGCGATCTGTATTCTGATCGTTCAAGTCAGAAGACGTGAAAGGATGCGCAGCTGCACGAAGTCACAGCTGCAGAGTTGACACGTGTCCTTTTGAAAGGGCTGGCTTTGTTAACTTCACTCCGATCAAGACATCGACCGCGCCTCGCCTCGTCAAAATCGTGCCTCCCGCTATCACCCACTAACCTCACTATCAAATATTCTCGCCTCATATATTTTGTATTGCGTGGTTCAACGCAATGAATGGTAAAGAAGACGTTGAACATTTGGAAGTGGTCAGAGCGAACACACATTATCTTCAACAATAAATTTCTAGTGAGTCGATGGAGGTTTGGCGAGCACAATGAATCAAGATGAGGTCAAAATTCTAACTGAAAGTTCTTGGCACCAGAGATGCTCCAAACAGCATGTTTATGTCTGTCTTAGCATAGACGATATTCTTATCTCTTTATGCTATTGGGAGCCACCGTGCCAAAGATTTCAAATTAGCTTAGGATTCGTATGCGTACTAAAGAAATGGAGCTTACCCGTCAAGAGCGTGTAATAGCAGCCAGACAAACGTGGTATTCATTATTACGAACCACCGATTAGTGAACACTGGACTTATGAAATGATAGTCGACAAAAGCCAGCAAAAACACTCCATTTTGGCAAAGCGTCTGTGTACAAAAACCGTCGTTAGCTCAGATAGGTCTCGGGCAGACTTCACGCGATTTGATCGATGCGATGAAGTTCACGCGATTTGATCGATCAGGACAACTGTTACGAGTTCATTGCATGCCGACCAGCTTGCATTTCGTTTGTGATACTTTTCCAGCCCGAAATATTTGAATGTAAAATGAAAATGAATGGAAATTGCGGCGATTGAATCGCGACGATCAAATCGCGTGAACTCTGCCCGAGGCCTTAGAAGGATCGAAATCGAGATCGTTTATTTTGGAAAATTATGGAAGATTGAGATTTTTTATCATTTGTAACTCGAAAATCACCTGTTTGAAGAACTTGACTTCTATACGACGTCTTCTCTGAACATCATTAGAAATGAATATACCTGCGGTTGCCGATGTGACCTTAACCAGACATAGGATAAGTTGCAAAATTACGGAAAATTATTGACAACATGAAACCTTTTTGTATCTGATGTATTTAGTCCAGGCAACGACATCTAAGATTGGTGTGATGATCAGAAACAAAATCTTGCTTTTCTCAAAGTAAAGAAGACGCCGCAGAGACCATTAGAAAACCTCCATTTCCACTTGATGCGGTCGTAGTATATGTAACAAGAGGTCCCTGCATGTTACTGTTGCTGTTACTTTGCTTGTTATCGAGGTGAACATACTTACTCCAAAAAAGAGGGACGGCTTGGCAGAATCCGACGCACCAGATAAAAAGTACCATATAGATCGTTGTTTTCCTTGTAAGCAACTGAGTTGCTTTGAATGGTAATGCAATCGCTATTACGCGATTCAGTGATATAGTCAAGTGAGAAAGAACGGTTGCATTCCAAAATATCATGGTAAACTGCCCCACAATCTTGCCGATGAGTGGAGGGGGCAGTTCCGTATGCCTTAAGAATCTTATCGACTTGCTTTCACTGGATGTAAGTCACTACCTGAGCGTGATTGATGCCACCCAGAAAAAGGCAAGCGATGTACCCAAACTGGACATAGTGTGGGATAAACACAACATGCAAAAAGGATTTTTTCGAGCCGGGTGGCACAGTATAGATATGCTTGCAAGAGAATTTGAAACTGTTCCGAGAGTGCTCATCTAAAAATTGATTCGATGCAATTAAGCCGCTAAGCATTCACAAACCTTTACCACAGCCTAATTCTTGTGTGAAATAACGATTCTTTAAGAGTAAACTGTTCGCGATCCTCCTTTACTAATTCAAAAACCTGCCAAAGGCATCGTAGTTCCATGGGCGTCTTGGCAGGGTACTAATCAAAAGGGTCTTTTTGTTGACGAAGGGGCGCCGAATCAAATTCAACGGTCCGCAACAGCCTTCATTTGACTCAAATGGACATTTTTTTGATTAATGGCAATTTGAAACCGAGTTTTTGCAGTAATTGGTACTAGTTCGACGTCTTGATGTTAGTACGCCATCATAGTAGCCAATGAAGGTCATATCTGCGCCTTCAGTCTCGGAAGAGCTACTGGTGAGGCAGCCTCAGTGGCAAGATTGTAATTTGGGCTGCCGAAGAAACAATGGACAACGATGACAATAATGAAGTACTCCAAAAGTTTTAATTTGGCTTTATTGATTGGTCACCATAACTCACCATAACTCACAGAATGCTGTTCGAAAATCAACTCAGATAAAGTTCGATTTAGAGAGCACGTGGACATGGGATCGTCCAACGAATGATTCACTCGGAGATTGACCACATTTTCACCGAAGGTGGAGCTTGCTTGATGTGATATCGTCTCTCTTACGTGCAGTCACCAAATCTGGTTAACTTCTCCTCTGCTCCAACCAAGCTTAGACACTCCCAAACAAGATTCTAAATACCTACAAACTCGATAGTTTCGATAACGATTATTGTAACGACTATTTTATTCGTGAACAACACATCTCCCTCCTTCACCTCCACCAAGTTTGGGTCATTGCAATATTGTGAGACTCGAATAGTCTCATCATAGCATCAACTGCAGTTACTGTGGCATAGTTAGCACAAAATGCCACTTGCAAAACATTGTTGCACAGAAGACATTGTTTGATGTCCAATCCTCCAAACATGTGAATCCCGGAGTACGTGTCATATGTGCTGGCGCTTTTATGTTAGCGCGATACTTGTCTCGAAAGAAATTTTGAACAGAGATTGGAGAGGAAACATTGCTGACGTAATGGGTTAGCGAACCCCTCGGAGACTTGTGCTTGTCTTACACAATGGGTTCCCACAAAATGCACTGGGTAGCGAAACCCATTGCGTTCGTTGATGAATATCACATCATGTCTTAATCATTGCTCAGTTCCCCAATTTGTCCTTCATTTCACGCTCGATCGTTTTCTGTTTCGCTTCTTCCACTTCTTTTTTGAGTAACGCTTCCGAGCGTAGTTGCAGTTTCTTTCTGCTCATGTCTGATTTCCCGGTGCACTCCGGAGATATGCGTCCGCATTTGCCGCTGCCATTGTTATCCAACGAATGCGCACTCTTCGGAACGCGCTGTTGCGCTATTTGCTTGTTCTTTGTGTTGGCTTGTTGTTGTTCTTCGAGTGAGTCGCGATACGACTGCATGCTTGCCAGAATGCTGGTTCGCGTTCGTTGATTTCTGGGTTGTCTCGTGGCTCCCGTGGTTGTTCCTCCATTTCCATCTTGTTTATTTCGCTGTGTCGCGCGATCTCGCCCAAACGACCGATTCCCTCACATGCTTCTTTCAGAGCCTCCATCGCAGTAACCAGTTGTGTTTCAATAAAATAAAAGATTTAGTGTGTGAACGACTTTGTCCAGTAACGCTTACCTAAGCGATCTCTCTCTAAGTGACTCCTTCTCGCTGCGGCACGCTAGTAATTACTAAGGTTTTATCGTGCAAGACATCGTGCAAAGGGCAAGAAATACAAAGGAGGCATAATAGATACATTACAGAGGAAACAATAAAAAGACGAAACAAACGCTTAAGAAAAAGGGAAAATGAAATAGAAGGGGGTTGAGGCTCACCTCAGCATAATGGTAGCAAGGCCAGCCAAAGCTGGCGTCCGGTCGCACAAGAGCCCCAGAAAGCGAGGCTTATGTCTTTTTACACCTTCTTTGTGGCGGCAGAACTTGGCCGCTTCACCTTACCCGTTGTGAAGAGTTTTGTTCTTTTTCTACAGTGTCGAAGCTCGTTTTAATTGCTCTAGTCCGTTTTCAGATTGACTGGTTCGGTTTCGCGATTCATCTAATATGTCCACGAATTTCTGCTAAAAATTTCAAAAATCTCAGTAGGTTGTGTTGAGTTGCATATCAGTTTCACAATTCGTTTGCATGCATGGGCAGCGCTTTCCTTCCCGCAGCGTCGAAGCAAAACTTGCACAAAAAGAATTGCGATGTGAAATGGCAAACATAGTAATGTGATGCACGCGCGAAGAAATATTTGCACACGATGTGCCAGCCTGTACTTTGAAAAACCGCGTAAGAGATAAAAAGTGCTAACGCGATTATAATAAGAGCAATGGTCACAATTTTGTACCATGTGAGATAAACCTCGAGAATGTGCAAAAAATCTGGCCATTCTATTAGTTTGTAACATAAGTCTTGTTACAATCTAATTTCTAACAACGATAAGTGTCGAATTTCACATTTTCAATAGGGTCCGGCACCATTCGATAGAGTAAAGCAAGCTCTACAAGATGGTATGCGAAATTTTGTACCTACTTCTACTCATTGTAAGTTTGCATCCAAAATATGAGTCGTACTGAAGGCTTGAGAAACCGTGAAAAATTCATATCTTCGTTTAGAGAAGTCCTGCGAATCTCCGACTTGCTCAAAAAAATTGCACACTACATCAGACACTCATATGTATTTTTTCACTCATTTTTGTATTTTTTCATTTACATATCGAGAAAATGAAAAATACTAAGGCAATTGTACATTACAAACCCTTAAAAGTATAACCGTAGATTTTCTGTTTTTGCAGGCCTTAGTTTTCGAAAATTATCGAATTTAGCTACCCGGTTGTTCCACGTTGGAATCAATATTTCTCGAAAACTAGGACTTATGAAAAGCTAAGAATTCATGTTTATACTTCTAAGAGATTGTAGTATACAATTATATGGTGGGAACATCAAAGCTTCGTTTTGTGTAAACATAAAAATTTTGTTTTCTCATTTTCTAGATGAAGAAAAAGTACAGGAATGGTACAATGCGTTTGAAGAGGCCATCGCCGCCTGGTGCAGCCACACATCTACGCGCGAGCGTTACTGTATGCGCAGTGTGCAGGGATTTTGCTGCGCACAACATCGCGGGCCTTGTTTTTTACCATTGTAACTCGTGATTTTCCATTTTCTAGCAGCGGATTGCCATTTTTCTTGCTTCTATGCTTACATACGTTTTGTCATGATACCAGATATGATTATTTTCGAAGCATAGGAAGGAGGTTTCAAATCTTTGAACGTTTTTCCTCATGACATCTTTCATTTCATCCACGCCTTCTTCGGATAGCTGGTTCCAGATGTCATAATTCATTATATCGACTTGTTTTAGCGGACATAATTGTAAATCGTTTGAGTTTGAGCGAACAGCGCCGACACATTGTTCACTCAATCTGTTCTCTTAACCGCTGCGATATATGATTACATCTCACATATTCACTTTTATCTGTAAAAGAAAAAAGAAGACCAGCCGTTCTCAGAATCCTCAAATGAAATGACTTGAGTCACATATTTTCAAAGCCTCAGACCTCCAATTGGTCTTCCATTTTGGCGGTGATACTTTGAGACATCTCAGGAAGTGCCGAAGTAGAGTTTCAGACAGCAAAAGCTCAGAAATCTGGAAGCAGGACAGCGAATAAGCTAAATGTAAAAAAGAAGCAGAAAGAGTAGCTAACAAGGGAATGGTCAGAAGTCGAAGTGGCCAAACCAAACAGGCTGTAAACCATTCGATGCAGTATGAAACGCTGATTTGAATCTGTCTTCCTTATCTGCTTATCGCTTCTGTGGACGAAGCTACAAGCAGTTTTATTGTGGAAAAATCGTACATAAAAACTGTGAAATTGAGCACATTGTTGCAAGTTCAGCTCAGCTTTAGGCTTTGAGAATTTGAGGTAAGTTAGCTGCATGTTTTGGCCCAACATCAAGCCGAAACGTGGCTTTGTACGGCTAAATTTTCACTTTCACGCATAATTTCTTAGCGAAATATTGGCCTTTATTGGCTTACAGCTTCGTCCAGTAAAGCGATAAGCAGATAAAGAAGACAGATTTAGAGTCAGCGCTTCAAACTGCATCTAACGGTATGCAGCTTGTCTGGATTAGCCACTTCGATATCTGATCATTCCCTTGTAAGACAAGGACCGCGCCACTTTGCGCGGCATGGTCCCTGCATGTTGCAGCCCATGGTAGCGCTCGCGCAGGTATGTGACTGCACTACGCCGCACCCTCCGTTAAACGCATTGTACATATGAGTGTTTGATGTATTATGCAATTTTTGTGAGCAAATTGGAGATTCGGAGGATTTTTTTTGAACGAAGATATGATTTTTTCGCGATTTTTTAAGTTCTCAGTACGACTCATATTTTGGGTGCAAACTTACAATGAGTAGAAGTTGGTGCAAAATTCCGCATACCATCTTGTAGAGCTTGTTTTGCTCTATCCAGTGGTTCCCTGGAGCCCAATAAAAAGATATAAAGCAGACGAGTTATCCCTTGAGAATCTAAGGTGTAGCAAGACTTATGTTACAACCTAATATCTCACCATATGTTGTGCTATTGCTTTTCCAGCTAATAGGAGATGTAATGGAATATCTCCAACACATTTGAGTATACTGAGTACGATGGATTGGTTTTCGATTCTTCGCACGAAATTTTACAGTTTATTGATTGTCGCGCTGAATTTAGATGGAATATTCACATCCGAATCCATCTAAATTCTAATTTGTACACAAATCAGAGCTAGGTGTGTTGGGCGCACACGGTACTACACAGGCTTTGCCTTCGCAGATTATTTCGCCTAAAGTCTGTTTTGAGGAATTGCATGCAATCTTTAGTTCTGCTCCTTGCGCGCGATTGTAGCAACCGTCAGTGCAGTGTTTTCTATCAAACAAATGTTGTCATGAACCTTAGGATAGCTGTATCCAAGTTTTCATTAACCTTCAAAATTACTTCTACTGAAACTATTCGTGGTACTTTTGCTATGATATTGCCATAAAAGTTGTTTAGTTTGCCCTAAAGCTGTTTATGGGAAATTTATGTTAAATCTTTTGGAACTCTCTTTCAATCTCTTTTTCTGTGCACTGCCACATAACGTCACTTTTAGCTGCTAAGCGTAAGCGATTATCTCACATGGTGCAAATAAAGGAATTAGCCTTTCTACTAGAGTTGCAACAGGTTTTCTGTAAATGCGGAATGCAGGGAGCTGTATCCTTGCGTTTGTAGAACTTATTGAGCAATGAGGGTGTGGGAAAGATTGTGATCGAATGAGTGTTTTGTCTATTTCCAAAACGCATATTCTCTATGTACTAGGCTGTTGCATAAGTTCTGTCCGATTTGAATTTTTGAGTTTAAAATGTCATAACTTCTTTCAGAGTCAACTTTTTTCCAAGGTCTTAGTTTCTATGTGTTGAGCAGTCCCTTGGCTAAAAAATGCATATTGAGATCTGCGCAAATCTTTGTTAAGGAAGAACCAAGAATGCAAAAACTTCGCAGCGTTTTTCTTCGAATCTGTCTTTTTTGACATGGTAGCGCTCCCTTATGAAAATTGATAGGCATCTTTTCTAATAATGGATGGATAGAGAAATTTTCGTAGATTATTATGCAACATGAAAGAGCCCATAGGGTTTGCGCTGCCGAGAGATTTTCTTGACCGAACAAAAAATTAGCCACTTTTTGACCTCGCTTCAGCACATGTGTGCATGCCTATTTATGAACTACGAACGTTTTACAACTGACGTGAGCGCCGAAAAGGAATTGGTGGATGGGCCCTGTTAGCTCTTGCTTTGCCCTAGCACCTCCAACTTTGAGCTTGTCGATTACTTTTATTCGCAGAAAGTTATTGCTTGTAAAACATCTATACCAAAGATTTATGTTCGAGGATAAATTTCACTAGCAAGACGTATTCTTCATGAGACCGAACTTCTGCATATACTAGCATTCCATACCCTTATTCCGAAGCCAATGAAAGAACCTGACTTGAAGGGCGCATTGTGGAGATATCCTCGCAAGGACATATTTCTAGGGATAGAACGTACCTCGGCCACTTAGAGATTTTAGGCCTGTGATCTCCGTACACTAAGAATTTTATTGAATTCTGGTATGCTTTAGAAAGCGCAAGGAAAGCACTTTTCAATGATACCAACCGTATCGAATTAGAGATGAAATTACCTTAGAACAGCTTCTTCAAACATGAGGCAAAAAAATCGGACAGAACTTATGCAACAGCCTAGTAGATGTCTACATTGACTTTTCAGTTCAACGAGAACTTCTAAAAATTTTATAAATTTTGATTCCTTCGGTATAGTATAAACTTTGTAAAATAAAAACACGGTTGGGTAAAGGTAGTCACAGCTTAGCCCTCCGGGATTCTAGGCAACGCGTCCCACCTGGGTATCAACTTTCAAACTCTGACTGGGGGATGATCCTTGTCGCATTGATCGCCGCGCATTTTCTTCCCATACAACTTCTCATGTGCGGGCATCGCTCGCTATCGACAACTTGTAGAACAGAAGACCTGATGAGAAACAGGATTTCTCTGTCGCAATGCAACCTTAGACCTTTCTAGCGCACTTTTGTGTTTTTGATGAAAGAAGAGTTCTTAGTTAGGCACAGACAAGCTTTTTCGATACTAATTTAAAAACATCTTTCAGTTCAACAATACAGGTTTTTTTTCCGTTTGAACTTCGCAAATGGTAGAATGATGCTTATGAATGTCAATATGCTGATAGCTTGAAGCTGTCTTTGTCGTAGCTACTAATGCGAGTAATGGTAACGCTTCTGTCAATCGTGCTGACTTTGACTTTCAACGATTACTGAAGCAGAATGACAGTAATGGCGGAAGCACAACCTTTGCGCAAAAAAGGTCGTTTTAGTAACACGATAAAATACGAAAGAATTTTTATAGATTCACCAATAATCGTGGGCACGTGAAGAAAAAGGTAAATCACTGCTATCACCCCCTGAAGAGTCAGTGCTGCCATGATGATAGCCAGAACTCAGCACAGGTGGGTTATAAGCAAACTGGATATAAGTTCTAGGATCTCTCTTCTCTTAACCTGGGCATATTGATGTATTGTCTTCTGTTATATTATGCCAGAACCAGGTTTTTACGATGGTAATGTTTATTGACCTGACGCATTTCGACTAAGAAGTCGTCGTCTTCGGAGGTCTGAAAACAAACTGCAGTCTTCTTTTGTCCACGGAGCGAAACCGCCAAACGCCATCACCAGGCATTGCTTTGTCCAGACGTTGTCTCATGCACAAGTACTGAGAAACGCATAGATGAAGAACGAACCTTGGATCCACCGTGATGTTAGTGAAAGTTAGTAATAGCCGCACGAAAATAGCGGGCGACACTGACAAGGGAAGGATACTCGGTCGAAGTGGCCATTTGGAATGAGCTGTTCATTAGGAAACCGTCCTCCGTAAGGCAAATTCAAAACTACTTTCGCTAGGTGCCGAGCGGTTTTGTGGGGGGAGTTACAAGGCCATTTTCCTCTGGCGCAGCCAGCGCACCCAGTGATGAGTAAGGCGCTAGAATAACGCAGCAGTGTGGCAGTGGCGCACTGGCAACGCAGCGGACTACGAAGCAGATGGTCGAGGGTTCGAGTCCTGCTGCTGCTATTTTGTTTTGCAGTTCTGTAAAAAGTCTATTGGGTGACAGCAAATGAGAAATACTATTTCTAGGCAGTCGAAACAAACTAGTTACTGCAAAAAAGCCACTATTTCTGCAATAAGCTATAATCTTCTAAAATATGTAAATCTGTGGAGGTTATGATGTCACAACAAGGGATTCAAGTGATATATTAACATGTATGGAATACAACCACAAAATGCTCAAAGTAGAAGAGCTTCTCGCAGCGCGCACATCGGATTAAAACGATGACAATCAGCAGCTTCACAATTGCCTATCAAAGTCGGTGAAAAACAGTACTGAATAGGAGACTCGAATTCGCCGGGGTGGTTGTCAATGTATCGGACTGCATCCATGGGTATGAAAGCAAATTTTTGAATCGCGGCGAGCAAAATTGTGTGTAAATGAGCGATAAGATCTTAAGGATGGAATCCCTATGATGCAAGTTCAGATCAAGAACCAATAAATGGGGTGTGAGTCGATTGCAATTTTGCAAGTGCGCGCGTTGCGAGAAGCTCTTCTGCTTTGTGCAGTTTGTGTTTGTATTCCATACATGCTAATATATCATTTGAACCCATTGTTGTGACATCATAATCTCCACAGATTTACATATTGTAGAAGATTATGGCTTATTGTAGAAATAGTGAGTTTTTGCACTAACTGCTTGTTTCGACTGCCTAGAAATAGTATTTCTCGTTTGCTGTCACCCAATAGACTTTTTACAGAACTGCAAAACAAAATAGCAGCAACAAAACTCGACCCCTTGACCATCTGCTTCGTAGTCCGCTGCGTTGCCACTGCGCCACTACCACACTGCTGCATTATTCTAGCGCCCCGCTCATCACTGGGTGCGCTGGCTGCGCCGGAGGAAAATGGCCTTGTAACTCCCCCCACAAAACCGCTCGGCACCTAGCGAAAGCAGTTTTGAGTTTGCCTTACGGAGGACGGTTTCCTAATATACAGCTCATTCCAAATGACCACTTCGACCGAGTATTTTTCCTTTGTGAGTACTACTCAGTGTGCGATGTCTTTATATGTGCAGGCTGCAGCTCGCATATCGACAAGAAAGGCAAGAGGTCGGTCGTTATAGACAAACATTCATTTTTGCTATTCATACCAGGATTCCTACTGGAATTCCATGCGGCTTCCATGATCTTCCTCGTAGGTAGCCGTTTCCAGGCTACCTACGAGGATTACTAACTTTCGCTAACATCACGGTGGATCCAAGGTTCGTTCTTCGTCTATAAGTTTCTAAGTACATTGTGCATGAGACAGCGTCTGGACAATGCAATGCCTGGTGATGGCGTTTGGCGTTTCGCTCCGTGGATGAGAGAAGACTGTAATTTGTTTTCAGTCCTCCGAAGATGACGACTTAGTCGAAACGCGTCGGTCAATAAACATTATTATCGTAAAAACCTGGTTCTGGCATAATATAACAGAAGACAAACTGGATATTATTTTTTAGAACAGAAAGCAGAGGGGATATCGTTTTTGTAGCCAAAAAGACTAGAATTGCAAGGTTTTTTTGTTTTTTTAGTCGACGTTTCGTTTTTGGAGGGTTTTTTACATTTATGGTTTAGGTTCAAAGGAAACTTTTCAAATTTTATGAAAAGTCAAAGAAGACTTCGTCTTTTGCATTTTCGGAAAACCACCTCGTGCCGGGCCTTGATGATGGCTCCTAATGGCTAGCACTCGGGATTTAGCATCACCGGTGCCAGTTGAAGTCGCAAAAGTTCAGCTTGTCGCAGCATTTCTCTTTGACACGGAATCCCCTTCTCATTCCACTTGACTGTGATTAAAAGGTCGTGTAAGATGACGGTGGGAATTGCGTTAGGATTTTTCGTGAGCGTAGCTCATGGAGTCACACTGACTATCCGCGCAAACTTCAACTGTTTTGTTCTTCGATGTTTTACATATGCCTTTACATACACAGGTCATTGCAATGAAGTCCAGGTACTGATAATGCAGGAAATTATTATTATATGAAACAAAAACCAATTCGCATTGACTTTTCGCTCTGCACTGTTGATGTTATTGCGCTTGCCACATAATTCACGGGTTTATGAGGGCGCAAATCAAAAAAGTGGGAGCTTTGAGGTATCTTTTTCTAAACAAGTAAGTTCTTCTTTATCCTTTTTTGTTTTTTGTGAGCGATTATCCTCAAGTTTCAATGATATTGACAGTTAACAGACCTCTGTATCTTTCTTTTTGTGTTCGGTTCTGCTTCTCATACTTTGCCTTTGAGATTTTTGCGATTTTTGCGCAGAGTTCATCAGTAGTTCTCGCTATTTTCCACTTTTTTTATAGGCGAACAGGCTCAGTTATCAGAACTGCGTCATTTAACGTTGGGTCGCCCTTGCAATGTCGTCGTTTACTCAGAATGCTTTGTTTATGTTTTTCTCTTAGGCTTAGAATGTATTGATTTTTTCAAAATTTTTAGAATTGATCTGTGACTGCGTATGAAATTAAAGATTTTTGCTCAGAAGCATATCTTTATAGCTTGCACTTTTGCACAAGTGTAACAGGTGGTGTCTTTCGATGATTCTTGATCTGAACCCTGATATGTGAATGGGCGCGAATTCAGACACGCTTCAAACTATTGTTGTCAGCTCGTCTAATGAGGAAATAATCGAAGATCTTACAGTTTTGTAAAGTAAATATGCTATGAGTTTGATAGGTCGTTCATAAAGCCTTCATTGCCATGAAGCATAAGTTATTATATGTCGCCATTCTATGGTATGGTTTCCCATCAAACAAAGATGCTCTGAATTTACTTGTTGTTCCTGTTCAGTGTTAGGAATAGTTTTGCTAAGCAAAAACTTGGGTGCGATTGCACGTTACCGAGTCTGATACTCTCCGTCGCGCAATGAATCTACGGAGTGTTGATAAGTTGTTTGTTGACATATTTTTTACTACTTTTAGATGAATTAAACGTGTTGTCGCGTAAATAAAAAAGCAGCCTTAGGTTTTCACTGGTGTTCACTCTCATGGATGTTGAGAGATTGAAGAAATCAAGACCAACATGTTGAAATTTTTGAGTTTGTTGACTCCGAAATCCGGATAGACTGGATGAATCAGGGTGTCGGTACGTTAATCCATTGAATATTTTGCATTGGAAACACGGACATTAAATGTCTTACTTATCACCGAAGTTTTGGTACCCAGTAGTGTTTACGAAGACAACAATTGTGTGTTCAATTCCAAGGTTGTACTGGCTGTGCCCTTCCTTCAATAACAATTTGGTCAATTCGGTTTTTGGTGGTATAAAAATGGGGCTTGCATCTGCGTCAACTCTCTCTCTGGATCTTCAACTTTTTTCTTTATCTTAAAATAATCTCAAAGTATTTTCCAAGGATTTTCTGTGCTGGTTTTCAAGATGGATTGCTTGATGACTTTTGAGGAGGACTAAAATAACTGTTTTTATAAGTGCTTCAATTTTTCTCTATGAGGAATGCATAGCCCCTGTGATTCAGAGGCAGCGTCCAAGCAGATCTGGACTTAAGAAAATTTTACGTGGAAAATAATTTTGGGGCCCTACTAAGGCACAGGTCAAGCGGCAGCGCAAGTGATTTAGTAACGGCTGTGATATACGCCTTCGGACTGAACCCCAAGATTGTATTGACGGACGACTTGCATCGTGTTTGCATGCCTTCGCGCGAGGACCCACGCAATATTTATGTGTTACGCCATAAATCCATGCGAAATACAACCTTGGAGTTCAGCGCATACCTTCGATAGTCTAGAAACAGGGCGCCAAAAGTGAAGGTTGTTTAAAACATCTAACCTCATAAAAAGTGAAGGTTGTTTGAAGAAGATCAGAGATGAGAATATGACGTAAAACAGGTATAAAAAGCAAAAGAAACTGCTGAACGGATAGAAACGCTGCAATGAGGTTCGAAATCTTTCATTTGGCGGCTTTTCAAAGTGCAATTCGCAACACCGGGGAAAGCAAAGAAGAGCTAATTTCTTTTTTGTGATTGTTCTAAAAAAACATGTTTCGGAAGGAGTGTTTATCAAGAAGAAGATAAACAAGAAAGAAGTTAGTTATAAAAACGCAAATTTCTTTTTTACTAAGCCGAAAAGAACGTCGACAAATCTAATTTTCGATACGTCCTTTAAATTTTTACCCCGCATTGACATTCCTGTTTCCTGGGACGTTGTCTGGATTGTTGCGCTTATTGTTCTGAGCAAAAACCACACAAGCTGGAAAAAAATCGCTGCGAAAGCACTGAAACAGAATAAGGTAAAGAAAAACGCACTTTTTACAATTTTTCGCAAAAAATTCCACCATAATCAAAGAGTAAAAGGCTGGGTAGTTGTCTGCATTATAAACAGAAGCAAGATCTTTAGAATGCACGAAAAAACAGTGCGAAAAGCGCTAATCTAAGGAAAAAACAAGAGATTTTTGAAAACAAGGTTTTTGCTGGATTTCTCGATCAAGAAAATGTGGTTCTGGGACGTTGTCAGCGTGGAAATAGAGATCAAGAGCTTCAAAATGATATATAGCTTGCTAAAATTGGGTTCGAAACAGCGAAGAAAAGGGTACCAGAGCCAAATACCCCGCGCCCCGCGTTTGGGGTAGCGAGGTAGCTGCAGCGCGCGGAGACGCAGACGAGCAGCGTAGACAGACCAGAGCTGACGGAGCATTTGGCTCTGGTCGTAGATCTCCGCGGGGTCTCAACGAAACCCTGCAATATTATATATCATTCTGATCGTCATGACACGACGAGGAGAACGTACAACGTCCCAAGCTTTGAAAATCACTCATTAACCAGAACCAGCGTTTTCGTGCGCGACTCTCTGCCCAAGATTCAAGCGCAGTTTTTCGTTTTTATTTAACTCCAGCTTTAACAGCTTTCTAAACTTCTGAAACTCGATTTTGGTCAAATAGAAGGTTAGCCGAAGATTGCTGTTTTGAATTCTAGCGAAAATTTCATAGAAACCTTCTTTTCAACGTAAAAAAGGCTATACGACAACGCAAATTCTCGTTTTCGCTGAACCTAAAAATATTATTCCCTATATTTGCTTCATTAACATCCGTTCCGATATAGTCAGGTAACATCCAGGGCTTCGTCCGATGACTTCTGTTTTTTGTTAGGTGAAGGTTGTGTCCCCTCATAGCCCTCAAAGTGAAGGTTACCAGAGTACGTGTCTCTATGTATCGAGGGTATGGTTCAGTGCGAAGGCGAATATCTCAACCGTTAGAGCACCATCTGAGCTGCCTAGGCATTGTCTTAGTTAGGGTCTTAAAAGTACTGTCCCCTTGAGATCCCCATATATTCAGTTTTGCCTGGATGCTGCCTTCAAAATGACATGTTCTGATTTTGTTTCGTCTTGTTGGGGTATGCCTTTCAAAGATTTTAGCACAAATAGAAGCACTCATACATGACTCTTCTCGCTGCAGTAAAGGAGCTTTATTTTTCCAGTGTTATGATTTCGATCGGTTTTTCCTCTTCTGGCTGCCTCACAAGGGATTCAGATGGCTGTTGCTTCTCTATTTTTGCCAGCAATGGTAAATCCAAGTTGGACCATTTGGAGTAATCTTTTGTAAAAAATGAGGACCTACTCGCTAAATGTGATCTTGTTTGATCCTTTTTTAGAACTCTCGTTGCTGTATCAGCTGGGTTTTCATTCTCAGGATCTTCAAAATGTATAGTGTGTCCCGTTTCTTGCCATTTTTCTAGTTTTTTTTGTAGTACAATCCTGTAGCTAACCAGGACCCTCATTTTATTGCTTCCTTATTTTATGGAAACTTAATGTAGAGCGGTTATGGAATCTGATAGAGTGTATATTTTTTCGAATAAAAGTAGGTGTCATCCCTAAGCCTTTCACATATCGAAATTGGCAAGCTTATTGCCATAGTTAACGCACTCATTTCCATTTTTGATATGGTTTTTTTTGCTTGGATTTATAGATATTCGCACTTGGCGTCAATTAAAGTAGCTCTATGATCACTGAATAGGTAAGCACATGCCGCCACTGCTATTTCACTGTCAACCAAAAAGATAGCTAGTTTTGTACTGTTTGGAATTCTTTTCTGGAACAATTTCTGAAATCCATTTGCTTGTAACTCTAAGGTGTTCCATTTTTTAATGAGATTATCGGTGACAGGCACATCCCAATCAAATCTATTTTTCCATAATTGTTGTTGGAATGTTTTAGGCTTTGTAAGATGCGGAGCTAACCACCCAAAAGGATCATAAATTTTGAGGCGATATCTCTGGCCTCAATTTTTTTTCATGACATCTTTCGCCGGCATGTTACAGGGTATATAAAGACAATCAGTTCCCATTTAATGCATAAGAGTCATGCCACTATTTTTTGAATAGGCTTCTTTGATAAACTTTTTTTCAGCTATACGTCATTGGGTGTAAACTCTCTAAGATTCATTTTTGTATCCTTGAAAATCTCTCGAGCTTGTACAGCTTTTTCTTTGCCTCCTCATGCGTTTTTGCTGTCGAAACGAGGTTGTTGACATAAGGATTTTCGCGAATCTCCTCTGTTAACCCTACGTTTTCTTCAAAATTTTCTAAAAGGGATTGCATAGTTCTTCTAAGAGGAAAAGAAAAACATCTAGCTCAAATGTCACTTTTATGAAGAGCGTCGTTTCGATATTATTCCCTTCTGCTGGACGAACTATTACCAATATCATGAGCCCAGAAAAATTTAGTGACGCCCTGTCTTGTACGTGAAGATGGATTTGTAGGAAGGCCATTTTCACATCTGCTGTGATTTCATATTTTGTGACACAAAACTGAAAGAGTATTGCAAATAAGTCCGGTAGTATTTGTGGAAATTGAGGTAAGATATCGTTCAATTACGGACACTGTTTGTAATGCAACGACGCGTTGAAAACTGTACGCACTATGATTGTCTCTTTATTTGGCGTTATCACCGGTTGGTGCGGTTTATAATGCAGAACCCTGTGCTGGCAGGTCATTAATTCCCTTATTATCCCTTTTTCTGATTCTAGCCTTTTAAAGACTTTGATAAATTTGTAGTATATCTTGTTTGAGAGTTGTGGCTTACACGCTTATCAACTTTTGCGCGCGACTCCCTCATTTGAAGAATTTTTTTCTTTGAATGGGAGACGGAAGTAGCCATCAGATCTTTGTATGGTTTTATCAAAAATATTCCAGCTTTTTCACTGATGGCAGCTTTTTCGGCATTTTTGGTTCCTGTAAATTCACATACTCCGGATAAGTAAAGTGTCCGTTACTTATCCCATTGTTGCAATTCGTCGTCAATGTCCAATAATGTATTGTTTACCGCTTTAGCGGGGGTGCTGAATTTCTTACTTTTGGAACGCGTCTCCCGTCCATGTACTTATTGCTTTCCAAACCAACAAGTAACTTGAACCTCTGAGGTATCAGTTGTAATCCTGAGTCTAAGCGGAATTTTGGGCTAGGCGCGCTTTGCAAATTCCATAGCTAATTACATCAAAAGACGGTTTATGGTCTATTTTTTTCGTTTGATGAGGTTTTAGAAAGGTAGAAATTATCACGTAAGATGAAGCTTTCTGCTTCAGTGGCTGTTTTTCCTCCACTGATGAATACTGGAGTGGCGCATAACTGGATTCTATGTTTTTTGTTTTGTCGGTCCCACAAGTCTCCAACATAATGAGCTTACACATTATTGGTTTAGGGTCCTGTTTTTTGAATTTGTACATCTTAATTCTTGTGAAGATGAGCTATACAGCTCCAATTTCCTCGCTAGCTCTAGTCAGATGAATGATTCTCTACTGCCGTGTCAAAAAAGTATCTCAACCTATCTCCAACGGCTGCGTTTCTCGTCTTTGACACGCGCTGGTTCAGACAACAACAGCACGGTATCATGGCAGCTTGTTGAGTTTTGATTGTGAAGAGCAACTGTTTTGTTGTCTGCTTGTTGTCTGTTGCTGTCGTCGTAAATAGGGAGTTCAGGGGGGAAACGGTTATTAAGCCATAGAAATCGCGTTTGTTAGCCGCGATATATTAGATCGGTGCGAAAGTTTTGTCGGTTATTTGAAATGACCTCAAATCCCGTACATGAAGATAAACAAACATTTCAAGCTGCATCCGATGCAGAATTTTTTTCTTTTTCCGGCAACTTTATTGCCAGCGTGATCCGTTGAGAGAGTGCTAAGATAGTCGCTGGAATTTACAACCTTTCGTTTTCACCATGTCCAACTTTCGCTAATTTCAAAAATTTTGTTCAAAACTCTTGAGGTAGCTTTAATAAGCAGCAGGTAGGGGAAGCTTTTTGCCAACCAAAGCAAATTTTCACTTTTTCAGCTACTTTTTTGAGATTTTTCAGATTAATTTTTGAAAAGCCTTGAGTTTTGAAAAAATCGCGTGACCGCATTATTGCACCAAATGCTGCAAAATTTTCAGATTAATGAGGTTACAAAACTCGCTCATGATCAATACTGACCCTAAAAAATAAATGGTCGATTTTTTGCGTCATATGAAGCATTTGAAACTTGAGGTTTATCAGTGCGCATTGTGAAATAGAGAAATACTGCGATTTTCCGCGCTATTATTAGGAGGAGGAGAAAAAGATGCATCGAATGGTACCTGAACTGCTTGCCATTCTATGCTCTATGAGGCGAGAATAAGCGGAATATAATATTTGCTCGATTCAATATATATACTACAAAAATTCTGAAGTACAAGCCACTAAGCTTCAAATAATTGCTTTAGTTGGCAAAAGGTCTGCCCCATATAATGAATTTTGAAGCTCTACAAAAGTTTCATGTAGAAATTTTGAAAATTAGCGAAATCTAAACATGGTGAACATGGTTGTAATTTCTAGCAATAATCTCAGCACTCATATAATGAATCTCTCTGGGAATATAGCAGCTGGAAAGAGGAAGAAACTTTGGATCGAATACGACTTGAAGTGTTTGTTTATCTTCACTGTACGGGATTTGAGAATCATTTCAAAAAAACTGATAAAAGTTTTGCACCGACCTAATAGATGATGTAGTTATTAACGATTAATGGAAAGCAATTTTTTTTTGAAGAAAAGTAATAAGAAAAAAGAATTAACTTTTGCAGCAGCATTATTTGCCCACGCCAACTGATCGCCGTAATTATGACAGAACAGATATAATGAACAAACTATTGATGGAAATAAAAAATGCACAAAGGGAAGAGCGAGAACATCTTTAACGTGATTACAAAGAATTATAGAAACTTGCTGGCACTGTTTCCAAATAAAGGAGCAAAGCAACTGCTCAACTCGCAATCTTCCGATAAACAGAATACGATGGATACAATAACTGAATACCATTTATTGGTTAAGTAGAAGCTTGAGGTAATACTTTAAGCGTTAGTGAACTCTTCAATCTTAATTTTCCAGATTTCTCACACTTTCTCGATATCTACGAAAGCCACGTGCTTTAGTAATTAAATCTGCTGACACACTTGACAGTTATCGCGCGACATATCTGAGCAAGCGCTCCGCAAGTTAGGACGGGAATATAGGCAAAAAAAGATAGATGTAATTTTTTTTTTTGTCATCATTGCTTATCACCTTCAATTATCACCTGTTGTCAATCATCATAATTTCTATCATTTGACACATCACTTATCGCATATCACCATCTACCGGCATAGTTGTATTACCGATAAAAGTAAAAGCATAATTATTAATATACATGACTTACTACCAGAAAAGAAAAGAAGAACTAGAACTAAACACCGCATGAATGATGAATAAACAGAAAAATTCAGAGCAAATATCTGAAAAAAAAGGAGAAAGAAAAACAAGAAATACCAAGAAAGCGGACTTTGTCACCCCGTCTGGGCATCGCAACCATCAATGCCAATCATACCATGTACTGCGGACCACTAAATTGCTCTTTTGTTGTGTGTAATTTTTTTTGCAATTGTAGAACTTGCTGGTTGTCTTTTTTTTTTGACTTTGACTGACCAGCTCACTAATCTGAGCTTGTTCGTTTTTAATGTCCAAATAACAACAAAAAAAACTTCACTGCAAGAAGACTTTCATTAATCTCCCGATTCAGGATTTGACTGATATAACATAGCTGCTTTTTGAAAAACCAAGGGTTTCTAAAGAGGGAGCTGAGAAGAAAGTGGCAAAACGCAAGATGGGAAGGCTAGCTTACTTTCCTGGCAGGTGAGAAGCCGCTACTTTGTCGTTATCTACTAAGAAAGCCAAGGCAAGTTTCTAGAAGTGGCTCAGATATATTAATGATGAGTTTAGCTTGTAGTAGTTCTATGCTAGTCTGTCTTGTTTTTGTTAATAAATACTAGCATTTGCGAGTCCTTTTGAAATGAAAAATTCTACTGGTACGGTACGAACATCCATAATAGAAATGAAATGGAGGGATTACTGCATGCTCGTGTCAAACGACGGCCAGCGAAGATACACCGAGTGCACCGGCGAACACAATGCATTCCTGAATATGTTGAGAGCACAACATAGATTCCTTGTGACTGGGAGATAACAGCGGCGATGCACCTCTGACGATTACCCATGACAGAAAAAGATGCAGAACTTGACTGTCCACAGCAAATTTGAGCAAACAGCCAAAATAGCTGCAACTCTTGCACAATCTAATACAAGAAGGCGCTGGCTACATATCCGACAGCTCATAAAAAGACAAAGGTAACTACTTTTCTGGGGATGGTCAGAAGTCGAAGTGGCCAATCCATACAAGCTGCATACCATTGAATGCAGTATAAAATGCTGACTCTAAATCTGTCTTCCTTATCTGCAGAGCGCTTTTGTGGACGAAATTATAAGCCATTGAAGGCCATTATTTTGCTAAGAAATTGTGCATGTAAAATGCAAACTTGGCCGTACAAAGCCATTCTCGACTCAGTGTTGGACCAAAACATGCAACTAGGTCAGTTTAGATGACCCGTACCTAGATATGAGCTGAAACAGCAATAGTGTGCCTAATTTCGCAATTTTTGTATACGGTTTTTTCGCAGTAAAGCTGCTCATAACTTCGCCTACAAAGGCAATCTGCAGATGAAGGCAGATTTGAAATCAGCGTTCTATGCTGCATCGAATGGTATGTAGCTTGTTTGGATTGGCCACTTCGACTTCTGACCATTCCCTTGTAAGGACACGCAATATATCTGTTGCTGGCTCTTCCTGACATCAATTACAGGTAAAATTTCAACTTGTTTTTTGAGTTTTTGCATGCATTTTAAAGCCATGGGTAGTCGTCAATTTCCGAGGAATGGGGTCTATAATATTGGATTTTGCAATACTATGCTTTTAAAGATGCTCATTACAGTGCAGAATTAAGTGGAAAAGTTTGATTATGAAAATGAAATCGTAATTTCGTGCTTATGCTGAGCGGCTTCGAAACTGATAGATGCTCTGTGGTTGAAAACGAATGCCTCAGTATCGGTGAGTTGATGATTTTGTTACATTACTGTGTGGAAGGGCTGACATACCGTTGCGATGAGCACTGAATCAGCAATATAATCAGCAGATGATAGTGAAGTAGGCATTTGCGCTGAAATGTGTCTAAGAAATTACTATATTGGTTGCATGGTGTTAACTAAAGATGAGCAAGGTTGTAACAGGTACTTCTGCAAAATGATTGATATTTGAGTAATCACTTTCTATGATAGATTATACTAATCGAAATGAGGAGGAGTTTTCTGCTATTTTGCTGCATGCTACTGTTTGCAAAAATAGCAATGATGACAAACTCCATCAAAACTCTCTTAGTGAGACGAAAGTAAAAAAGTGTTTTTTTTTAATAATAAAGGAATAGGGAGCATGTATCACTGTTGCAGATGACAAGCAAATGCAGAATCATTTACTAAGCCGAAAAATAATCAATTTTTGTGCGTCATGATATGAAACATCCAGATAGTATTTCCTCAATTTTTCTGTTAAAGATGCAGAAAGGAGAGAATTGCCTTAGAAGGTAGATTGTCTGGCAATGCGACATCCTTTGCGAAAGGGGCGGGCGGTATAATTCAAGGCTTATGGCGGCGGATCTAAAGGTTAGAGCTAACGAGGGAAAGATACTTGGTGACCGTGGCCGTTTGCAGTGAAATGTATACTAGTAGGTGCGCCTTGGAACGCGATTTTAAATCTATGTTTATTATCTGTGCGACCCCTTGAACGAAGTTGTGCACTTTTTTCCATATTGATTTTGCGAGATTTAGGCAGTCAAAATCGTAAGTATAGAGGCTTTTTAAACTCTTAATCGGTGACAGTTTACCTGAGCTTAATGTGAAGCTTTACTGTATTTGTACGCTCTTTTATAGTGCATAAGCGAACATTCTAACGATTCTATTGGTGAATCCTGCATCATGAACTGTGCAAATTTTGGTGACAAGAAATGTTCGTAACTTCTTTTGAAAGGGCGCACAGCAGAAAATGAAAACAGATCGAACAGATTTAATGGTGTACGTTTCATTTCAAAAGGCCACGGTCACCAAGTATCCTTTCCTTGTAAGAGCTGTTAGGTTGTCAAGAAAATAACGTCGTTTTTCATAGCAAAGCCATGAGACAAATCCAAAAAAATATGTGAGAAGTGCCGTTCGATAGAGCAAAGGAAGCTCTACAAGATGATATCCGAACATTGGCAGAAGTTGTTGTTTACGCAAAGTTCAGAGTCAAAACATACGAGCAACTCGTGATGCCAAAAATTGGATTTTCGCCCTAGAGAATTACGCGAACCTCTCACTTGCTCCTGCACGTAAAAGACACATGCACTTATCCATAGGTACACTTGCTAAGTTTTTTCCATGCTTAGAAACCAGAAAAAAATTGATGTATGGAAAATGGCAGACTCCGTTCCCAGTAGTACTGGACTCCTCCCACATATGCCTTTGTATACTACAAAGCTTCGTAATTTCAACCATCAAATTTTGGCTTCGGGTGTGCTCTAGTTCACGAGTAATATTAATTTTACCCGGAAAAACCTAAAAAAGCCGACACTGTTTTCTTGGAAACCTATGGCCTGGCCCGACAGGGCTCCTTAGGGAAGTATTTGCAACATCGAATCGGATCTCTATATAAGGTATCTGGAGTGTTTGGTGTTTCGATAGACAGGGTATAATCATGGTACGAACAAGAATCCTCCGGCGTAGAAACTTCTTCTTGTACTATTGGCGTATTTACTTCGTGCTTGAATCACTTACAAGGGAAGGATAGTTGGATGCCGCGGCCATTCCTAATGATTTGTATACCAAAAAATGCGCCTTCGAATGCAGATTCTGAACCTGTGCTCGAAATCTGCGAAACGATCTTTTGAAGAAAGTTATGAACTATTTTCCTTGAAAATTTAGCCTACTTGGATAGTAAAAATCACCAGATTTGATCTAACCTACCGTTTGATGCTACTGAAGATAATTTTAGACGTGAATATATTTATTTGGATTATCTGGATCATATTCAGCATTTGGAAAGGAGAGAAAATTTTTTTATTGATGATTTTGACTCTCCGCAGGAACGCAATTCTTTTAATGAAAAAAAAATCATAACTCCATTCAGATTATCGTTTCGCAGATATGAAAGACAGTCTACGAACCAGCATTCAAAAGCGCATTTTTTGGTATACAAATCATTATGAATGGCTACGGCATCCAAGTATCCTCCCCCTGTTAGAGACCTTTCATACTTCGCTCAAAAACGTCCAAAAGTACTTAAAAGCCCCAGAAAGTGCAAGAACCACCTCTTTCACGTGCACAATAAGTGACGCTAGAGCTTATACTTTGGAGACATTATTTAATATTCAATTTAGCAACTAGCGCTAATCTTAAATTTGTCTTTGAAACCTCATAACGAGATAATGATGATACGGCAGTATCAACATGAGATCATGTTAATCATTCATTTATCATCTATCTCTATCTACTAAGAGGATCGAAAACGCTTTGCACACATTGTATAAACACCATGGGCACGTAGTAATCCCCCCTTCGTGATGGTCGTGACGTCCTAAACATCGCACGTCCCCAGTACGTGTCGTTTCGACTGCAATTCTTCCGGCGGCTATCTCTTATCAAGGCCGCGCGGTAAAATCGCTGGACGTCGTGACTGCAAGACGTGCTCGTCCGAGCGTAGAGGAAAAGCACGTCGTGAACGTCGTCACCTGAGAGGCAGACAAAGAAAGATAGTGCCTCCATCTCGGAGACGCAGGAAGGCGCAACCGAGTAGGGGTCGAGTACGCCGAGTTCGTCCTTGCGCAAGGACCGTCACACAGCACTAAAACGCACGCCATATGCAATCGACACTAACAGCTGACAGACCCCCAAATGTCAACGCGCTGAGCAACTTATTCTGTTTTCTGAGAACTTCTGCTGCTATATTCTTTGTGATCTGATAATGAGAAAGGCGAGTTTTTGGTTACAAATTGATTATAAATCTACTTATTCCTATCTTATCACATTTGATTTTCTTTCCATGTCGCAACTTATTTCCGCATGAAATTTTTCTGTGTCTTGGCTACCTCATATTTGCATTTTAGCACCTTTTTGTGAACTATATCTGCTTAAATGCTGTTCACTAGCTGCAGCGTTTCCTTTCAATTTGAGGCAGGGAATCGTCTGGCGTTATGGCTAATGGATTAGCTCCTGTTTGTATTGACCAGAGTAGCGAGTCTATTACAATATTCCGATTTGTCATAGGTATTGTCAATATGTTATGTTTTGCATTGCCATTTTTCCACTACTGTCAAAGACTTCAGCAATTTGTGTTTATTTATATGAAAAACTAACTAGCCAAAAATTTGCAAATGACAATCTCACATGGCACTCGTACCCGCCACCGTTAGCTCACCGGCGTCCAACACTGGCGCTGCACTATTCGCACCCCCTGTAGCAATACTAGTATGCCCTTGTTAGTAAACATGGTGGAAGCAGTGCTTACTCTTACAACTTACATGGAGACTAACTCACATTAAAGCTTGCTAATCGATTTGCTTGGAAGATGTCGCAAGCGGCTTTTCGGTGTCGCATCTTTGCTTCGCTAACTTCAACTCTGATTTCCCGAAATCGAAGAGATATCGGTAGGTATAAATGGCAAAAGATAGCTTGATTAAGAGCTGTTCATTCTTAGCATTCATTTTAGGTTCCCGTGACAGAATGAACGATGCTTCTAGTGCTTCGCAAGCAGCGATTTTATTTTCACAAGCTAAGATTGTGCACCTGATACTGAAATCCGTAACATCATGATCAACTGCTCAAGGCAGTTTAGACACTCTACTTCTTGACTGTAGTCCTTCCATGTGTTCCAGACCTTGTTGAGGACTAGCCATTAGAGGCTGCTATTTCGCGCGCCATTTTCAGGGATTCCTGCTTCTCGCTTTCGCCACTGCATACGTCAACGGCTGTCTCAAACCTACTGCGAAGAACCGCTCGTGCGAATTCCTGGAACCCCACTCTATTCGAACTAGCTGCTTCCCAGTAAGACAGCTCAGTCATTTTCACCTGTCACCAGTGAGCATCTCTACTGTTGCGCGATCTCAATGAGATTGTTGATTTACTCCAAAAACACTCAACCTTTACTTTGGAGAAATTGAACGAAGCAAGTGTGGTGAAGACGTTTGATAGTGCGAGATTCATTGTAAACGTTAAGGAAGGCATTGCTACCTAAACGTCAGGCTAACTAAAATGTTATAACAAACCTGGTTGGCTAAACAGACTAAGGACTACAATGCATTGCTCAGGTTTCATGAACAGAGAACATATGAGATAACTGACTATGTTTTAAAGATGAATCCGCTACTTTTTCTGCGTTTAATACAAGGCGCTATCCTCTTTGGCCACAGTAGATATCCCATTCCAGATAAAGGCCAAATTATGAAACTAATGGCAGCCAAGCTATCATCTATTCTACGACTGGGAGACGCGAGACCGCATTGCGGACACTGCCTATGAGTGCATAAATCTAGACGAGATAAACGACAAGTGTAAACTGCTAGGTACATGATTAAGCTTATTTAGACAATGTGTGCAATGCGGTCTCGCGTCTCTTAGTCAAAGAATGAATGATATGAAAATTATGCAGCCAAACTCACGTTTGTTGCACCCAAAAATGGCGAAGCAAGCAAATCATCAATGGTCAAACAGTGTGCACATTTTTGGGACACTCTGTATAATTATTACGTTTGTTTGTTTCACAGCAGTAATTCAGTCTAGTTTGTCTTAATTTTTCAGATAGTGGTCGATGCAAGACAAACACTAAAAATGGAAAATGGGATAAACGAGGTTTTGGCTGGGGCCTAATATTCCACAGTTTGGCAATTGTTTATTTGGTAAAATGACAATCAATTCTATCCTATAAGGAAACAAAAGTACATATGTGGTCCACTGAGAAATCTTGCTGTCTTTTAGAAATCAGTTCTCCACTTTGAAGGGCAGCGAGTCTACAAGCGAAAGATAGCTGACTATAACTCTTAAAGGCATCGTACACCCAAAATCTAAGTTACCCAGTTCTCTATACGGTGTATACGTAGGGCCCAGAAGAAGACCAACTGTGTTAGTCCGGTCTCCCAATGTCCCTTCTAAGGGAAAAACCCGCCTGATTCTCTTTGGTCTGCCTCCTTCCGATTTCACGACAGCGTAAGCTGCAGTTGCAGTTGCAGTTGCTTTTTGCGGTCCGCCTCCTTCGGACGACGAATCCACGAGAGCATACGCTGCAGTGCAGGCGAAAAATTGGGTGTACGATGATTTTAAGGAAGTATTGCCGATGGGACAACAAGATAAGCAAAAACAGAGCAAGGAAACGAGTGAGAAAAACCCTTAAAAGCAGCGTCCAGGCAAGTCTGGACACATGGGGATTTCACGTGGATAGTAATTTTGGGGCCCTATCTAAGCCACTGCCCAACCGGCAGCTCAGGTGGTGCTCTAACGGCTGAGATATCCCCCTCGGAACTGGACCCCGCAATCGTGTTTCGCATGGATTCATAGCGCAAAGCGTGTGTCCTGGCGCGAAACTGCCATGAATCCATGCGAATACTATCGCGAGGTCCAGTTTCGAGGGGAATATCTTAGCCGTTAGAGCAGTACCTGCGCTGCCGCATGAGCAGTGCCTTAGTTAGGGCCCCAAAAGTACTTTCCATGTAAAATCCCCATAGGTCCAGATCTGTATGGACGCTGCCTTTGAGAAACTCTTTTCTATCCGGGAAAGCGAATTGAGGTGGAAAAGAAGCAGTCCTGTGGTTTTTTGAACGTTTTGTTTTTCATAAAAAGAAAAGGGAGTAAATAGCATATAGTGAGACTCCCTTCATAGGCAGAGAAACCAAAACCGACTAGAGTGCTACTGTTGACAGGAAAAGGACGCCAGCTTCTGCAATCTCTGCAATCATGAAATCAGAGTGACCCTTGCGATTCTAGAGATTTTTGGACTATTCTGCCAAAAGAAAGGTGTTTCTCACACTGACAGCTTCCACAGGGAGACTATTTAAGTTTTGACTAAGCGTACTAAGAAGGAGTCAAAGAACTGCTTTTCATAAACCTTTTCCTACCTCTAGTGAAACTGTCGAAGTTTGACAGTCTGGAAAAATCTTGTATTCCTACCACAAAGCGGTAGAATCCTCCAACGGAGGCTGCACATAGGTATAGGCTGTATCAGCCAGCATCGGTCCTGCGCCAGTACGACTTGCGACGACGCGCCGTCGCAAGCGACGTGCCTTGACGCGTAGCAAAGTTCGCACGCGTCACACCGCACCGTCGCAAGTTGCCGCAGGCGCGACTCGCATAACCGATGTTGGCTGGTACAGCCTATAACAATGAAACAACAGAGCGTTCTGCCATTCGTGGTCATAAATGCGCGCAGCATGTAATCGCATCTAATGTGAGCAGCAACAATTATATCTCGTGTGTACTCAAATTACAACTGGCTAGAGTAAGTTACATCAAGGTCTTTAACATTAACAATGTGACACAATATTGAAAAAAGGCTGCAAAGCCGACGTCGAAAGTTATATCGATCAGTTTGCCATCATCTATTAGCAAGGTCTTGAAAGGATTAACCGACAAACAAATATGCACATATTAGGTTGTCCGGAAATTAATGTCCGTTTTGGTTTTCAACCGCAATAATTCATAATTTTTTCACTCCTGAATGGCTTTCAAAGTACCATTTGATAGAGCAAAGCAAGCTCTACAAGAAGGCTTTCTTGCTTTAGCAACAGCTCTAATCCTACCTAAAAATCGAGCCAAAAACTAAAAAAATTCGACTGCCCGAAAAGTCGAGAGAAATTGTAACTCAGTTCATAAAAATCCTGCAAAAATTCTAACTTGCTCACGTAAACACTATCCACATAAGACATCTACGTACGCCATTGCCGTCCTATTTCACTTTTTGGAAATCAAGAAAACGGAAAATTTTGTACATTTTTCAAAGTGATGCTGTGCAGTCCCCACATGCGTAAATGTGTATTACAAAGTTGTAGAAGTACTAACGTAAATTTTCAGCTCTCTACAGGCTTCAGTTCTCGAGAAATGTCGAATACAGTTTTCCCTGGTCATGTGGTCCAGCGAAAATTGAGCTGAAATTTAGATTTCTCGAGACTGAAGCTTGTAGAAAGCTGGAAATTTACGTGTACTTCACAGGTTTGTGTAGTATACAACTACTTATGTGGGGACGGCACAGCTCACTTTGACAAAAGCATGAAAATTTCGGTTTTCTTGATTTCTAAAAAAGGAAAAAATACGGCATCGGCGTACATAGATGTCTTAAATGAATAGCGTTTACGTGAGCAATATCAACGAAAAAAACAGAAATACAAAAAATAAAAACTATCTAATTTCTGCTTCGATCCTAAACACTAAACGGAAATTAGAATAAAAACAGTACGGCCTTCCCTGGATCTCATCAGTAGTGTGGGAAGGCCGTATGAAAAGCAAACATAAAAGAGAAAAACATAAAAAGACTAACCTAGGCTTCCTTGGGGGTGAGGGGGGGGGCGGGAATTTTCTTCTGAAAAGAAGAAAACATTGGCGTGAAGTGCGATAAACCGAAAAGTCTTTTATACGAAGAAATATGCTAGACTGATATTTGTTGTGAAATGATGGACCTTACAAAGCTGGAAATTTCTAGAACAGAACGATTGGGTCATCATAGAAGTGATCGTAATTGAAGCATATAAACTTTGTTGTATGTGTGCGTATGTATGTGGTGTGTGTCGTGTGTGTTGTATGTGCGCGTGTGTTTGGGGTGTGTGTTGTGTGTTATGTATGTGTGTTGTTGTGTGTTGTTTGTTGTGTGTTGTTGTTTGTTGTCTGTTGTGTGTTGTATGTTGTGTGTTGTGTATTGCGCGCTGTGTGTTGTGGGTTGTGTGTTGTGTGTTGTGTGTTGTGTGTTAGGTTGTATGTTGTGTGTTCTGTGTTGTGTGTTCTGTGTTGTGTGTAGTGTGTTGTGTGTAGTGTATAGTGTGTTGTATGTTGTGTGTTGTTTGTTGTGTGTTGTTGTTTATTGTTTGTTGTGTGTAGTGTGTTGTGTGTAGTGTGTTGTGTGTAGTGTATAGTGTGTTGTATGTTGTGTGTTGTTTGTTGTGTGTTGTTGTTTATTGTTTGTTGTTTGTTGTGTGTTGTGTGTTGTGTGTAGTGTGTTGTGTGTTGTGCATTGTGCGTTGTATGTTTTGTGTTGTTTGCTGTGTTGCGTGTTGTGTGTGTATGTATGTGCGTGTGTGTGGTTACGTTGTAACCGTGAAGATACTCTCAATAAATTCTTTTAAATTCTTTTCTTGTATATCCATGCAGTATTTTGTACTTATAAACTTATTACGATGAATGCATTTGAATAAACAGCTTAGAAGAAGCTCATGTGTGTATTTATTGTTAACAAGAAGGTGTCGGTTGAGTTTTCTGATTCTGTCAACGAAATCGTTTTGTAAGGTACAAGTTCTAGCTACTCTCTGTGATCTCCGTGTAAATCTCTGTGTATATTACTGACTTTTTGACTTGAAGTGAAATGTTTGAATCGTTGTGTGGAAATCTTAGTATTCTGTATTCAAAACTTTCTGTTTTATTATACAGGGCGTCCCAAAAAAATGTATCGAACGTTTGATCGTTAATATCTCTCTTCTAAAGGAGCCTTTTCTCTTGCTTCAGGTACCAATCTGTAGAGCTGGCTTCAACTTAGATTTGCATTATAGAACGAATCACTCTTTTCTCTTCTTTACTGTAGGATTACGGTAGAAATTTCAAAAAGGGTTTAAGCAATGAAAGGCCATATTTTGCTTTAGAAAGGAAACAAAACAGCCTGAAAGCCTCTACAATAGGCTAATTAGAGTTGCTGATTATAAATGTAAAGTTCCCAACTTATTATGATGTTTTATTGAAGAGTTATGCCAGGTAAGAGGTAGCGGCCATTTATTCAATGTTCCTAAAAAGTGCGGTTACACCGCTTAGAAAGCTTCGTAAATTTGAGAATAGTTGAGTATTGAACTCAGCGTCCATAAAAACCCCTATACACAAGTTTTCACAATTTTTTGAAAAATTTTGAAACGGCAGCTTTTTCCACATTGACACCATATGTTTCAAGTTTCTACCGTAATCCTACAGTGATGAAGAGAGATGGGTGCTTCGTTCTACAACGCAAATCTAAGTTGAAGCCAGCTCTACAAAACGGTCCTGAAGCAAGGCAAAAGACTTCTTGGGAAGAGAGATATTAACGATCAAACGTTCGATACATTTTTTTGGGACAGCCTGTATAATTTAGTCGTTATTCTATCTCTTTCTATGCCAACAGTAAGGTCTAGGTAATTGCAGTTGTAATTATCAATATGTGTAGTTTCTAAAGATAATGTGTATTCTGAAACTTGATTCAGTAGGTTAAGTATGAATTCATCTGTTTTATCATGTATAATGAGAATATCGTCCATATATCTAAAAGGCACAAAGTTTTTGAAAGAATATACATATGAGTTTTAACATATTTATATTCATAATAAGATAATGCAAGATCCGCTAGTAACGGGCTGTAGTTATTACCTTGTGGCACTCCTATGACTTGTGTGAAAGTGTATTCTGCAAATTTACAAAAACTATTTTTCAGTAGAAAGTCGATAATGTACAACAAATCGTGTATATCATAGTATCTGCAATTAGGTTTATCTCTTGTATTAGTGTAGAAGACAGCGAACCCATTACATGAAGTAAACTGTTTACTTGAATTCTTGAAACATATTTTTAATATTTCTATCAGATTGTTCATTATATTGTTATGTTTAAAGTTGTTGAACATGTCTGTAAAATCTGCAGAGAATAATTTCATATTTTGGAACATGGTGTTGTTGAGTGTGTAACTTATGTCCGTATTATTGATAGACCAGAAGCCACTGAAATTTTTATTGCGTGTCTTAATTGAATTAACGTAGTATTCAAAGTGTTTTCCAATGAAAATGAGTATTTTACTTAGTTCTATTGCCATAGGTTTTGTGCTACTATTATAAGCTCCTGTTATGTATCTATATTTAATTGGATTTTTGTGTAATTTTAGTAGTTTATAAACTAATGGTATCTGTGGTTGGGATATACTTTTAAGTTTGTATGTTTCGCAAAAACTTTTATGTCTATTCAATATTTGAGAGTCATTCAGATTCATGGTTAGTCTGTATGTTTTATTTGCATCTTCGATGATATTGATCTTACCATTGGTTAACTCTATTCGCATATTACGGCTGAGGGTTGTTAAATAATATTTTTTACAAATGATTCCATAATTATTACTAGCTTTATCTGTAGGGCAAAATATAAAATGGTTTTGTAAGTCTGTAAGAAATTGTTTATTTGGTTTTGGGATAATGTCGTGATAGTTTTTATCATACATGACAGGTTTTAATTTTTGCTTGAGCTTTTTCTCTATGACTGATTTTATAAAATTTATAATTTGTGAATTGATTTTGTATTTAGCTTTAATAGTTTTTGCAAACATATCTGTAGTAGTTTTTACCCACTTAATCAACGTTTCTTTATTGATTTTACTTGTTAATCTAAATTTTGTACCTTTGTTAAATATATTTCTTATTGAAAAGTTTTTCAAAATGGATAGGTCTCCACTTACTATATGTTTGTGATGTTGATCTACGTACCTGATATATTCACTTTGGTTGCATATGCAATCTTTGGCATTGCAATCGATCAAATCTTTGGTAGTTAAGTTTCTTAGGAGTTTATTGTAATTGAAAAGCTTGCTGGAAATGGGTTTATCGTATTGAAAGATTACCCTGAATGGTTTGTAATCAACTTTTGAATTTGACCTAATAATGTTTTTTAATTCACTATCATTTACTGTCATGTTAAAATTGATATTATCTATAATAGGATGTATATATTTAGTTTGTAAGGGAACTCTTTCTATAAATATTTCTTTTCCTTACATTCTTTAGAATTGAATTGAAAGTAACATAAAATACAAATCAAGGCGATTCGGTTTTCTTCTATAATGTTGGCAATGGTATGTGTGTTATAACACAGATGTATTAATTTTTTGATAGTGGATAGTTTGAGTGAGTGAACATATCTATAGAGATTTGTTTCCCCGTTGATGTGGTTTATATTTTCTATTATAGTGTCTAGATTAGCTTTTGCTTTTCTATTTTTACTGTGATGTTGTTTATCTGTATTGGACGTAATTGATTTTTTACTTTTAACTCTTTCCTTCATAATTGTGAGACTGTAATAAGGATGATTGGGTTTATAGTTCAAGGGGTTTGCTAAGTTTGATATATTTCCATAACCTTTTATATTATCGTTTGATCCAAAAGGGTGTGGAGTCATCAAAAGTTTTATCCAAAATAATTCTTTTTCTAGAAGAATGGCTTTATCTATGTTTTCAGGTAAACTATCTAAAATTGTGAAGCTGACTTGATGATTTTTACAACGATTACTGAAATGTGCATAAAGGTAGTTGTTGATGTCATTTTTATCAATATGATAGATATTTTCTCTTATCCTTTCTTTTATTTTTCTGGTTGTAATTCCTACGTACTGTTTTTTTGCATTCTTGACAGGTGATACAGTATACAACATTTTTGGTGTTACATGATGTATGTTCACCAAGATAAGTAGTGACTCTTAATGATGTAGTCGAGGATGTTATTTCATTATCATTCCTGATAAGATTACAATATTTGCAGTTGTTACTGCAAGAATGAAAGTTTTGTGTTACCAAAGTTTTTAATGTAGAATTGTTTGGTGTGCGTATCCCTGCATTTAATGAAACTTGTGGTTTTATAATAATTACTACTGCTAACAACCCCGAATGCAAATTGGACATTTTTTGGTGACCTATAATCTAAGCGTAATGGAAGGTCCATTTCATAGGCAGAGGAACAGTGATTTCGGTAGGGCTGCTACCTGGGCTTGGCACACCCTTAATTCTATGGATAAAGGTAAAGGAGTGAGTGAAAGCGTAGAACTGACTCTTTTGGAGGCGTGGAAGCTACTATTCCTTGCCGGCTTACCACTGGTATAACCCCATCAAGAGAGTCCCTCTTTTTTGAAAGAGGGCAGGCCCTCTTATCTAAGAATGTGTGAGGATTACGGCGAAGGATGTTAGGGAGAAATGGTTAAAGTAAATAAGAAAAGAATGAAAGAGAAAGAGAAAGAATTTGGTGTAATAAAGTGCTGCAGTCGCAGCTCCCAGAGTGAGCAGGGATTTGGAATCAGGGCCCGGCACGAGCTTGTCAAATGACACGCTGGAAATCGTTTTCGGCAAAAAAAGCAAAGGGGAAATCGTTTTTGCGGGGTCCGGGGCGGAGCCCCGGAAAAAAAATTGGTAGTGCACGTTCTCTGCTTAATAACATGTTATGTGCCTCAACATGCGAAGACTGGAGTTCGCGCGCGTCAAACCGCGCCGTCGCTAATTGCCGCACGCGCGACGTCGCTCAAACGAGCTATTTGTAACGGCATACATGACTAGTTGTCAATGTACGCGTCACGGTATGACACCAGATTTTATAGGCGAACGGAGAGAGGCTAGTGGAAACAAAGTATGAAAATTTATGAAAAACTTATGTGAACGGGACGAGTAATAAGCATTTTTTCCAAAGATTTTGCAAAATTGGTAAATGAAGTTGTAAATTCAAATGGCTCGTTCGCAACGCGCAGATGACGATATGGTATGAAACTTGGTAGGCACGTGGACACAAGCCTGTAGAAGCTAACTTAGGAGTTTCATTGAAAAATTATGCGACTGAAGGTTGTGGCAAAGTTTTTTCTGAAAATTTCCCGCTACCAAAGAAATGGAAAAATGGCTCGTTTGCAACGCAGAGGCGACAAAATCGCGCGGGATTCGGTGTGTATATGCGCAGTAGGACTAAGTAACAAAGTATGAAAAATTATGAAAAACTTATGTGAATGAAGAGTTTCCCCAACTTATTTCCAAATTAGCTTGTCATTTGACAAGCTAATGACAAGCTGAGCTTGGCAAAACTCTCATTTCACAGAATTTTTTCAAAATTTTTACATAAATTTACTCTACGCCTAAAGATTAGTATATACTGAGAATTTGGTTTCAAACCTCCTCCTCTCCTCATTGCTAGAGGCAAAAATAGCCTCTACAGCCCCGTTTCCTAAGGAGGAAAGCGCGCTCCAATCGAACGGCGTATCGCTGGGTCCTTTAACGACGTCTATGTTTCATCACTTACTAGTTCTTTTTACGCTGTTTCCACCTTTTCACCTTCCTCCTTTGCTTTCGCTGTATTCATCGGCGTATTACTAGTTTTTGTCATTGTTGAGGGTGTACTAAAGGCTGTTGTGGCTGATTCTGCTAAAGGCTGCTTTGTTGCTGATTCTCAAGGGCAGGCAATTCTTGCAACAGCTCTATTTTCTCAAAAATTAGAGAAGATTTTTATTCGGATGATCAGAATTTCCATTACCTTTCCAGCATTTTCAAACTCTCAGTCTGTAGTAAGCGGTCATCTTACTTACGTTGTTCTAATCTGTGCCTGTCCTATTTTCATTATCACTGTCACAGCATTTATGGTCGTCAGCGTTACGGGCTCATATTGTCGTGTATTCCTTCTATTTTTTTACCTCGTTTGCCTTATTTAGGTGTTCTTGATCGATTTGCTAGAATTAGTGTCTCTTCTCAGTGGGATCTAGAATGTGCATACTACTTCTCTGTCTTTTAGCGAAGGCAGCATGCGCAGCACCCTTTACCTTCTACTGCATATTTTAGTTCTTTTTGCAAATTACCCTCAAACCGTTCTGTTCTGGGAGTAACGTCACTGTCTGCTTCATCCGCCGCCACCTAATCGAAATTGGATGAGTCGAAAGGTACTAGTTCTTTCTTATGTTTGCGTTGTTCATTTTAATTCATCCATTTGTTTTGTTCTTAATTTATTAGAAATTTCCATTTTATTCTGTCAAAGAATAAGCCTTTTGTACGCTTCACATTCGCTTGGGTTTCTGATGGGTGCTTGCACTTCGAGAAGTTAGCGATGGGGCACAGGGCTAGGAAAGAATTGGTCAATTCCTTATTTCCCTTAGGCCCCGGACAGACTTCACGCGACTTAATCGTCGCGATTCAATCGCCTAATCGCCACCTTGTATAGCACCAAGATTTCCATTCATTTTCATTTCACATTCAAAAATTTCGGGCTGGAAAAGTATCACAACCGAATGCAAGTTGATCGGCATGGAATGATGTTGTAACAGTTGTCTCGTCGCGACGATCAAATCACGTGAAGTCTGTCCGGGGCCTTACAGCGATTGCAATTTGATTTTTGTACTAGGCATGCAAAAGTGAAAATGAGGGAGAAATCAAGTTTGCAAAACAGCATTTTGGGGGCATCTGGTCAAAAAAAGCTAGAAGACATGGTCGATTGATAAGGAAATGGAACGCTGTATGCGTCTGGAGCACCTTGTATAGCATCAATCGATCTTAATTGAGTTTCGCGTATCCAAAGCATTTTTTCTTGAAATACTGTCTAACAAACGTGTTTAGAAAAGCTGTTTCTTTTGAATCCGTAATCATGTTACCATCGCTATTCATGGCAGCGCATTTCCAGATGGTTGCCGAAGTAGTGCCATCTGTGCGGTTTTCAAGGTCTTTAGTATGTGTACAAACACCATAGGTTCGTTTTCATACAGACTTGTGTATTGGGATATACTGAGTGGTTTTTCAGTGGTGTTCTGAACTCTGAAAAGTTTGGAGCCTATGTTCCCGATCACAAAGAAGGCGAACGTTTGCCTGTTTTATCTTTCCGGTGAGTTTTAAATTTCTGCCTAAAGTGCAAGTACTTCTGCACTTTGGCTTTTTATCCTTTTTTTCTCATGGTTTGTCTATTTGAGTTAGCAGCGATAGCACCTTTTTCTTTCAGTTGTGGTTGTTCTGTTCTTGTTCGACAGTGTGAAGCCTGATGGGTTTTACTTAACTTATGATTTGTGGAATCAAGGTTAGTTTTCTTCTGTTGATTTTTTCAGTCCAGGAGTACCTTTTAAACTTTTATGTTAGGTGTGAAGTACACCTGTTATCGTTGCTTCATCGAGCAAAGGCGCTCCACTTTCGATTATATTTGACTGTTCTTCCTTGTTACCGTAAGTATCATTCAGGCTCCGGCCAGACTTCGCTTAAAAGCGCCCAAAAGCGTTCATAAGCACCCAAAAGCGCCCAAATTTCTCTAACTTCTCTCATCTCTCCACACACGAGAAAGTGAAGAGACTTAGGCGCTTTTGAGCAAAGTCTGGCAAGGAACTAAGCATCTTTTATCCCGAAGTATCTGCGTTCAGGCTAGTCCCATCTGAGATTAGCACTTTGCAATTCTCGGTGTTGCCACATCCAGCAGACGTAAAGAAGAGCAGACCTTTGGGAGTATTGGCGTTGTTTTCATTACCTGATGCGAGATCTCATGCTGATGCACCCGAATCGGGCTTCACGTTCCGCGCGGCTTGATATTGAGAGTTTGAGTTGACGTTCGAGTACTACGGTGATTGTCCTTCTTTAGCTTTGAACGATGAAAACTTCTGTGATTTGCTCTTCTTATCGCTGTTTTCGTTATTGTATTACTTTAGGTCACCTCATTTTGGTTTTCTATTGCTAGTTTCTCCAAACATGAATTATAATAAAGAACGAAAGTGTCAGCAAATACACAAAAGTCATTTCTTTGTTGCATCTGTAAGAGCTCGATGTGCTATTATACGCACTTTGAAAATTGGATTAAGAATTTGAATTGCACATTCGGCATGAGTGTGAACGTCGCAAAGATACCAAATCTAAAACACATTATTGAAGTAGAAGTAAAGTAAACAGCTTTCGAGAAGCCAAAAGCTCCAAAGAGTTTAAGCTCCATGATCGACGATTTATGGTTTTTGACCTATTGCAGTACTGAGTGAGATTTCTTCAATCATTTTGAATGACTGAGCCATCCTCAATTCGCCGCAAATCTAATATTCAATTTGGTTTCTTTTTTCACGAGGTAGCTGGTCATAAATTCTAGTACTTCTAATACGGTGCAATTTTTTCGACTTCGTTGCAGAGATCTTTAGTATGATCTCATTTGTTTTTGGGTACTGTCATAAATGAATTTTGTTTTTTCTTCAATGGAACTTGTTCTATGGGTAAAGTGTTCACTGCGCAATCACTGGAACCAATTTTTGGGTCAAAGGGGTATTCGTAAAAAAATTTTGAGGTCAAAGGGGAATTCGTTTTCAAAAACCCCTTTTGACAACCTCGTGCCGGGCCCTGTTTGGAATGTGAGAGGTCAGTATGTTTTGGTTGTATCATTTGTTGTTATGTCTATTATTATGTATATTGATATGGTAGCATGTGTGCGTGTATATGTATGTGTATATGTGTAAATAAATAGTATATTATGTGTATGTGTATTTGCCTATGTGTTTGTATGTAAATGATATATGTATGTGTACGTGTACAAGCAGTTATTCCGAGCATTTTTGTTTTTTGTGCGTTTATGTATTGTACGTGTATGTTTTATGTGCGTTTATGTGTTTGAGTATATGTGTATGTGTATGTATACATATGTGTGTATGTGTATGTGTATATGTATATGCATATGTGTGATGTGTATGCGTATGTATGCGTGCATGCATATTTTATGTTTGTAAGTTAATGTGTTTGAGTATGTGAGTGTATGTGTAAGTACATTTATGTTTGCGTATGTGCACGTGTATGTGTGTATGTGTATGTGTATCCGTATGTATATGTGTATCGTGACGTGTTTTTGTATGTGTGCATGCCTATGTGTATCATGTGTATATGCATGTATATGTGTATGTGTATGTTATGTGTATGTTTATGCGTATGTGTGTAGGTTTTTTGTGTATGTGTACGTATACGTACATATTTTTATGTATATATCAGTGGCGTACCCAGGATTTCGGCTCGGGGGGAACGCGACAAAAAATTTTTTCTAAAGAAGGTGCGTGGCGTTAGCCACGCACTCTGAAAAATTTTTGGGGGTGCTTCCCAAAGTTTTTTCGGGTCCCCGACCCCTAAAATTTGGAAAAAGGGGGCGTGGCGTCAGCCACGCCTCCGAAAAAAATTTTTTTACAAGGCTAATTTGAATTTTTAAAAATTTTTAAAAATTATTTTAATTATTTACAAAAATAAACAAGTCACTTACACATTTTTATAACCCATATAAGTAACTTTCAAAAATTTCGCGACCCATTCTCGGGGGGGGGGCGCGCCCCCCCCCCCTCGGTACGCCACTGGTATATATATGTATAAATGTACAAGTCTGTGTGTATGTATGTATTGTAAATGTACGCTTATGAGTGAATGTATATACGTATGTGTGTAACTGTATGTAAATATGTGTGTTTATTTCTGTGTACGTATGTGTATTCATTTGTATGAGAATGTGCATGGTATGTGTGTGTTCGTGATATATTTGTTACATGTACAGTGCATGTGTATATTTATGTATGTATGTATACGTTCGATGTGTTGAGTTTATGTGTATATGTGTATTTTGCATGAAGATGTAAATTTGTGCTTTCTAAATTTATGTATGAGATTTAATGAGTTGTGTATGTGATTTTGTGTATGAGTCTGATCTTTTATGTGTAAGTTTAAGTGTAAATATATGTGTACGTGTATGCATGTGTACGTATATGTCTGCCAGTTTTTGATTGTGGTTTAATTGTATACTGCATTGAATGTGTAATCTGCGTTGGGTGTGGAGTTAGTTGAATAAGTGTGATATGTTTGATGACTAAAGTCTGGTGTGTAAATTTGTAGTATTTATTCAGTAAAATTCTTGAGGGGCGGGGGGGGGGTGCTTTTGACACTTCTGTATTGTGGACTTACATAACTTTCCATAGTTTATTGCGGAAGGTGTATATCGCATGTTTTCACTCTTGTCGTATTCTCGGGTTTATTGTGTAATTGCAGAATCCGTGTTGTCTCGTTTGGTATTTCGTAATCGGTTTTTGATACGTTCAGTTTTTCAAAGTGATGGTTGGTTGGAAGTGGTAAAATCTGCTTTTTGTTTCAGTATGTAAGCCAGTTACACAGACAATCGCCGGGGGCAGGCGGGCACCGGAAAAATAGATTGCTGATCTTTCGCACCCCGCCCGCGGATTTTTTGGAAAGCAGTCAGGACTTTTCGGAAGACCGCTTGCTGAGTTCTCGATTCCTCAGAGATTCAGCAATATATCTGCAAAAGATAAGAGCGAAAAAAACTCAACAGGCGGTCTCTCAAAAATCCGCTGACTCAGCAAGCGGTCTTCCGAAAAGTCCTGACTGCTTTGCAAAAAATCCGCGAGCGGGGTGCGAGAAATCAGCAATCTATTTTTCCGGTGCCCGCCTGCCCCCAGCGATTGTCTGAGTAGATGTGATGGCTTGTTCTGGTATATTAGATGGCCGGAATCTATTAGGTTGTCCCAAAAGTTCTTGCGCCGGATTTTCAAAAAATCATAACTTCCCTGCCACTCAATGGACTTTATAGAATTCAATTTCATTTGAAAGAGGAAACCTTTCTCATTACAGCAGTTCCTTTGCCATGACTTGGTATTAGAAAGTTCCAGAGATAGAGGCAATTGAACGAAATCAGTCAAGATTGGCATTTTTCAAGCTGGATCACGAAAAATTCTGGAACTATTTTTATTTGATAGAGAAAATTCTGCACATTACAGTGGTACCTTTTTCATGAATTGAAGCGAAGTAGGTCGAGAGTTAGAAGCAAACAAAGAGAATTTCTTCAGTTTTGCAATTTTTGATCATGCTCAAAAAAGCTTACAGACGGCACAGAAAAGGCGAAAAAGTCACAAACATGGGTTGTGTGACCTTCCCTTTCTAGCTGAGCAAAAATCGTGCTAATCGGAAGCAATTTTGATTTTCGTGATTTTTTCGGATTTTCGGGTCTGCGTTTTTCACGAAAATCAAAATTGCTCTGGATCAGCTCGAAACTCACTCAGCTAAAACGGGAAAATCGCAAAACCCATGTTTATGACTTTTTCGCTTTTTTTGTGACGCTTTCAAACTTTTTTGAGCATGCTCAAAAATTGCAAAACTGAAGAAATTCTCTTTATTTGCTTATAACTCTCGATCTACTTGGTTTTGATTCATGAAAACGGCACCACTGTAATGTGCAAAATTTTCTCTATCAAATAAACATACTTTCAGAATTTTTTGTGATCCAGCTTGAAAAATGGCGATCTTGACTGATTTTATTCAATTGCTTCTAGCTTTGGAACTTTCTGACGCCGCTTCACAGCAAAGGTACTATCGTAAAAAGAATGGTTTCCTCTTTCAGATGAAATTAAAATCAAGAAAATCCATCGAGTGGCAAGGAAGATATGATTTTTTGAAAATCCGGCGCAAGAACTTTTGGGACAACCTAATACATGTTTTGTCGTCAAGAGTTGCGTCAGAAGTAGTTGGCAAAAGTAGTCGGGATGTTATGTTGTTCTATCAAGGTATATTACAAAGCTTGTATAAGTTTATATTGGTTCTATACTAATAATGTAGGTTTAGAAGTCGTTCTTTCGATATTTCTTACTGTATCTTCGAGTAGTATCGAAATGGACAAAATCCCACTATGCACGGCTAATGCACAAGAGGTATTGGCACTTTTCAAACTTGTGTGTTTTATATTGTTGTAATGTTTTTCCTTTTATTACTCCTGAACTATCTCAATTGATGTTTAGTTTATGCTTACTACTTACAAAAAGTTTGTTTTACTTGTTTACGTCCAATCGTAAGTAGTTGACTGTCGTATGGTTATACATGTGCAATTACGGAACTTGTTTATATTTTATAATGCATTACGAAATCACTTGGCATAGTGTTTTAAACTAAACTACCTAATTTATTTCAATGTGGCAGGTTTCATAACCATTTATGTTTCAGTATAATGCGGATCCAGCTTTTCTCCATGCCCTGAAGAAGTATGACATCAATTTTACCAATGGGATGTTTACAATTTTTGAGGAGTTGTCTAATTTGTGTGTATACGTTACGGAACAGTACTGCATTGGTCGATATATGCTCTATCGAGGTGAGCAACATATTATTTATATCTGTATCTAATATTTTGATGTTTGAGTTGTGAGACCGAGAATCTTGCCGTCTTTTGTTTTATTTTTTAGGTACAAAGTGGTATATGTCTTTGTGATGTCTTTTGATTCTGAAAAGGTATGCTGATTTTTGGCTTCATCTGTTTCTAATCACTGCAGGCACTATTTATTTACAGGAGGATTGTGACAAAATTGCCTTTTCAATCGTGTTGTATGTAAAGGGATGCATATTTCTCATGAACTTCCTTATCGTAAGTGACCGAAGTATTGTATGAGTGTAAAGTGCTGCCAAGTATATCCGAAATGGAGTTTTATTTTGTTTTATGTTTATTGAATAGATTTTGTGTGTGTGTTTTATATATAAACAAAGAGCAATGTTTTTTATGGATCAATTATAAAGTCAGGAGGTCCTAAAGTGAACGACTTAGCTGAGTATCAAATGTTTTCTATTTTTGGGCTAGAAATTGATGAAGGTATAACATGGATTATTGTTAAGTCCCACATTGTACTAATCCTTCTTTCAAAACTTTCAAGAAGATATGAAGCTTTTGTATTATTTTGCTATATTATATCATGTTTTTCAGATTCAGATAATGAATCCTCGTCAAGAGGCATTCCAGGAGAACATTAACAAGCGTGTTCTCCTCGACTGGGTAAGAATCGTGGGGTTGGAAAACCCCCACAAGAAAACGTATAATCGCGTGCTAGCGGACTTCGCACACAATATTTTAAAGTAAGTTAGATTATTAATGATTGTCTGTGTATAATTGAAGTACTTTTTAGATATCCTTCTGATAAGCCGCTTCCTTTTTCGTGGCCAACAGGTGCCGGCGTCTTCAAGGGTATCTCTGCCATAAGAGTAAGTTTTGAGATATAGTTTAATTGGAAAATCACTTCATTCAGGCAAGGATAAGCTACGACTGCTGGAGATATTTTCTAAGTGAGGGAAGAAATCATCTGTCGACTTACAACGCAACAAATAAGAAGGATATCAAAATAATCAAGGAACAGACTATGAAAGTTTCGGACGAAGATTAGGGTGAGTGTTGTTTTAGATTGCAGGTTAGAATTATATCGTTTATTATAGGTCGTATATACGTAAGTTTATCCGAGACGTACACTCGGCGTGTAGAAGAAAATGTCCCGACGTTGTATTGAAAAAAGGTGTACTACACATAGGGAAAGAGTATAAGTTTTTGCAAAATAAACACACCAGCAATGACTGCGTATCGTTTCAATATCAGTCTACGAGATTGGCATGGACTTCCACTAGAGGAGATGTTCATAGCAGCCGAAAAAGAAGCAATAGCGGTAGGTTGGTTATACTTTATAATGTAAAATTAGGATGAAATATTTTAGAAGGGAGAAATAGAAAAAGGTGGGCTTCGTTTAACTGGAGTAAATCTTACGAAGCCACTTGTCTCCAGTGAAGAGATAGAAGAGGTAAGAAATAGTATAATATGATATTAAGGTTTATCGAGAGATTCCTTCGAGTTACTTACAGGGTCCTGAGAGAAAGCGACCAAGAACTGAAGAAAATTCCGATCCTACCAATCAAGTCAAAAAAACTGTGAAGTTCAAACTTCCTATTATGACTAGATTTTGGTCTTCAGAAAATTTTGAGTTTTCTTTCGATTTTCGATCTTATGATTACTTGGTTGTTTTCAAGTTAATGGAAAATAAAAGTTTGTTCTTTGATTGTGTTTCAAAGTTTGGATATGAGTATTGATTTGAAATTCTAATGAAACAGAATACGAGAAGGTAAGAAAGTAAGAAAGTAAAGGTTAAGAGTACAAACAATTCATCCGTCTATGCGACGGGAACGAGCAGTTGCTCGTAAGGAAAGCCAAGTTTGGCTATGAGGCGATCGCCTCTTATTCGTGTAAAGTGTGTGATAAGACTAAACCCTAACAATAGGTACCAAATCTTGAATGGACTAGGGTTTTTCTCTGATATCCATTCAAAATTTAGCACTAGTAATATACAACGAAAAAAACAGAAATACAAAAATTAAAAACTATCTAATTTCCGTTTCGACCCTAAACACTAGACGGAAATCAGAATAAAAGCAGTACGGCCTTCCCTGGATCTCATTAGTAGTGTGGGAAGGCCGTATGGAAAGCAAACATAAAAGGAAAAAACATAAAAAGACTAACCTAGGCTTCCTTGGGGGTGAGGGGGGGGGGGGAAGCGTGGAGGTGCTTAGTTGTACCAAATTTTCTTCTGAAAGGAAGAAAATATTGGCGTGAAGTGCGATAAACCAAAAAGTCTATCATACGAAGAAATATGCTGGACTGATATTTGTTGTGAAATGATGGACCTTACAAAGCTGGAAATTTCTAGAACAGAACGATTGGGTCATCATAGAAGTGATCGCAATTGGAGCATAAAAACTTTGTTGTATGTGTGCGTGTGTATGTGGTGTGTGTGTTGTGTGTGTTGTATGTGTGCGTGTGTTTGGGGTGTGTGTTGTGTGTTATGTATGTGTGTGTTGTGTGTTAGTGTTGTATGTTGTGTATTGTGTGCTGTGTGTTGTGGGTTGGGTGTTGTGTGTTGTGTGTAGTGTGTTGTGTGTTGTGTGTTGTGTATTGTGTGTTGTGTTGTGTGTTGTGTATTGTGTGTTGTGTTGTGTGTTGTGTGTTGTGTGTTGTTTGTTGTGTGTTGTGTGTTAGGTTGTGTGTTGTGTATTGTGTGTTGTGTGTTGTGTGTTGTGTGTTGTGTGTTGTGTGTTGTTTGTTGTGTGTTGTTGTTTATTGTTTGTTGTATGTTGTGTTTTGTGTGTTTTGTGTTGTGTGTAGTGTGTTGTGAGTAGTGTATAGTGTGTTGTATGTTGTGTGTTATATGTTGTGTTGTGTGCAGAGGTGCGATAGGTGGAGCCGGGCCCCTCAAAAGTGAAGGTGGTTCCAGCTACCACTGGCCGGCCAAAAGTGAAGGTGGTAGTGCCGGACACTCACCTCTCAAAAACGTCGACCGGGGGGGGGGGGGACTTCGGATAATTGAAGAACTCTGACCCAACGGTCTCCTTGAGGGCCAACAAGTGTGAACCTAACGGCCCTCTTTAGGGCCACAAATACGATGAGTATAGCGGCATAAAAATAAAATAAAAAGAAATAAATATGTTATTCAAATGGTCTATTTGTAAGTAAATCCCAGTTAGACTTTACGTATTTCATTAAGTAGATTTTGTTATAACGTACTGCGAATAAAGTAGGTCGATCCAGGCAGTAGCCACCGAGAACCAGAATTTCAAATAATAAAATAGCGAAAAATCATGCGAAATTTCCACTGTTATAAATCTGGTGGTCGAAGATGTCAGCAATTGCTACTTCATAGGTTTTGAAGGGCTAGTGTTGTTCTACCAGTCAGTGAAAGAATTAGATCGATTTGAGCAGTACTCGCCGAGAGCGAGAATTTTAAAAAATTAAGCGATTTTAGGTTGCTTAGTGACAGCTGACGTTTAAACTCCTATAAATCTGGAATGTGAAAATATGCAATGTGCACTGGCGGCCTCCCGCCAATACATTGAAATGGGCGGGGTGGAGAATTAGTGAAGAGGAGTACTCCACCCCCGGGCATATGCCGTGGAAGGCGTGAACCCCCCACATATTATATATCATCTGAAAGCTCTTAATGAGGAGAATCCAACCTATGAAGTCGCAACATGATTCATGCAATTCTGAAGAAGTTATGAGCTGAAAAACGGTTTTTTACCCGCTTCTTTAGGAGCCTGGATCTCGGCGACGTTTCAATGGATCGGTACAGCTAGAATATGTTCTAATAAGGCAAACCTCACTTTACAAAACCTATGAAGTCGCAACATCACACACCTTCAAAGTCAGGATTTATAAGAGTTTAAATGTCAGTTGTCATTGAACAACCTAAAATTGAGGAGATTTTTAAGGGTTTTCAGAATTCTCGTTCTCGGCGGCCACTCCTCAAATCAAACTGATTCTTTCGCTGTCTGATAGAACAACACTTACCCTTCAAAACCTATGAAGTCGCAACTGCGGAGGTCTTCAGCCAGCTGATTTGTAACAGTGGAATGATTTTTCACGATTTTTCATTATTTTATCATTCGAAATTCTGGTTCTCGGCGGTTACTGCCTGGATCGACCTACTACATAGATATATGCTCTTAATACTTTCTTTTACATCCCTTTTGCTTATTTTCCTTCTTTTGAGCTTCAGCAAAAAAAATTTTTCAAACCGAAAAGTGAAGGTGGTCACCCCGTACCAGCTCAAAAGTGAAGGTAGGCGGAGAATCGGCTCCGACTATCGCACCTCTGGTTGTGTGTTGTGTGTTGTGTGTTGTGTGTAGTGTGTTGTGTGTTGGATTGCGTGCTGTGTGTTGTGGTTCATGTGTTGTGTGTTGTAAATTAAAATTAACGTAAATTTTTAGCTCTCTGCAGGCTTCAGTTCTCGCGAAATGTCGAATACAGTTTTCCCTGGTCATGTGGTCCAGCGAAAATTAAGCTGAAATTCAGATTTCTTGAGACTGAAGCTTGTATAAAGCTGGAAATTTACGTTTGTACTTCTACAGGTTTGTGTAGTATACAACCACTTATGTGGGGACGGCACAGCTCACTTTGACAAAAGCATGAAAATTTCGGTTTTCTTGATTTCTAACAAAGGAAAAAATACGGCATCGGCGTACATAGATGTCTTATATGGATAGCGTTTACGTGAGCAAGTTAGAATTTTTGTAGGATTCCTATGAACTGAGCTACGATTTTTCTCGATTTCTAAGGCAGTTGAATCTTTTTAGTTTTTGGCTCGAAACTCAAGCAGGATTAGAGCTGTTGCTAAATCAAGAAAGGCATCTTGTAGAGCTTGCTTTGCTCTATCAAATGGTGCTTTGAAAGCTATTCAGGAATGAAAAATTTATGAATTATTGCGATTGAAAACCAAAACGGACATCAATTTTTGGACAACCTAATACTTTGAATGGAACCACTGATCCATGATGCGCAGCACGGCTCTGCCCAAAAAATCTACACTATCAGCTCTTGTGTTTACTTACCTAAGTGGCAAAAAGCGGTTAATAATAGCTTTGTTACAGTTTGCTACCTGGATTATAAAGAAGTTTTTGATTCTGGGATTTTGGCCTTACTCTTTACAAAACTAAGAACGTACGACATTCAGTGCTGCCTGATAGGTTTGTAAAATCATGCTACTCAACCGCATGCAAAAGGGCAAATCAATGAATTTTTCTTTTTTATGATACACAACAAATAACGGTGAGCCCCAGAAAATTTGCCTGGGTCCTGTAATGTTTTTGCTTTGTATGAATGATTTGTCGACATGCCTTGAAGAATACGTTTTGTTCAGACTATGCTGACCAAAAATTTTTGCTACAGTTTTCCTGGTCTAAGGCAGAGCGCCTTGGTGCAGAGAGATGGTGAAGAAGATGGGAGCTTGACATTTCCACTGAAAAACTTTATGCAAGTCAGGGCTAGGCACCCCCACTGCATTGGAAAACAATAGCTTCGAGTATTGAAACTAACTAACTCACTAACTAATTCACCTTCACAAGAAAGTTGATCATGTCTGTGACCGTCTCATCTAGGTCCCCCTATTTGTAACATGGTCCACAAGGGTTTGAGATGCTAATTACGAAAATGATATTTATTATGCTTGGTGGGCCATTTATGCACAGCGACAAGAAGAGATAGATGCTGGGAGGGGAGGTGAGGGGGGGGGGAAGGTCTTTCGAGACACTCAACAGGAAGAAAATTTGTATTCAGCGGTCGTATGCAAGACTTTCAAGTGACCCTGTTTGTGATGCATATCATAATGATAGTTGTCCAAAATTCACCGTGTATCACATATAATAATTTTTGAAAAATCGAGAACAACTTGTGTCTTTATAATAGCGATGACATCGCTGGCTTGCCTTCATTTTTGTCCATCTTTCTCGCGCAAGAGTCCTTCCCCAGTCCTCCCTTGGCTGTAGTTCGTGGTTTTTCAATTTAACACTTCATAGATAGTAAGTTGCAGGCTGAAGTGCTGTTCAGCTCGAAATTTACTAATTGTATTATGTTAAACTGCCATAACATTATCATGTTACCCCAAAATTTCTTTTCTCAGAATTTTTCGATTTTGAAATTACCTTCCTTGAAGTCCACAGGGTCCTCCAAAGCAACCGTGATGTTCCTTTCCAATGCTATTAAAGAATTCGCATGCTCTCGATGCAAGTCGATTTTTGGCGGAACAGCTATATATGTGCAACTTGAAAAATTCAGATGGTTCAAAGTACGATCACATATAATTGTTGCTGGGCGTTTTTTAAAGCTACTTAGTGTGAAAATTCTAAGCTTATGATTCTGCCCGAAAACGCCAGCAAAATAGCACCAAAAACCATGGCTTCATCAATTCCTTCAAAGTATATATATCCAGAATATCTTCAGGATTACGGAGAGTATCACTGGCTTTCATTTTATTGATATATCATTTCCACTCGTTTGGCTCTCACTTTGAAAAAGGATAGTAAGCTGCGCGGTGACAATGTACTATCAAGACTTTCTGTTTTGGCCATTTCGCCAATCATAAACGACACATATTTATTAGCCAGGTCAATATTCATTCTAGAGAGATAGAAAATAATTAGAAACCGAACGTATACATGACAAAATAACACATGCAAGATGCTAAATCACAATACTCTTGTGCTTCTAATTCATACTTTATAATTCTTTCAGTTGGAGGAATTGGTCATATGCGTAAAGATTTTGAAGACACAAGTAACGTAAGGGAAGAATACACAACGCAGATATGGTTATATGCGCATATGACGACAAATATACCATTTGATTCAACTAGCTTGGCTTCGGCAAAGGCGGGGCTTCGTGACCTAATTAAGGCTAAGTAATGATCAGAGAACACTCGCGCGAGAGAGACGCAGGTGCGTCGCGGGTGCGAACGGCCTCAATTAGATCACAAAACCTCGCCCTAACGGAGCCAAGCCAGTTGAATCAAAGGTTACATTTAGTGACGTTCGCCGAAATTTGCCAAAGTTTGAGTTTTATAGCCATATCTAAGTTTAGAGTGGAACTATAGAAGAGTGGAATTATGAATAAAAGATCACAACTTGAAGCAAAACATCTTCTCATGCATTGAACTGCCGTATTCGGGGTACTGTATATGCGGTCTACATGAGTCTCCTTGGATACTTGAATGGGTTACCAGTGCTGACTACTATAGTTGAAACGACCTAAAAATTTCGTCGAACGAACGATCGAATAATCAGTTTTTGAAAAATGTTCGAACAAACGAATATTATTCGATCTGTGATTTTCAGATTATTCAAATTCGAATATTTGAATAATGCTACATTTCAAGATTCGAATGAACGAATATTCGATTAAATGGAGTTGGTCGAATGTTCGACTATTCGAATAATCGAATAATACATATGGGTCAATATTCGACTATTCGAATAATTCGAATATTCTAGTGGCTCAAATATTCCTGGTTTCTACTTTGTTGCTGTTTTCTGCGAAAAAAAAAATAGTCGCTATATTTGATCTAGATTTATAGCTGATGATTTATAGCTTATGCGTAGCAAGTGTTAAGGATGACTGGGTTACTGGCGCTTGGTCACGATTCTACCCAAAAAACAAGAATTTTACTCAAGCATGTATTTCAAGGTGTTCATTGTCCTTTAAGAGGGCTAATAAGCTTTACTTAGTAGCGTTTCAAATTCGCATTTATTCCTTCCCTCAAAAGTTCCTCCGAAGCCACACAGAACCTTCCTCCCAAAGCTACAAATTCAACATGGAAAACCTTTTGAAATAGGTAATTGTTTGTAATTTATTCGGGATGGTCAGCATTGAGTGAGTTCTAAGGCCAGCACTGAGGGTGCATGAGAAAGGGCTACAGTTACAGAATCAGTGAACCTCTGCAGCAGAGTTGACGCACTGTTGTCTACATAATATTTTTGTGTGCATCTAAATTCAGAAAAAAAAGTCATGGAAATATCTGTATATTAGGTGCTAATCTAGTTGCTTTAGCTGTATTTTTGAGGTTTGCACTTTTGTTGCAAGGGATCCTCCACATCTTTTACTTGGGTTCAAAATATATATTGTTCAACTTACACGCCCACTCAAAGAATTATTCCTCCATGAACTCTGCAAAACATTTCAGCTCCAATTTTTTACGCCTCCTGACTATAAAGGCGCCGATCTGACTAGGGAATCGTGAGTAAAAGTGGTCAATCCGAACAGGCTGCAAACCATTAGATGCAGCATGAAGCGCTGATTCTATTAGGTTGGTGCAAAAGTAATGCGCGTTTTTCTAGCCCTTCTTTCAGAACAACTTTTCTCCATCAAGTTTCCTCCTTTGAAAGAGCTTAGCAAACTATCAAGAAGCTCCTTTCGTGCTCTATCTAATGGTGTTTAAGAGAAGCTTCTAGCCTCATTCGTTAAAAATTTATAGAGCTTCATAAAACTGCACTCAGAATCAGAATTTCATTGCACTTACCTTTTCGGCCAGAATTCAAGCGCGAGTAAAGGCCTTCTTTTGGAAATTTAACTACTGTATGTAGTAGAAATTTTCTGCGTTATGCAAACTTTACTATTTTCCTAAATATTACTTAGATTGAGATCTCGGCGCCTCAACATGAGTAATGGTTTTGGCCGTTCTGCGGCCCATAGCTTTCCTTTGAAGAGAGCAATCGCCAAAGTTTTGCTCATTTCCGTAAGCGTAGGGTGGGCCTCCTGTTGACAGTTTTTGCAGAGATGTGGAAGCTGTTCAGTACACAGAAAATTAAAAATCCCCATATTTTTGGATTTTGAGGGCTACGAAAAAATGTTTAAAAAAGTGGACAATTTTGAATATTATTTTTCTCCTTTTCGCAAACATTCTTTATTTGAGCCCTTTTTTACTTTTTTTTGTACTACTGGCTTGCGGCTACAAGACAGTCAAGTTAACATTTATACCGACAAATTTTAAAGGAAGTTATGATCAGTTAAAAACGAGGTTTCCAAAAAAAATTTTTTTGCTTATCAATCCATATTTCTCCACCGATTCGCGATATTAACATAGATTAATGTGCGCTATATAGAGAGAGGTTTGGTGCCTCTGAGGAACTTTGCGGCATTGAAAAATATGGATTTTTTAGAAAGTTATAGCATGTCAAAGTGAGAACTCGCAAAACGTGCATTACTTTTGCACCAACCTAATAATTTGTCTTCCTTACCTGCTTGTCCCTTTTCTGGACGAAGCTATAAGCCATTAAAGGCCACTATTTTGCTAAGAAGTTATGCGTGAAAGTAAAAGTTTGGCCGTACAAAGCCATGTTCGGCTCAAAGCTGGGCCCATGCAACTAAGTCACTTCAAATTCTTGAAGCCTAAAGCTGAGCTGAAAGTGCAACAGTGTGCTCAATTTCGCAACTTTATGTACGATTTTTTCGCAATAAAACTGCTTGTAGTTTCCACAGAAGCGATAAGCAGATAAGAAAGAAGATTCGAAGTCAGCGTTTTATGCTGCATCAAATCGTATACAGTTTTTGGTTTGGCCATTACGACTTCTGACCATTCCCTTGTAAGTAAGGTAACTGACATACAGACTGCCGCCACTAGTCAAGCGGTCAGGCTCTCGCGGCCGCCTTGCTCCCGCCTTGCGCTGGTTAACCATTTTTCAGGTATTTTGACAAGCGGGTAGTGGTTAGGCAAGGTAAGTGGAGATCTCTGGATGAAGGAAAGAATGTTCCCAATTCGTGCTGCCTTAAAGGACTGCTGGTTTCTCACATGCTTATGCAAGCTGTTTGAGGACGAGTAGTCCGCTAAAATGGCGCATAATGACGGCTTTGCTTCTTCACCCATATTTAAACTTGGAGGTATTTGCGTATACATAAGACTTGTCATCACTATTTTCTGGCATTACTCGCGATTGCCTTAAAGGCAGCGTCCAATCCAAATCTGGACTATAGGGCTCTCAAGTGGATAGTAATATTGGGGCCACTCCAACCGGCAGCTCACTAACGGCTGAGATATTCGCCTCGAAACTGGACCTCGTATTTCGCATGGATTCATGGCGTAACACATCAGTTTCGCGTGGGTCTCGCGTGAAACTGCAATGATTCCATGCAAATACGATCACGGGGTCCAGTTTTGCGGGAAGTATCTCAGCCGTTAGAGCACTACCTGAGCTGCCGGTTGGGCAGTGCCCTAGTTAGGGCCCCAAGATTACCATCCACGCTATCCAGAGAGCCCCTATATGTCCAGATTTGCCTGGACGCTGCCTTTCCATTGAGAGTGGGGCTGGTAGAGTTTTGAAGCGCATTTTTCAGGACTTAGCGCATGAATTGGCAAGTGAGGTTTGGGCAACAGTGTACTTGGGGGCGGGGGGGGGGTCTACTACCTAAATCCACCAAAACCCGAGAAGGGTCCATTCTGCTGACCCACTGCTTTTAAAAAGGGGGCCTTGCTAGACATTCTGTCATATGATCAATCATTTGTATGTTTGACCGATCAGGACATACTTGCACTCAATGTAGAATAGCTAAAGTTTTCTTTTGATATCGAATGTTCGAATGAATGACATTCAATGTTTGAATATTCGAATAGCTGTCTTTCAAGTCGGCTTGAATACTCGAATATTCGAATAACTGTCTTGTAAAACTCCTCGAATGAGCGAATATTCGAATAACTTATTTTTTTAAATCGTCGAATAAATGAATTATTCGAATACAGGTTTTTTTCATTTATTCGACTATTCGGATAATCGAATAATTGGACTATCTCGAATATTCGACTATTCGAATATTCGAATAGTCGAATATTTCGAATAAATTATTCGAACACGAATATTCGGTTCTAATTATACTGAATACCATGTACCATTAGCTCTGACGGCATATTGCAAAGTCACAGTAGGAGCACGAAAGTCACATTACACGAATCTATTCCTAAATTTACTCAGTTGTCTGATGTGCCAGTTGCAATAACTCATTCATCCGTCGGCAATGCACATCGCTGGGATGTGATGGTGCACGTGTGACGTCAACTTTCCAGATGTGTCTTTTTCAAGGGTATCTTTACGAAATTTTCTGAAATTTCAGTCAAACATTGCCGAGTCGTTTTTGATAATTGCGGTTTGATGCAACACTCCCATAATCTAACAGCTATTCAAACGGTTGTTAGTTTCTGTCCGGCTCCTGTCCATTGTTGTACTGCATCGCACGATCTACGAAGAAGGCTTGGGTTAGCATTTTTCGTTGGAGACTCGCGGAAAATTATTGGAGACTCTTACTTTTGAGCAAGAAAATGACCGGTGAACTTTGAGCGTGAATGTATTGATCATAACAAAGACGAATGTGACATTGCTAATCAGCATGCCATATTCTTACATAAGTTGAGCATTGTGTTAATCTGAAATCTTACTCTGTACCTCAGTGCTTCTTGTAGAATGGGGTTTTTGTGAGCATCTCGTCAAAAAAAATCTACTAGTTACAAGCTTTTACGCATGAAGTACTATGTGCTATAGACGAAAATTGGGATTTTTTTTCGCAAATTGGAATTTTTTTTTGTGTTTATCTGATGATTCTCTACTATGGGCTTACAGTAAAGCGCTGCCTTCAGCGTTGAATGTGATTATATTAGGTTGTAACATAAGTCTTGTTACACTTTGACTACCTGCAGCAATAAGTGATACACTTCGCATTCCTAATGGGGCTCCAGGGTACCGTTCGATAGAGCAAAGCAAGCTTCCTAAGATAGCGTGCAAAAGTGTGCCCCAGCTTTGACTCACCGTAATTTTGCCTGCAAAGTCTGAGTGGTACTGAAGGTCCAAAGATTTGGGGAAAATTCGTATCTTCATTCAAAAAATCCTATGGATCTCCAACACTCACACAAATTGCACACCACATTGGACGCTCATATGTCCTATGCCAGTATGTTTTTCCAACGTTTTTTCTTGCTTATACAAAAACGAAGCCATGCTGTTAACACCCATGTGATTGTATTAGGTTGTAAAGAAAGTTTCAGGGCACTTGCGAGTTTTTTTTTTCAAAATGCTGTAACTTTGAGCAGACTGATACTTTTTAAAGCTACAAATTATTGCAAAGAGAATTTCATCATTTTGTCTGCAACATATATTTTTTGTGCTGGCTTTTCAGCACCTCATAACGGATATTGATGGATTAATGCCTTGCACATCTTTTGGACTCATCGTCCAGGCGTGGCGATCTCCGCAGAAGAGACGGCAGCTGCAAAAAGAGTTGCGGTCAGAAGCAAGTTCGACAGCTTGTAATTTCTGAGCGCAAATCGCAAAACTCGAGTGCAGCTGCGGGTTAAAAGTTAACAGGCTTCTTAATCAGACCACCCATGATTTGGACGAAATTTTTTAATGACCATAGGAAGAAAAATTGTGGAATCTGTGTGGTTGGAAAGATTCCCTTTCTTGATGCGCATGTCAAACACGTCTTGGCATCGATAGAAATCGGAAGAGGTGATGAAAAGTTTACGCATCGCTTTACTGAAAACTATGGAACACTTGGTGTCAAAGTCCGACCGAGCGCCAAAAAAAAGCGTTTCGAAATGAAATTTTCAAAAGTGCCCCGGAACTTTCTTAACAACCTAATTACAGCAGCTTAGAAGTATAACTTAAATTTCCATCTTTCCACAAACCCTAGTTTTCAAGTTTTATCGATTTTAGCATGAAACATTCGAGAGAGGAGAGCCAAATTAGTTAATAAAAACTAGGGCCTGTGGAAGGCTGGAAATTTACTTCTAAACTTCTAAAGGCCTTTAGTATACAATTATTAGGTTGTCCGGAAATTAATGTTCGTTTGAATTTCAACCGCAATAAGTCATACACTTCTCATTTCTAGATAGTACGCAAAGTACCATTCGATAGAGCAAAGCAAGCTCTACAAGATGTCAATTCTGCTTTAGCGACAGCTCTGATCCATCTCAAGTTTCAAGCCAAAAATTAAAAAGATTCAACTGCCCGAAAAATCGAGAAAAGTCGTAACTCTGTACATAAAAAATTTACAAAAATTCCAATTCGCCCACGTAAACACTGTCTACATAAGACATCTATATACGCCGCTGCCGTATTTTTTCCTCCGTTAGAAATCAAGAAAATGGAAATTTTCGTGCATTTGCCAAAGTGATGCTGTCCCCACATAGGTAGTTGTATACAACAAACCTTTAGAAGTACATATGTAAATTTTCAGCTCTGTGCAAGCTTTAGTTCTCGAGAAATATCGAATACAGCTTTTCCAAGTCAGGGGGTCCAAACTGAAATTCAGATTTCTCGAGAATTATAGCTTATAGAGAGCTGAAAATTTACATTTGTACTTCTACAGGTTTGTAGCATACAACTACCTATGTGGGGACAGCATAGCATCACTTTGACAAATGCATAAAGGTTTCCGCTTTTTTGATTTCTAACGGAGGAAAAAATACGGCAACGGCGTATATAGATGTCTTATGTAGACAGTGTTTACGTGGGCAAGTTAGAATTTTCGTAGGATTTTTATGAACTGAGTTACGATTTTTCCCAATTTTTCGGGCAGTTGAATTTTAGTTTTTGGCTCGAAACTCGTGGTGGATTAGAGCTGCTGCTAAAGCAAGACTCCATCTTGTAGAGCATGCTTTGCTTTATCGATTGGTACCTTGAAACCCACTTAAAACTGAGAAGTGCATGACTTATTGCGTTCGAAATTCAGAACGGACATTAATTTCCGGACAACTCAATACATGGATAGAAACAGCATAGCTTCGTTTTTGTATAGGTATGGAAATTTTTTTTTTCGATTTTTAGATGAGGAAGAAATTCAGTACGGTACAGAGTGTTATGAATGTATGGCCTCGGGCAGATTTCACGCGATTTGATCGTCGCGACTGAATCGCGACGAGACAACTGTTACAACATCATTCCATGCCGATCAACTTGCATCCGGTTGTGATACTTTTCCAGCCCGAAATTTTTGACTGTGAAATGAAAATGAATGGAAATGTCGGCGATTAGATCGCAACGATTAAGTCGCGTGAAGTCTGATCGGGGCCTATGAGTGTTGATGTGGTGTGAAATTTATGTGAGCAAGTTGAAGATCCATAGGATTTTTTTGAACTAGATACGAATTTTCGCGGATTCTTTGCGCCTTCAGTACGATTCAGATTCTGTATGCAAACTTATGATGAGTCAAAGCTGGTGCGACTTTTGCACGTCATCTTGTAGAGCTTGCTTTACTCTGAATGGTACTCTGGAGCACCATTTAGTATGTGAAGAAGGGCTCGGCACGAGCTGGCACCATGAAAATCTCTAAACGAACCCCTCTTAATCTTGAAAATTTCGTACGAAGTCTCCTTTGACCTGAAGACCCGTCATTATTTTAGATTATGTAAAAGTATGTAGTAGGGTTTTCATGCATGCTGATTTCATGGAACAACTTTTCACAGCTTTCTGAGCTTTTTAAGTGGTTGAATCACATCTTGAGAAGCAGAAAAAGCGATGGTCATAAAACGCTGAAAAAAAAACATTATGAAATTGTTTTTTCTCTGTATGTAAACTTTTACAGTGTAGATACATTTTATGCAAAAAAGTGTGAAAACTTATGTGAGCAAAGTGTCGGTGCCCTGTGCCAGATAATTCAGAAAAAGTTCAGCACAGCTTTCATTCGCATAAGTTTTCATAAATTTTGAACCATAGTTCGGGTCCCCAGCACGCATACACACGCCAAATTTGGTGTTATACTATAGCGTTTTGGCTGAAAGCAACGCTTTTCTTTGTTTGATGGACAGCATGCTGGCGTGCCGGCAGCATTCTTGCGGCTCACTTCCGCCCCGGACCCCGGAAAAACGATATCCTTTTTTACTTTCCACCCTAAAAACGATATCTAGCTCGACCCGGTGCCAGCTGTCCGAGCCCTAATGTGAAGTACACGACTTATTGCTGAAGGAATCTAGAGTGTCACGAGCTTTATGTTATCTTATATATAAAGCTAAATGTCTGTTTGTCTGCTGTCTGTACGTATGTTTCGAATAGAAATTTTCATTTCTGAACCAATACGGACCAAACTAGCACATATACACTTCGGGGCGGGGCGGATGGGCTACTTTTTCGCCATCGATCGACATCGATTTTAATGATTTTTTTGCAAAGTTTGAGCTACGGGGCTGGGACTTGGCACAGGGGGGGGGGTAATCGAGCATGCTGATTACGAATACCATGTTATTTTTTGAAATTATCCGCTACTTTTATCGATTTTATCGATTTTTTTGCAAAAACTGAGCTACGGGGCTGGGAGTTGGCGCAGGAGGGTAATCGAAACAAGCTGATTACTAAAGCGGGAATAGGAAATTGGCATGTAGACTTGGGCACAGGGAAAGGCTGTAGTACAAGGATACGGATGAGAGCTTCATCATAGTGTTTTGACAAGGCCGGGCGGAGCCGGGTAAGCCAGCTAGTAGCTCCTAAAAGTAAGCAGGCTGGATAACGAGCAGAAGCCCAAGAAATTCGGATGCCGATTTATCCTCTCATACCCTCTTAAGCTCGGCGCAGTTGTCTAGAATAATGATTAGCTTGGCGTTTGAATATTTCGTTTATATGGGTTCCAATCCTACTGTTTACGATTTTAATCATTATGCACTTCAGATACATTTGAAATATGGTTAAAGTCAAAATTATGCTAGGTTCTGTCATAAGTTCTGTCGCAGTTTAGTTGTTTTCCTTTTACGCTATGTTGCGACATATGCTTCTGAAAGCTCTAACCTCTTCTGCTTGTTTCTTCACTTCGCTTTTTCTATTCAAGAGATTAAACAAAAAAATTTTGTTCGAAATCAGAAAAAAAAAGAAAAAAAATCAGAAGAGGCAAAACCACGTTTCAAATATGTTAGAATGCTTAAAAACAGTCCGAAAAATTTACGACATGTCTGGATAGAATGCTTATAGCTCTTGCAGACTGCTCAGTGGTTTTACAAAGTTTCAGAAATTAATATTGCAGGTTGAATAAAGGTTTCCTTTTTAGCCTCTTCAACGTCAGTGTTGAACATCAAAAGTCATTCTTGGGAGAGAATGTTGCTTACGATTCAGGAATTGGCAGAAAAGATGTTTTGCTATGACAAGTCATCGAATTTACAGCTAACTCTAGAATTCAAAACTTGCGAGACATATATTTCAGTGCGCGATACGATGAACGTCGTCGCGACCACTGAACGGGAAGAAAAACAAATCCGAAAGCAAAACGGAAAAACTAGGGGGGGGGGAGTGTCGGTGTTAAAATTGATTTTCGCTTCTTTGGAATTTATGTTCAAAAGCCGCAAATCTCTTAATTTTTATCGAACGGGGGATTAGTGCAGATCTTTTTACGCAGCAGACTCAGAACATTCGATCACGTAAATAATTCTTGTCTCATGCTTCAAGAAAAAACTGGAAAGAAAAATCAGGGCAAGAAATGCAACAAAACATAATATACAACCTGATAGCTGAACGATACAAGCCTGCGAATTTTTTTGCTCTTTGCTCATCTATAGAAAAGCCTCCTTTAACTTTCGAAATAAGAGTCTGTAAGTAGTGCTTTCGGATTCTGAGAGAACGCGTTTTTTGGTGGACCTCCACTCCTGCACGAGTTGTGAATATACAAGCATTATTTTACTTTGCATGAGAATTCTACGTTAAAGTTTCAATAAGTGAGGCTTGAACGCTGATTACAAGACTGCTTTGAAGATTTTTTCGAAATTTATACTATTGCCAAACAAGGTTACTAACAGCTCAAAAGCTTATATAGCCCGTAAGCTACTGGAGCTTTCGGGATCTTTCTCTGATTCTCCGTTTTTTTTTCCGAGTTAAAGCTTACATCTTATCCATAAGTTACCGGCAGCACGGTGAACCGACTACGGCACTTGACCAGACGGCCTTCTGACAGCTAAACTTGCCTTCCCGAAGCATCACAGAGTAGGAGGCAGAAGTGCTTTTGGGGAGAGGGGGGGGGGGGTAGCCGGCTTTTCCCCGGAAGTGAAGCTGGTCTCAGTTAACACCGGTCTTCAAAAGTGAAGGTGCTAGTGAGAGGCGCCACTGCTCAAACAGGTCAACGGAGGAGGATGTGGAGGGAGTGGAGTTGAAGTCGACGTCGACCTAGGGGCGGAGAGCATTGGTCGACTTGCACAAACTTTTTTCTGTTCTCAAAAAAAGTTATAAACTTTTTCACTGACTGACAAAAAAATGAAATCAAGGAAAGCAAAATCAAACAGATTGAAGGCAGTGGATCAGCAGAATGGACCCCTGTCAGATTTGGTAGTTTCAGATAGTCTCTCTAAGTACATCGTAGCCCCAATCCCACCCCTTAATTCACGCGCTAAGTCCTGAAAAAAGCGCTTCAAACTCCACTAATGACGCCCACTCAATGTAAGTGGGCGGGGCTGGTGGAGTTTGAAGCTCCTTAACAGGACTTAGCGCATGAATTGGAAGGTGGGGTTGGGGCTACGGTGTACTTGGAGGGTTATACTACCTGCGACTACCAAAATCTGACAGGGGTCCACTCTGCCGATCCACTGCCTTCAATGAGCATTTCTCGAGCAATTAATAATACTTTTAGGACGCCGCCACCTACTGCAAGCACCCAAATCATCGCCGTGAGCGCACCTATGCCTCAGCACTCTCTACGATTTTGAACAAAGCTTTTTGATGACTTTGGATAATTCCAACAGCCCTAGCCCAACGGTTCTCTTAAAGGCAGTGGCTCGGGAAAGTTGCGACTGCGCACTTTCTGTTTCACCTTGGCCTTCTGGATGCGTTTAGACCAGAGCTGCGCCTGAAAAGTCAAAAAGTGCTTTTTATGGAGTTTTCCTGCCTCGGAGATTGCCGAAGAAGCAGGAGCGGAGATTTCCGCAGCCGAGTCGCGATTAGTCGCCTGGGCCAATCAACCAATTGCATTCCTTCGCCAGGCTCTGAAAAAAGCAAGTGAAAATCGGTTTCAAACTTCAACAGGTCATAACTTTTTCAGAATTTCCTGCCCGGTTGCGGTTTCACGTTAGAGTTCCTTTTTCAAGAGCTTTAAGATAATATACAGAGTCTCCCAAAAATGTGCCTACAGTTTGATCGTTAGTAATTTTCTTGTCACGAAGTCTTTTGAGAAGGCTATACATCCATTCTGTAGAGTTGGCTTCAGATTGAATTTGCAGAATAGAGCGAGTCACTGCTCGCTTTTCATTACTGTAAGAATACGGGAGGAACATCCGGCATATGGCTTCACTGTAAAAAAACTACCGCCTCAAATGATTTTAAAAAATTCGAAAACTTTTGTGAGAGGGCGTAGGTAGACGCTTCAGGTAGACGCTAAGTTTGATACTCAACTTTATACAAGATTGTGGAGCTTTTCAAACAATGTAAACACATTTTTAAGGGATACTGAAAACGCTAAAGAAATGTTATGATGAAATGAGGAATTCAAATTTAGATTAAGCAGCGCTAACTAGCTAGTGTGAAAGTTTTCACTCGCTTTCTTTTCTTCTTCTTCAAAGTTAATACTAGAATTCTACAGTGATAAAGAGCAACTGGATTGCTCTATACAGCGAATGTATGTTGAAGTCAGCTCTACAGAATGGTACGTAACCTTTTCAAAAGAATGACAATCGAGTTATTAGCGATCAAACAGTACGCACATTTTGGGACATCCTGTGTAATCTGTGGGAGGTTCTGCCTTTCGTTTAAACCCGAGAGGTTAGAACTTTCCATTACTGAGTTTCCGACCCGCCCACTGCAGCGTGTTGCCTGCAGGCCGCCAGAAGACCCGATGATAAAAATAGTCTCCCCTCCTTCCCCCCTCCTCCCGGGCATCAATCGTAGGAAGCATCGAACCTGCACATATGAATCATATAAAGGCTTTGGAAAGGAAATCCTAATCTATGAAGTCGCAACCGGATTCATAACCTAAAGAAGTTATAACTTGTTGAAACCTAGAAACCATTTTCCACCTGCTCTTGAAGGACCTGGCTCTTGGCGATGTTCCATTACATCGCTACAGCTAAAGTATATTTTGATAGGCCAAACCTTACACTACGAAATCTATGAAGTCGCAACATCACACGTATACTCCTCGATACTCAAGAATTGTAGGAGTGAAATGTCAGCATATGCAACTCTGGCAAGATAGTCTTTTTTTAAATTTTGGCTCTCGGCAAACCATCGACGATCGGCGAACAACTTCCAGATCGATAGTTGCGAATTCTATTATAATATCTTTTGGAATCTGCCAAGGCGTACGACGGGGGTCTCTCCCCATCAGTCATCAAGAGCCTGGTTCTAAGAGACCACCTTCTGGATTGAGCTAGGTTCCTTCAGATTTCGTTATAAGGAAACTTACTTAATAAAATCCGCTAAGTTTTCGGTAAGTTTCATTTCCAAACACAACATTCATAGCTCTATCATCGTATTCGTGGCCATGAAGATGAACGTCGGATTAGAGCTCTTGAAGGCAATGTCCGGGCAAAAAGTCGATCTTGAAATTCTGTGCCTACCCGGGTCTATTCGCTATGCTGAATCCGAAAATCCACTTTGGAGGGCGTGAGCAAGAAGTAAATCAGAAGTGGGCGTGGTCTTCCACACTGTGAATTCATGGTCCGGACTTCCGGAGCGATCTCCTAAATTGCGCTAGCCACCCTGACATTTTCACCAGCCAAATGCGAATGGTGACTTAAAATCGGAACCGAGATGATCACTCCGGAAGCTGGGACCGTGAATCCTCAGTGGGAGAACCCCACCCACTCCTGGTTTCCCTCCTGCGTAAAGAGGCCTTATGAAAACGCCGCATGCGGACGCCGCTCCCTTTGCCGCAGAGATGTTAGTGCATATGGACTTAAGATAATTGGAAATCATAAGGGATTTGTTCTCCAAAATCGCGGGATGTGCTGGGGCGTAGATGCGTAAATGGTGATCCTAAAAGTAAATTGCATGAATGTATGCTTTTATCATCTTTTGCATTTGTTTCGCTTATTTTCCTTTTTTTCCCAGTCAGTAAAAAAGGCTTCTAAGGCCCAAAAGTGAGGATGGTAGCTCTGCACTAGCTCAAAAGTAAAGGTAAGGGGGAAAACATCGTGTCTGGTGGGCGGCCTTGAGTGTGACTAACAAACTTTCTTAAGGGGTCAGCTCAGCTTGAGTGAACTGAGGAGGTGTGGGCCCTAATGGCCTACAGAAGGCAAATTTGTCAAGCAAACGCGATTCTAAGTTCAGGTTGAATTCTAGTTACTTCGGCTCCAATCGCGCCGAAACTATACTTAACACGTTACGGACCGCGAACTCGCGTGCGGCGAAAAAAAGTGAACTTTCAGCCATTGGTCAACAAAGGAGCCTTATTTCGTAGACTGTGTACTACACCTGTAATCAGCTTGTCAGATAACTTCCATACCCAAAGTTCTGCGTGAATTCGAAGTGTTTAAATTTTGTCACTTGAAATGGACTTTTATGCCTTCCTTAAAGATAAAAACAAGAGCTCAGTTTCTAATAGTATCCAAAAGTGTCCATGTTGTAAACGGTACACATCAGTATTGAAAATACGGTTTTTCTCTTCAAAATCGGAGCAAAGAAAAGTTGCGACGTCGCACGCGTCGGTCGCATTGCCGCTCTTCGTTGTAACTGCTGTTCTATTTGCGCTCATATCTCCTAAACAAATGTCAGCGGCACAACTCTACAGAGTCATTTGGAAAGTAAAAGCTTAGGCCTTTGGATTGATAACCATAGACTGAAAGAAAACTCCTGCAAACGTCAAAAAGGTCCTTCAAAGCAGCGTGCTGCACCATCTGCAGCTCCGGTCCGAAAAGTGTTAAAATAATTGGAAAATTCTTCGAATAATCGAATATATTTAAAAATCGAAATCATCATCAAAAAACTTTTGTTTTTCCAAAAAAATTCGCTAGCATTTGTTTTTGGTTGAAATATGAGCTATGCTTTTTATAACAGTGTTTCGACGATTTTCTGTTTTGTATAGAACATAGGTAGATTTGGTGGAAAGAAATTACTCAAATTCTTATTTTCCCAGGTTTGGTCGTGAATAATCTGGAACTTGTATTAAGAACTGGAAAAGTCGGTATTATAGGTTTTTCCATTATTTGCCCATTCTAACTTATTGAAGTTTGTGCCGATTGAACGTCTTTGAAAGTTACGATTTTCGAACTCTTAACACAAAACAGCAAATTTGATTTCTGGCTTCTTCTTCAGAAATCTACTTTAACTTAATCTACTTTATCTAAATTTAACTTTTCATAATCGTTCGATCACACAAACTAATGTCAAATATCTTCAAAGTAAAAAAAATTCGTAACCGAAAATGTTAATAACGAAAAATTTCACATATAACAGTGGGAAATCACCATTTAGCCCACTCCACATCAATTCCCTGTCCCCACTATCAAGAACACGAATCAAACGCTGCCGCGAGTTCTTCATCATTGGAGGAGCCGCTCCTTTTAGGAATTTCATGCATATGATTCACGCCGCTATCCCTGACGGAGAAGCTCAACAGAAAGCTCCAAATTGGAGAAACACAGGTAAAAAAGCTTCAGATCCTAAAGCTATAGAGATCCTATTTGTCTCTTCCCAAATATTTTTACTACCTACTATAACATATTGAGCATTTTGCAGCTTTCGTATGACCCCTAGTTGATTCTGTCAGCTAACTGTTTTCTCTTCAGCATTTTCCTTTCCTTGAGTCCGATGAAAACATCACAAAGTTGTACTGATCATAAAACTCAACAGTGCCAAGCATATCTCTGGTAAAGAAAATGAGTTTTTGAGATAGTGAGATATTTAATGATTGCGACTTGCGGTTCATCCATGCCTGCTTTGATACTTCATTTGTTCTTATAGGAGCATCTCAGACAACCGACCGGAACTTCCGCAGCGCTTTCGCAGAATTTCCGCAAGTGACCCGGCGGAAATCCTGCGAAAGCTCTGCGGAAACCCTGCGATCTTAGGGTACTTTGTTTGGAGTTCCGCAGCACTTTGCGGTTTTCGCATTTGATTCGCGATTTGTTTCTTCCATATCAAGTTTCCTTTTTGATACTAGTTTTTGCATTCCAATACTAGGTTTTCGCTTTTTACTACTTTTTACTTTTTACTACTTACTATTATTCCTTTGATGTGGGAATTCCTCTAGACTTCCTAGATGCTAAGAGACGTAGATAGCGAGATAGTTCTAATGAGAAGGCAAATGGCACAGTTCGTTGTTTTATGCAGGTACCATATAGAATCACAACAGGCCGAAGTTGATGATTGCAAATTAACAGATCAATGAAGTGTTCATAAATGAATATACATAAAATCACAGAAGCATTCGAGTATATATGCATAACCGAATAAGGTTGGAAAATTCGGCAGATATTAAGAATTAAAAAGCAATGTTATATTGACGGAAGAGTAAAGAATAATGGAAAAATAAGATAAAAACAAAAATAACAATCTCATTCACAGAGGATAATATGCGCTTTAAGGGAAGATGGTCCTCTGGGGAAATAAGCCGTTTGCACTTATCGGGTGTCATTTTGACCTTGTTCGTGCGAATAAACCTTCGGCCTTCGGCTTCGGCCTTCCTTCCCTTCTGTAGTGAGAATTAATTAAAATTTCTTGATGTAAATCGTGCTTTGCCGCAAGTGTTCCACTTTGCAACTTCTTCGCCAAAAAATACGGAGCAAATTTGGACGATTCATTTGAAATTTTCGGAAATTTCGAAATCTCAACAAGTGAAGCTCTGAAACAGATTTGAAAATTACAAGAGTTTTCTGCAAAAATCAAGGCTTTACTTTGACTTGAATTTTTTTGAAATTTTCATATTTGGAGCGACAAACTTTTGTTTTAATCTAATATTCAAGCATTTTCCACACAAAACAGGTATGTGCCAGACTCTAAGGCAGGTATATGTAAGTGAAAGTTATTATAAATTATTGTTGAATTTTCATAAATTGATACTTAGAAAATAATACTAAAGAACCAAAAGATCGTCTCCATCCTTTTTAAAAATTCGAAACTTTCTTCCTTCACATCCGATATGCACATGTTTATTTTGAGAGAAGACATGCTTTCCAATGGTACCTGAGGCACTTTTGATAGCTCCAGAGATCAAAGTCGGTGAAGAAAATTACTCCATTTCAATATTCCCCATGTTTGTTCGCAAAAATCTGCTTGCAGAAAATCGGAGCAATCGGTATCATAGTTATTATTACCTACTCTTTTTGAGTGTACAAAGATTGCGCTGATTGAACGTCTCTTAAAAAGTTGTGATTTCTGAGGAAGCCGTAAAAAAGAGTAAATATGATTTTTTGGCATTTGCTTCGAAAATCATAACTTTTCATAAAAAGGTTCAATCAGCGCAAATTTGGCACAGTCAGAAAGAGCTGGCTATAAAACCTATAATGTTCCGATTTCCGTTGCGAGTTTCAGTTTTGCGACCAAACGCAGAAATTTTGAGAATGGAATAATTTTCTTCTCCTGCTTCTATCTCCGGAGCTTGCTTCCATTAAAATGTACTTCAGGTAGGTACTATTGGAAAAATGAATTCGAAAATAAACATGTGCAGATCTGCTGAAGATGTAGGAAGTATTTGGGAAGAAAAAAGCATTTAAAACAGCAAAAACAGAGGAGCAGAGAAGGATAGATACATTAAAGCAGTGGCGGTGCAAGAAACTTTTTTGAGAGGGGGTGGGGGACAAAAAATTATTTGGGTCCGTGAGCGTGAGCCACCGAACAAAGGGAAATTTAAAAATGGTTGAACTTTCGTGGTTCAGTTTTTGTACGCCCTCGATTTCTTTTAGAAAAAGGGGCGTGGAGTGAGCCACAACTTCGGAAATTGCCTGGCCAAACTACTTTAGAGTTTAGAAGAGCTTTGATCTTTCATCATCTACAGTCGCAGACTACTGTAAATATTCTTGAAACCCGTTATGCCGCCCCCTTTCTTTTGATATATTTCTACCACATTATTTTTATTTTATACTTCATTCAACGCTATTATTTAAGAAGCTTAATTTCGAATTTCTCGAGCTGTTATTTCAAATCGTAAGTTTTGAACTTTTTATCTTTGAATCAAAAATTATTATTTTGAGATGTGTGAGGTATTGTGAGAGGGAGAAGATTTGAAAATCAAAAGCAGAGAGTAGAAAAGGATAGACACACACGAAAAGCAGTGGCGGCGCGAGAAATTCATTCAAGGGAGGGGAGGGAGGGATTGAAACTTTTGGATTCGTGGGCGTCTGGCCACTTCCAGCAAAAAAAAATCAGGAATGGTTAAATTTTGGCAGAATCAAAATTTTCTCAAAGTTGCTCTCGATTGGCACGAATTTCCCTTAGCTAAAAAAAGGTCACAAAACCCATGTTCACATGTTCCCGTCCCTCCCAAAGCAAAACTGAATTCTCTTTATTTGCCAATTCTCAATCTTTGTTGTTTTTGGAAAAAGCACTATAGTAAAGAGCATAGCTCTCTCTATCGAAAAATACTTTCAGAATTTTTTGGTGACCCTGCTTGGAAAATATCAATTTTGAGTATTTTTCTTCAGTTGCTTCTAACTTTCAAACTTTTTTATGCCAATTCATGGCAAAAATAGTGCTATAAAGAGATGATTTTCTCTTTTAGATGAATATAAACGCAAAGAGATCCATCAAGTCGAAAGGAAGTTATGATTTTTTGAAAAACTGGCGAACGTACTTTTGGTCCCACCTAATTTGAATCTGAAAGTTTTTGAAAATATTTCAATATTCACAAGAGCTTGTAGATCACTGAAATTTCGGTGACCCACTTCCCCCCCTTGTTTTGATATATTTCTACCTAATCACTTCTGCTTTATTTATATCCAGTGCATATTTTCTACAAAGTAATGGTTTTTTACTTGCATTATTATTTTAATCAAAGCACGTAAAGCAAAGAAGTTCGACATACCTGAACAAGGACGTTGTGCTTAGACGAAGTCCCTCCGTTAAGTCCTTTTCCAGCACTCCAGCAGCTTCGTGATGGTTGTTCACACACCCGCACTGATGCCTGAAAGAATACTTAGAATATGGATGAGTATAGGTTTACTTACGCCAACACTGAAGAAAGAAAAAAAAGAGAAAGATTAGAGGAGGAACAGAAGCGAAACAGTATGGAAGAAAAGAGTGCGTATGCGCTGTTGATGTTGAGTTCGCTATTTCGCAATCGCAAGTGCACGTGCTCTCAAAATTCTGCGAAAATGCCGGCAAGTAAAAGTGCTGCGCAAACCTTAGGGTTGGACCAGACTGCGCTGGAAACGCGGCGTACGCAGCGTACGCCGCGTACGCTCCTATGATGAAATATACCAAGCGTACGCTGCGTACGCCGCGTACGCCGCTTTCCCAGCGAAGTCTGGCCCAACCCTTACGAGCCTCACCGCATTTTCGCAGCGCTTTATGGAAGGTGCTGCGGAAATTCCGGTTCACGATCGCTGTGACGTCAATTTCCTGCGGGAACCTCGCATTTTGGAGCGTGCACTTTCTCAACGGTTAAGAAAGTGCTGCGGAAACGCTGCAAGTTCTGCTTGTCCTGCGGAAGCTCCGGTGATTTGTCTGACAAGGGAAGCGTCTTTAGTCGAAGTGGCCTTTCCAAATGATTCTTATATCACTTTGAAGAGCAAAACGCTGGTTCCAAATCTGTTTTCATTATCTGCCGAGCGCTCCTGGGCGCCGAGTTATGAGTGTTTTTTGGAGCAAAAAATGAACGCAGATTCTATGTAGAAACAGTGATTACGATATTTCCTGTGCACATATGCAGCATTGTTGAGTATAAAAGTCTTAGACAGAGGGTATTTATCTAATGAATTTCTCTGATAATGAACATTTGACCATTTGAGCAGTTTTGAACGACTTTGTTCCAGTTGTGCATTCAGTTTTTCGACTTAAAAAACGCCCATAACTCGGCCTCCAGAGGCGCTTGGCAGATACGGAAGACGGATTTGGAATCGAATTCAATGCTCTACAGAGTGATATAGGTGCCAGGTGAAAAGGTCACTTCGACTGAAAACGCTTCCCTTTTGAGATGATCTGTTAACACTCCGACAAGGGAGGTCCGTTTGGTCCAATTGGCCTTTTCACATAAAATTGATAAGACTAGAAAAAGCATCGAACGCTGATTCCAAACACAACTCATGTGCGTATGTTCTCCCCTGGGGCGTAAGCTAAGCGAGAGCTTGCCTCCCTCTTGTGATTTTCCGCTCTACAATAAAGTGCGCATGCCGCCACAGTCAACGTGATTTCCACTGTCTGCATTTTATTTTAGCGGGAACCCCATAAATTCGAAAAGGAAGGCGCACCCATTCAAAAAGAATCCGAAATAATTAGCTCCACATAAAAAGCCAAGAGCTTAGCTAAGCACATGATACTCAGCACAAAAATGAGACTGAATGTTACTTTTAAAAAAGCATTGCGCACCGTACACCTTCCCGGACGATTCGCAGTTCGAATACCTCGAGCAGAGCTCTCTTTTTATTTCAACGCGCTAACAAAGTTGCTACACGCTGGACTGGATTTAGTGCGATCTGAAAATAGTCTTCCATTTTTCTTGGCCAAAAAATACTGTCAGACCCAGTCGGCATAAAAAAGAGCCTGGTTTTGAGATTTCAAGGCAGTCATTCAGTTTGTATGAGAAGTGGAGTATAATGAGTTTTACGTGTATGTTTATGTTTTGTACAGAACCTGTGAACCTGTGTAGTTTGGATAGCGTTGCAAATCCGAACCTAATCAAACCTACTTTTAGGTTGGTACACCTTTGAACCTTACTTGGATTCTGCTGTCCGCGAAGTTCTGTGATGAAATAAGCACAAAGCATGTAGTGTGATATATTTTTGTTGACATATCTTTTTTCTCCACAAAGCCAATTTTGATGTTTTGGGGCTATGCAAGATAAGGTGTGCGTGCGCGATAATTTTTCACATTCATTTTCGTCATAATCGAATGTGTGGCAAACAAAAAGCTCTGCAGCATGGACTTTTCTTTTACAAGAAAGCCATACACAGGATGTGTTTATCCCATCAAAAACTTTAGAGAAGGCAAAAGTTAAGATTTGAGGCTCGTGAAGGTGATATCCTATACTAAGGTTTGATATATGCTGCAAACAGCAATGATTATACAGGGTGTCCCAAAAAAATGTGAACACTGTTTGATTGTTAATAATTCCCTTGTTTTCATGTCTATCGCCAAGCTTGAGGCACCATTCTATAGAGTGAGGTTTAACTTAGATTTACAGTATGGAGCGAATCGTCGACCGCTCTTCATTATTGTAGGAATACGGTAGGATCGACAAGGATTTTAGGCCGTTGGAGGCCATGTTCTGCCTCGGAACAAAACTAAACAAGCCAAAAACTCCTATACTACGGTAATGGAAGCCGCTGATTTCGAATATGAAATCACCTCTTTACTGTGATGCTTATTTCCAAGGTTATCCCAAGTAAACCGTAATAACTGAATTTCCAGCATTTGTCAGAAATGTGACTACACCGTCAAAAAAGCTGAAAACACTTCGTAAGAAGCTGTTAGCTGGAATCAGCGTGCACGAAAACCCTAGTACACGATTTTTCAGGTTTTTTGGAAAAACTTTTGTTAAATGGCATTTTTCACAATAGGTCCACATGCTAGAAATTCATACCGTAATCTCACAGTAACGAACAGCGATCGGTGATTCGCTCCATATTACAAATCTAAGTTGAACATGGCTCTACAGAATAATGTCTCAAGCTCGGCGAAAGACATGAAAGCAAGGGAGTTATTAACGATCAAACAGTGTTCACAATTTTTTGGGACACCCTGTATAGAGTGTCCCAAAAAAATGTGAACACTGTTTGACCGTCAATAACTTTCTTGCTTTCATGTCTTTCGCCGAGCTTGAGGCGCCATTCTTTAGAGCGAGGTTCAACTTAGAGTTTCAGCATGAATCGAATTTCCAATTTTTCTTCATTACTGTAGGGCTACGGTATAAACGTTCAGCATATTGCGCCACTTTGGAATAGGCCTTTTATTGGAAAAAATTCCAAAAGATCTGGAAATTTGTGTAGTAAGATTTTTAGGCATGCTGATTCCAGTACACAACTTTTCACGTTTTTTTTTGAGCTCTTTTAATGGTGTACTCGGACTACTGATGAACCTTGAAAAAACAATGTTACCCTAAAACAAAATAACTTATGGAGGAAGCATCACAGTAAAGTGCAGAATTCATGTATCGAATCGGCGACTTCGATTGATTTGGTACAAGAGTTTCTGGCTTGTTTGGCTTCCTTCCTGAGGCAAAAATCGCTTTCACTTTCCTAAAACCCTTCCCAAAGTTTGTACCGTAATCCTACAGTAACGAATAAAGATGGGAAATTCATTTCATGCTGTAAATCTAAGTTGAACCTCGGTCTACAAAATGGCGCGTCAAGCTCGGCGAAAGACTTGAAAGCAAGAGAGTTATTAACGATCAAACAGTGTTCACATTTTTGGGACACCCTGTACATTTGAGCGTCGGCCAAAATATCTACAGAAACTCAACCTTAATCTTCACGCAAGGTGCTGGCTTTATACAGAACTGGCAAGCAGATTGCATAGGTGACCATGGTGACTAAAGAGTGAGAATTTCATTGCCTTTATTGGTCTCTTTCTGTTTCAAACAAACTCTGGCCCACAATTTTTTTGATATAAGGAAGGACCTCCAAAATCGTTTTTTGGAAAAGATCACGATGTGAAGGAGGAAAAAAACAAAAAGAGCGAAATGTTCGCGAATGTAGGCGAGTGTAAGCCACACTGAAAAATCCCAAATTATATATCTCGCCGTAACTCAAAACGGCTAATACTAGTAACCCTGAAGCATAGTAGTCAAATTAATACGTCCTCCGAAGAATTGCGAAGAAAGTCGAAAGCATTTGTTGAGTCGGAGCCACCCGAGTGGATCACATATAAAGGGTCGGTCACTTAGAATAAGATTTAGATGCTGAAGAGACGAACAACGAAATAGTTACGTGGTTGCATTAGAGCTTTTATTGTGTGCGTAAAAAAGTTGATTCTTCAAGTATACAATTTCAAAACTCAAAACTCATCAAACCAGCTTCTCCGGGCTGTTACACAGCATGACAGACCGGAAACTGTGTCATTCGTTAAATATTATTGGTTTTTTTGGAAAGAACATGTCGCTCTCAGTCGCCATTCTTATTTTTCAAACACAAAGCTACCTTGATTTGTCACGTACTGAAAAAAAGAGATATAGTACACATGTGTTAGAGTGTAGAGTGATACAAAAGCAAAGAGCACTGATTAGATGCATTTCTGAATGAAAAAATCATTGTGAAATGTGTTTCAATCATGGTAATATTAGTAACGTCTTTCTGACTAGAATCTAATTTTTGTTGCTTCGAGTATCTTCGAACTTTGAGCAGCACCTTAAAGGCACCATCCACTCAAATTCTCAACTTCCATGTTTTTGGCGTCCCGGCCAGAGGTGCGATAGGTGGAGCCGGGCCCCCCAAAAGTGAAGGTGGTTCCAGCCACCACTGATCGGCCAAAAGTGAAGGTGGTAGTGCCAGACACTCACCTCTCAAAAACGACGACCGGGGGGGGGGGGATTTCGGATAATTGAAGAACTCTGACCCAACGGTCCCCTTGAGGGCCAACAAGTGTGACCTAAGGGCCCTCTTTAGAACCACAAATACGACGAGTACAGTGGCATAAAAATAAAAAAAGAGATAAACGTGTTAATCGAATGGTCTATTTGTGAGTAAAATCCAGTTAGACTTTACGTATTTTATTAAGTAAATTTTGTTATAACGTAAAAGTAGGTCGATCCAGGCAGTAATCACCGAGAACCAGAATTTCGAATGATAAGGTAGCGAAAAAAATCATGCGAAATTTCCACTGTTTCAGCAATTGCGACTTCGTAGGTTTTAAAGGGTAAGTGTTTCTACCAGACAGTAAAAGAATTAGATCGATCTGAGCAGTGATCGCCGAGAACGAGAATTTTAAAAATTAAGCGTTTTTAGGTTACTTAGCGACAGCTGGCGTTTAGACTCCTATAAATCTGAAGTACAGGTATGCAATGTTGCGACTTCATAGGTTTTGTAGGGTAAGAATTGCTCTATCGGAATATGTTTTAGCCGTACCGATTCATCATGATACCGCGGAGATTCAAGCACTTAAAAAAACAGGTAAAAAACCGTTTTTTGAAATTCAACAGCTCATAACTTCTTCAGAATTGCACGAATCATGTTGCGACTTCATAGGTTGGATTCTCCTTTGCAAGAGCTTTCGATGATGTATAGTATGTGGGGGTTTCGCGCCCCTCACGGCATATGCCCGGGGTGGAGACTTTTCACCCCAAAGTCTCCACTAGCGGTCTCCGGCCAATACATTAACATGGCGAGGTGGAGACTTTGAGGTAAAAAGTCTCTACCCTAGGTCAGGGCCGCAAAAATCATTGATTCCCCACATATTATATAACGTCTGAAAGCTCTTGCAAAGGAGATCCAATCTATGAAGTGACAACATGATTCGTGCAATTCTGAAGAAGTTATGAACTGTTGAAGTTCAAAAAACGGTTTTTTACCTGTTTTTTTTAAGAGCTTGAATCTCCGTGGTATCTTGATGGATCGGTACGGTTAAAACATATTCCGATAAAGCAGTTCTTACCCTACAAAAACTATGAAGTCGCATTGCATACCTGCACATTTCGGATTTATAGGAGTCTAAACGCCAGCTGTCGCTAAGTAACCTTAAATCGCTTAATTTTTCAAAATTCTCGTTTTCGGCGATCACTGCTCAGATCCATCTTATTCTTTCACCGTCTGGTAGAACTACACTTGCCCTTCAAAACCTACGAAGTCGCAATTGCTGACATCTTCAACCATCAGATTTATAACAGTGGAAATCTCGCATGATTTTTTCGCTACTTTATCATTCGAAATTCTGCTTATCGGCGGTTACTGCCTAGATTTACCTGATACGTAGATGCTCTCAATACTTTCTTTTGTGTTTCTTTTGCTTGTTTTCCTTCTCTTAAGCTTCAGCAAAAAAAATTTTTTCAAACTCAAAAGTGAAGGTGGTCACCCCGTACCAGCTCAAAAGTGTACGTAGGCGGAGACTCGGCTCCGACTATCGCACCTCTGGTCCCGGCCCTTCTCATGCACCTGATTCCAAATGCGAAGTCGAGAATCCACGGAAACCCCCACAATCTCCGTTTCGGGGAATGCGTGGGGTTATCGAGGTGAACGGCGATTAGTTGGGCAGATACGGATGGGCGGGCATTACTGGGGGGGGGGGTGCCAACTTCGGGTCCTCGTGCCTCTTCGTTATTCCGAAGAGATTTTCTTGCTTAGGGTGTATGGTGCCTTTATCACAGCACGCAGTGTTGTCAAAAATACATGTGCCGCGACGGGTGAGGGAGTAACCAAACTCATCATGGCATGGTGGTGTCAACATAGCAGAGACATATTTTTAAGTATCGGGGAACATTGCAGTTCTTCTTCCATTACAACGAACATGTGAGCTTGCCTCTCACCGTGAGGCTTCACAATTTTTCACGGTTTATCTATAAATTCAGCTGCCTATATTTTTTTGAAAGGAGAAAATAAATAATTTCTGGTGCTAAATTCTACGCCAAAAATCGTGCTTCTGGAGTAGTCCGCTTTTTAATTTGAAAATTTGGAGAAATCTGCGGAATTGATCACACAGGAAGGTACATGAAAATCCTTTGATCGGTAAGCATATATCCAAAGACTTTGTGATGCAGCATAACTCGGATTGCGTTCAAAAAAGTTTTGTCCGAATTCTCCATCGCGCACTTCGAAGGATTGAGTGAGATGAGAGAACTTTTGAGATGCTGGAAAAACAAGGATGATGCCTCCTCCAATAAAACTATTCTCAGCCTTGGCTAAATTTTATACACTGTAAAGTTTGGCCCGCTTTAGCATCATCTTCATCCGTAAAATAGAGAGTGTTCTCCCATAACTGGCCACGGACATTGGAAATGCCATCCTTGATTGTTTGTATTTGTTTATCATAACATGATAACTTACATGAGATAGTCTGTCAGATTGGACAGAGCGAATATACAAGCTTTTCGACCAGCACCTTCAGTCTGGAAGCTTGAAAGTTGAAGAGTAGTATGACGAACCTAAACGTGATTGGCTTGACACACCTACAAACCATGAGTTGACAGAAGAAGGGTTTTTGTTAGACTGCTCCACGTCCGGCAACGCGTATGCTGCAGAGCTTGCGCAGTGATAAGAGTTGGAGTCATTGTAACTCGGCGCATGTAGGTCGCGTACGTCGCATAATCTGGCCAGACTCTTAGTAAAGTGCTTTGCTATTTTATCTTTACACAAGGTCCGTCACAAAAGCGGCCCCTAAGAAGTTTACGAATCAAGTTTCTCTTCCTTCGCGAAAGTACTCTATTGGCATACTTAGGTGAACACATACATGAAATTGGAAACCGCAGCAATGATAACTGAAAATGGTTGCGAAACCTCTTCCATGAAATAAGCCTAATGTGATTTCCTATCATTTCTAATCTGTTGTTTTCCTCAATCAAATTTTGCCGCTTGAGGGCATAAAATTGATAGTTCTGTCATGAACTGATCGTAAACTACTGAGCACTGAGAGGAAGTATACATTGAGGGTTCGATGAGCCTCTATCTGCAGCACTTCTGATTTTTCACATTCTTTGAAATGCTGACTTCAAAACGGAACTCTTTTTACAGAAAACCTTGCAAATCATCTAGAAGCTTTTTTCCTAGTTTCTCACTTTCGCTTTTTTTCTTAATATTGAGTCCTTGTCCTTCACTCCTTGTTCTAGATTGGCGAAGAGGAATTTCTCAAATACGAGCAAATGATCACCACTTATACGCAGAAAGCCAGGTGCATGTTGGTGCTGTTCTTTTGCACCGTGAAATCTGATTGGAAAACTATGCAAGACCTTTGCTTGTAGACTTAAGACATTTGATAGTAAGAAAACGGAAACCTGTCGATGTTTCTAGTGTAAAAGAATTAGAAAAGATCAAAAAAGGCGATCATTTTGTTTAATATAAATCAGATTGTTATTTCGTATCTTTTTGCATAATCTTCTACAACAAATTTCCAGTGATTTGATGGAGATTTGGTGAGCACAACGAATCAAGATGAGGTCAAAATTCTAAATGGGAGTTCTTGGCACCAGAAATACTCCAAACAGCAGTTCATGTCTGTCTGAGCGTAGATGATGCTCTTATCTCTTTATGTTTTAGAAAGCCACCGTGCCAAAGTTCTCAAATTAGCTTAGGATATATATGCGTAACAGAGAAATGGAGCTTACCCGTCAAGAGCGTGAAATAGCAACCAGACAAACGTGGTATTCATTATTACAAACCAATGATTAGTGAACACTGGACTTATAAAATGATAGTCGACAAAAGCCAGCAAAAACAATCCATTTTGGCAAAGCGTCTGTGTACAAAAACCGGCGTTAGCTCAGATAGGTCTCGGGCAGACTTCACGCGATTTAATCGATGCGATGATCGAGTTCACGCGATTTAATCGATATCGATCAAGACAACTGTTACGAGTTCATTGCATGCCGACCAGCTGCATTTCGTTTGGATACTTTTCCAGCCCGAAATTTTTGAATGTAAAATGAAAATGAATGGAAATTGCGGCGATTGAATCGCGACGATCAAATCGCGTGAACTCTGTCCGAGGCCTTAGACGGATCGAAACGATTTTGGAAGATTGAGATTTTTTATCGTTTCTAACACGAAAATCACCTGTTTGAAAAACTTGACTTCTATACGACGTCTTCTCTGAAGATCATTAGAAATGAATATACCTGCGGTTGCCGATGTGACCTTAACCAGACATAGGATAAGTTGCAAAATTACAGAAAATTATTGACGACATGAAACCTTTTTGTATCTGATGTATTTAGTCAAGGCAACGACATCTAAGATTGGTGTGATGATCAGAAACAAAATCTTGCTTTTCTCAAAGTAAAAAAGAATCTCGCCGCAGAGACCATCAGAAAACCTCCATTTCCACTTGATGCGGTCGTAGTATATGTAACAAGAGGTCCCTGCATGTTACTGTTGCTGTTACTTTGCTTGTTATCGAGGTGAGCATACTCACTCCAAAAAAGAGGGACGGCTTGGCAGAATCCGAGACACCAGATCAAAAGTACCATATAGATCGTTGCTTTCCTTGTAAGTAACTGAGTTGCTTTGAATGGTAATGCAATCGCTATTACGCGATTCAGTGATATAGTCAAGTGAGAAAGAACGGTTGCATTCCAAAATATCATGGTAAATTGTCCCACAATCTTGTCGATGAGTGGAGGGGCAGTTCCGTATGTCTTAAGAATCTAATCGATTTGCTTTCACGGATGTAAGTCACTACCTGAGCGTAATTGATGCCACCCAGAAAAAGGCAAGCGATATACCGAAACTGGACATAATGTGGGATAAACACAACATGCAAAAAGGATTCTTTCGAGCCGGGTGGCACAGCATAGATATGCTTGCAAGAGAATTTGAAACTGTTCCGAGAGTGCTCATCTAAAAATTGATTCGATGCTAAGCCGCTAAGCATTCACAAACCTTTACCACGACCTAATTCTTGTGCGAAGTAACGATGCTTTAAGAGTGAACTGTTCGCGAACCTCCTTTACTAATTCAAAAACCTGTCAAAGGTATCGTAATTCCATGGGCGTCTTGGCAGGGTACTAATCAAAAGGGTTTTTTGCTGACGAAGGGGCGCCGAACCAAATTCAGCTTTCCGCAACAGCCTTCATTTGACTCAAATGGACATTTTCTTGATTAATAACAGTTTGAAAACCGAGTTTTTGCAGTAATTGGTACTAGTTCGACGTCTTGATGTTAGTACGCCATCATAGTAGCCAATGAAGGTCATATCTGCGCCTTCAGTCTCGGAAGAGCTACTGGTGAGGCAGCCTCGGTGGCAAGATTGTACTTTGGGCTGCCGAAGAAACAATGGACAACGATGACAATAATGAAGTACTCCAAAAGTTTTAATTTGGCTTTATTGATTGGCCACCATAACTCACCATAACTCACCATAACTTACAGAATGCTGTTCGAAAATCAACTCAGGTAAAGTTCGATTTAGAGAGCACATGGACATGGGATCGTCCAACGAATGATTCACTCGGAGATTGACCACATTTTCACCGAAGGTGGAGCTTGCTTGATGTGATATCGTCTCTCTTACGTGCAGTCACCAAATCTGGTTAACTTTTACTCTGCTCCAACCAAGCTTAGACACTCCCAAACAAGATTCTAAATACCTACAAACTCGATAATTTTGATAACGATTATTGTAACGACTATTTTATTCGTGAACAACACATCTCCCCCCTTCACCTCAACCAAGTTTGGGTCATCGCAATATTGTGAGACTCGAATATTCTCATCATAGCATCAACTGCAGTTACTGTGGCAAAGTTAGCACAAAATGCCACTTGCAAAACATTGTTGCACAGAAGACATTGTTTGATGTCCAGTCCTCCAAACATGTGAATCCCGGAGTACGTGTCATGCGTGCTGGCGCTTTTATGTTAGCGCGATACTTGTCTCGAGAGATAAATTGTGAACAGAGCTTGGAGAGGAAACATTGCTGACGTAATGGGTTAGCGAAGCCCTCGGAGACTTGTGCTTGTCTTACACAGTGGGTTCCCACAGAATACACTGGGTAGTGAAACCCATTGCGTTCGTGGTATCACATAACTCCTTATGCCCCATAGCAAGGGGCTTTCTATGAACGCCTCATCAAGTCGATCAAACAATCATTGCATAAAGCCTTCAGAGGAAAAGCTGTGCGGTCCAGAGATCATTTGCACACAATTCTCACGGAAATCGAAACATGTCTAAATTCTCGACCATTGACTTATCAGAGTTTCTCCCAAGAAGAATTGACAGCAATACGCCCTATCGATTTCTACCAGAAGAATTTGGAGGTAACATTTTCATTGAGAGGAAAAGCCAAAACCACAGAAGATACCACATATTTGCCGCCTGAAGAAGCACGAGCATTACGAACGCGCCGTGACGCGGAGGAAGCGATTCAGTCATCATGCAAATTCACTGAACAGTTTTGGAAAGTGTGGCAACATCATTACTTGACTAGCCTGCAAGAACAACAACTAAGGAACATCTCAAGAAAAAGACTTGGACAAGAAACTCCCACAGTGGGGTCGATAGTGCTTATCAGCGACCCAGTCTTACCAAGAAATTCGTGGAAATTGGCACGTATAACGGATATTCGACGTGGAATAGATGGTGTAATTCGAGAGGCAGAGCTAGTGACCAGTAACAGACGTAAAGTTAGACGACCAGTGAATCTGCTAATTCCACTCGAAATTGTCGACGACATCAGCGAGACGACAGATAAAGAGTTAACGTCGTCATTGAATGAAAATTCAAAAGAAGAAACGTTGGAGAAGCCCTATAACCTCAGATCCCGGCAGATGAGCTGTAATGTAGAGAATGTTGTGACGACCACAAGAAGAAGAAATCCGCGCAACTCAAGAACGAAATGGTTTCTATTCTATATTATGGTCCTGACATTAACTACTCTTGTATGAAGAATCTCTACTACATGGTACTATATATACTATATATCGCTGCTTATCTATATGTATACTATACTATATATGGTTGCTCATCTATATATGTAATCTATATTGGTGCGGTTCTCTTTTGGTACAATCATAAGAAGAATACACCTGCAAAAAAAGTTCTTCCAAAAAGCTTGAAAAATTGACTTTGCCTTGAAAAATCACCATTTTTGAGCAAGTATTTTCAAAGTCTTTCGTTCTGCACAGGGCTGACCAAATCTTTGACTGCGAACATTGTTGGGGTATTGCCTTACACATCTTTTAGACCCATCATCCAGGTGTGACGATCCCAGCAGAAACGAAGTCAGCTGCGAAAGAGTGGTAGTCAAAAAAAAAAGTTCAACAGCTTGTAATTTCTGAGCGCAAGTCGCAAAACTCAAGTGCAGATGCGGATCAGAAGTTAACGGGCTCCTCAATCAGATTACTCATAACTTGAACGAAATTCTTTGAACTGCCAAAGAAAATCTGTGAAATTTCTATGATTGGAAAGATTTTCTTTTGATGTGCAGATCAAACAGATGTTTTAGCATCGATAAAGATCACGAGCAGTTTTGAAAAGCTTAGGCATCCTTCTACAGAGCAGTGTAAAAAATTGGTGTCAAAGTCCGACCAAGGGGCAAAAAAACGCGTCTGAATATGAAATTCCAAAAGTGCCCGGAAACTTTCTTTACAACCTAACAAATTAACCTCTAACAAGGGAAGGCTACTTGGTGATCGTGGCCAGTCATGATGACTTGCAAATCAAAAAATGCGCCTTTTAATGCCGGTCCAAAAACTGTCTTCCATGTCTGCGAAACGATAACATTGATGGAGTTACGATTATTTTTTTATAAATAAATTCCGCTACTGCGGAGGGTCAAAATCATTATTAAAAATTATTCTTTGCTTCTCAAATGCTGAATATGATTTAGATAGGTGTATTACAACAGTAATCGTTATAAAATTCCTTTCAATAGCTTCAAACGGCAACCTAGAACGAATTTGCTGGTTTTAACTACTCAAAAATACGCAAATTCCCTACGAAAAAAGTTCATAACTTCCTTCAGAAAAACGTTTCGCAGATATCAGGCAGAGATTCAGAATTAGCGTTTCGAGATGCATCTTACGGTATACATCCCATTTCCAATAACCACGGTCACCGAGTATCCTTCCCTTGTAAGTTATCAGTTGTAATCCTCAGTTTAAGCGAAATTTTGAGATAGGTACGCTCTGCAAATTCCATGGCTAATCACATCCAAAGACAATTTGTGGTTGCATTTTTTAGTTCCATGGGGTTTTAGACAGGTAGAGATTGTTGCGTGAGATGAAGTTTTATCTGCTTTTGTGAGGTGGGCTTTCTTTCCTCTACTGATGGCTATTGGAGTGGCGCATAACTGGACCCTATGCCTTTGTTTTGTTGGTCCCACAAGTCTCCAACATGATGACCTTACACATTGTTGGTTTGGAGTCCTGACTTTCGAATGTGTACATCTTGATTCTTGTGAAAAAGAGCTATCCAGATTAAATCTTTCGCTAATTCCAGCGAGATGCAGCTTGTAGAGTTTTGATTCTGAAGAACAACTGTTTTGCTGTCTGCTTCTAAAGTCTCTCTTTTCAGTTACTCCTCCTGTTCTTTTTCTGCATTTAAGGTCCATATTAGATGTGCCTCAGCCTGCTGCGCTCAAGCCTTGTGTTCTACTTGGTGTAGTTGTAGTATTTTGCCTCAAAAACGTTTGTTTTGTATATATGTGCCTGTGGTCATCGATAAAGCACTCCTTAAATCTCTTCGCATCTCGTATTGGACAAAAGTGTGATGTTTCTCTCCAATGCAGGATTTGCAGCCAATTTCCATGCAATGTTTTAAAGGCAGTTTGAGCATTTGAAACATGGCTTGTTTTTTTCGAAGATTCCGCCGATGTTCGAGCGATGCGTACTTTGAGCAAAACAAAGCACGATGATGTGCTGATTTGCGAAACATGCATATTAACAAAATATTATAAACTTCAAGTCTGTTGTGCCGTACAAGTTTATTATGGTGGCAGATTTATTGGTACTGGCCTAACGTTTCAACGCTTTCGTCGTCCTCAGAAGCCTGAAAACGACTCAAGGCATCATCCGTAATACCAGACCACCAAATATCTCCTCTAACTCAGCCAGTTTCGACTTCATTCCGACTTCGCGTCGCAAAAACTCTCAAGACAGATATACTCACCCTCTCACCACCGCTGTTCGAAATGTTCGCACGACTGGATGTGACAAAAGTTGACGGACAAGTGAGTGATACAGTAGAATGCGCATCAAGACGTTATCCACTATCTACAACTCACACAGTGGCATATACGGCAGAAACTCGGCGGTTATAAACAGGCACTTATTCTTATTATTCATTTCTAGAATCTTTGCAGATATCCAGAAAGCCTCTAGAATCTTCCTAGCCGTAATATCTGTCTCAAACGCCAAAATTTTGCATTTGACTGCAAAATCATTTCCCTCATGCGCGTCACTCCTATGTTTGCCGAATGGGGTTACTAAACTCTTCCGTCTCTTACCTGCCAGAGATGTTCTTTTAAGCGTACGCTTAACACTCTACCAGTTTCGCCAATATATTTTGCTTTGCATTCGAGGCATTCGAGTTGGTATACTACTCCCACCCTGGCGCAGTCACCTTCTCTGCTGTTTGGACACACAATGCAATTCTCCATTATACATTGTCGATCGTAAAGGCGATTACGGACAAGCTGTTTTTTGAGATTGTCGTTCGGTATGTTAACCAAAACAACATCGTCTAGTAGCTGTGCCCGCGAAATGCATTGTTGGAAGGCAGAGCTGACTTTATCTGAAATGAACGGGAGGCGAGTTTGTTTTCGATTCGAGTGCGGTCCTTGCGTAAACGCTGTTGACGATTGTGACGTTGCGTCGCCGAAATTGCATAGCCATTACTGCGGGCGATACAATGGCTATGGCTATTTCGGCGACGCAACGTCACAATCGTCAACAGCGTTTACGCAAGGACCGCACTCGAATCGAAAACAAACTCGCACTCTGCCTCCCGTTCATTTCAGATAAAGTCAGCTCTGCCTTCCAACAATGCATTTCGCGGGCACAGCTACTAGACGATGTTGTTTTGGTTAACATACCGAACGACAATCTCAAAAAACAGCTTGTCCGTAATCGCCTTTACGATCGACAATGTATAATGGAGAATTGCATTGTGTGTCCAAACAGCAGAGAAGGTGACTGCGCCAGGGTGGTAGTAGTATACCAACTCGAATGCCTCGAATGCAAAGCAAAATATATTGGCGAAACTGGTAGAGTGTTAAGCGTACGCTTAAAAGAACATCTCTGGCAGGTAAGAGACGGAAGAGTTTAGTAACCCCATTCGGCAAACATAGGAGTGACGCGCATGAGGGAAATGATTTTGCAGTCAAATGCAAAATTTTGGCGTTTGAAGCAGATATTACGGCTAGGAAGATTTTAGAGGCTTTCTGGATATCTGCAAAGACTTCAGAAATGAATAATAAGAATAAGTGCCTGTTTATAACCGCCGAGTTTCTGCCGTATATGCCACTGTGTGAGTTGTAGATAGTGGATAACGTCTTGATGCGCATTCTACTGTATCACTCACTTGTCCGTCAACTTTTGTCACATCCAGTCGTGCGAACATTTCGAACAGCGGTGGTGAGAGGGTGAGTATATCTGTCTTGAGAGTTTTTGCAACGCGAAGTCGGAATGACGTCGAAACTGGCTGAGTTAGAGGAGATATCTGGTGGTCTGGTATTACGGATGATGCCTTGAGTCGTTTTCAGGACGACGAAAGCGTCGAAACGTTAAGCCAGTACCAATAAATCTGCCACCATAATAAACCTGTACGGCACAACAGAGTTGAAGATTATAAGCAATGCCCAGGTTTAAAAAAACGGAACATGGAAATCATTAACAAAATATTTATTTTTCAAGGCGTAGTTGACAATCTGAGATATTATTCCCATGCTCCCTTTTGCAGCCGGTTGATGGCATAATCAAGTTTTTTAAAATAGAATGGGTACCTCTTTATCGTTTCTTTTGCTTCTCCTCTCAATGCACTAATCAAGTAGTATCTTTTGCAACTCTGTCAACGGCTGGCCGTTTGCCTCAAACAATGTCCAAAAGTTCTCAAACTTCCACATTTTTCTTGTAAAGATTGGTATTGTAATAGCGGGTAACTTAGGTTTTGTGATTGCGCATTGCCCCTCATTTAGGCGCTGCTGTTCGCAGAGTGTAATTGCTTTTGGATACTGACCTCTGCCTTTAAATTGATAGCCAATGACCACGCTTGACCTAGACTTAACTGAGCCTTATCTATGTACTCCTGTGCTTGCACTTCCTGCTCAGTACTCATGCTACCACCTAGTGAATCTAGGGTAAGTGTGAAATTGGATATCTACCAATTTCATCTACCAATTTTGTGGTCTCGTTTGGTTCAAAAATTTGTTTCTACTCGCACTCTTGTTGTAGTTTCGGTGTAAAGCTTTGTATATATCTATGTACTCCTTACATCTATCTACAATTCCGTTCAGGTTATTGCGATGACGCGTCAAGAGAACTTTTTGTGTTTTGAGTGTTATGGGACCAGCCATATCAAACTTTTCGTGACCAAGACGGAGCTGTAGAAGTCTCAACGTGGTTTCAGAAAAATATGTAGCGATCAAAGAAAGCGATTGAAAATGTTTTGTTTTTGTAACTATAGGAAATATCAAAGCGAGAAGGAAGTGAATTTGTAAAAAGCGTACTCGTTTAATCTTTCCTCCTTGGTTGACGTTGAGGCCAATGCACCGGCTTTTGGTTTACAGCAGGGCTCGGCACGAGCTGGCACCAGAAATTTCAAAACGAAGTCCCGTTTGATCTTGAAAATTTCGTACGAAGTTCCCTTTGACCTGTTTTGAAAACCCGTCATCATTTTTAGATTATGTAAAAGTATGTAGTAGGGTTTTCATGCATGCTGATTTCATGGAACAACTTTTCACAGCTTTCTGAGCTTTTTAAGTGGTTGAATCACATCTTGAGAAGCAGAAAAAGCCGGTGTTTCGACTACGGAGCAGACCGAGTAATTTTCAGATGGCCATAAAACGCTGAAAAGAAAACATTATAAAATTGTTTCTTCTCTGTATGTAAACTTTTGCAGTGTAGATACATTTTATGCAAAAAAGTGTGAAAACTTATGTGAGCAATGTGTCGGTACTCTGTGCCAGATAATTCAGAAAAAGTTCAGCACAGCTTTCATTCACATAAGTTTTCATAAATTTTAAACCATAGTTCGGGTCCCTCAACACGCATACACACGCCAAATTTGGTGTTATACTATAGCGTTTTGGCTGAAAACAACGCTTTTCCTTGTTTGATGAGCAGCATGCCAGTGGCATGCCGGCGGCATTCTTGCGGCTGTACTCCACCCCGGAGCCCGGAAAAACGATATCCCTTTTGCTTTCATCCCTAAAAACGATATCCAGCTTGACCCGGTGCCAGCTGTGCCGAGCCCTGGTTCACAGTGTGTGGTAAGAGCAAACAATCAATCAAACTTCTTTTGTTTGCGCCAAACAGGTCGTTACCCCATGTGTAATTGAACTGCATTCATTAAAGTTCACAAATAAATCTGCACATGTAACGTGCAAATCAAGGAGATGTGTCAATAAAAACTATATGGCTTGAGTGATTTGATCAAGTGCTTTTTGCAGATTATCGCGTCAAGCAAAAAAAATCTCACAATTATCACAAGAGGCGCATGAGTAGTTCAGTTGATTTTGCAAGCGCAATAAAGGCAAGGCTTCTACAAGAGCACGAAGATGGAATGATGAAGATGACCATAGCATTGATTGACATTCCTTCGTTTTAAACTTGTTGATATTCGCTGTCGTGAATAAGGAAAGCAGGAAACGGTAGTTAAAGGCAGCAGCTTGCCAAAAACGAACATCCCGAAATTTTGACATGGAAGGTCGCTTGCACCCCAAATATGAGAATAGAGCAGGTCCGAGCGTACAGCCTGCTGCCCTTGCTTAAAAAAGTGCCCCTGAACCCGTTACGCGCAAGCCTTCACTTCCTTCTCGCTTTGATATTTCCTATAGCTACAAAAACAAAACATTTTCAATCGCTTTCTTTGATCGCTACATATTTTTCTGAAACCACGTTGAGACTTCTACAGCTCCGTCTTGGTCACGAAAAGTTTGATATGGCTGGTCCCATAACACTCAAAACACAAAAAGTTCTCTTGACGCGTCATCGCAATAACCTCAACGGAATTGTAGATAGATGTAAGGAGTACATAGATATATACAAAGCTTTACACCGAAACTACAACAAGAGTGCGAATAGAAACAAATTTTTGAACCAAACGAGACCACAAAATTGGTAGATGAAATTGGTAGATATCCAATTTCACACTTACCCTAGATTCACTAGGTGGTAGCATGAGTACTGAGCAGGAAGTGCAAGCACAGGAGTACATAGATAAGGCTCAGTTAAGTCTAGGTCAAGCGTGGTCATTGGCTATCAATTTGAAGGCAGAGGTCAGTATCCAAAAGCAATTGCACTCCGCGAACAGCAGCGCCTAAATGAGGGGCAATGCGCAATCACAAAACCTAAGTTACCCGCTATCACAATACCAATCTTTACAAGAAAAATGTGGAAGTTTGAGAACTTTTGGACATTGTTTAAGGCAAACGTAAACAGCCAGCCGTTGACAGAGTTGCAAAAGATACTACTTGATTAGTGCATTGAGAGGAGAAGCAAAAGAAACGATAAGGAGCTACCCATTTTATTTTTAAAAACTTGATTATGCCATCAACCGGCTGCAAAGGGAGCATGGGAATAATATCTCAGAATGTCAACTACGCCTTGAAAAATTAATATTTTGTTAATGATTTCCATGTTCCGTTTTTTTTTAAACCTGGGCATTGCTTATAATCTTCAACTCTGTTGTGCCGTACAGGTTTATTATGGTGGCAGATTTATTGGTACTGGCTTAACGTTTCGACGCTTTCGTCGTCCTGAAAACAACTCAAGGCATCATCCGTATTACCAGACCACCAGATATCTCCTCTAACTCAGCCAGTTTCGACGTCATTCCGACTTCGCGTTGCAAAAACTCTCAAGACAGATATACTCACCCTCTTACCACCGCTGTTCGAAATGTTCGCACGACTGGATGTGACAAAAGTTGACGGACAAGTGAGTGATACAGTAGAATGCGCATCAAGACGTTATCCACTATCTACAACTCACACAGTGGCATATACGGCAGAAACTCGGCGGTTATAAACAGGCACTTATTCTTATTATTCATTTCTGAAGTCTTTGCAGATATCCAGAAAGCCTCTAGAATCTTCCTAGCCGTAATATCTGCTTCAAACGCCAAAATTTTGCATTTGACTGCAAAATCATTTCCCCCATGCGCGTCACTCCTAAGTTTGCCGAATGGGGTTACTAAACTCTTCCGTCTCTTACCTGCCAGAGATTTTCTTTTAAGCGTACGCTTAACACTCTACCAGTTTCGCCAATATATTTTGCTTTGCATACGAGGCATTCGAGTTGGTATACTACTCCCACCCTGGCGCAGTCACCTTCTCTGCTGTTTGGACACACAATGCAATTCTCCGTTATACATTGTCGATCGTAAAGGCGATTACGGACAAGCTGCTTTTTGTTCAGTTACTGTATTTCTTGTATTCTGTTTGTCGGAAATTACATTGCAATTTGAGCAGTTGATTTGCCCTTCATTTGGAAACGATGCCAGCAAGTTTCTATCATTCTCTGCAATCACGTTAAGGATGTCTTCGCTTTTCTCTTTGCATTTTATTTGCAATTGTTTGTTCATTGTATCTGTTGTGTCACAATTGCGGCGATCAGTTGGCGTGGGCAAACAATGCTGCTGCAAAAGATAATTCTTTCTTCTTATTACTTTTCTTTAAAAATGAGTTGCTTTCCATTAATTGTTAATCAAGACGTCATCTATTAGGTTGGTTCATAATTAATGCACGTTTTTCCTACCTCTTCTTTCGAACGCTAATTTTCACTCAAAAATTGTTTTTCTTTAAAACCATTTAGACTCTCGGAAAGCCCGTTTCTTCTATTTCCTGACATACATTTTTATTTTAAGAGATCTTTGTTCAGACCGAAGTTCCGTGCCTTCAAATGTGATGAACTTAAACTATTTTTTCCTTTCATTCGATTTTCCCTAAATCCATGAAAAATGCCCAAATTTGTTTCAAAAATTGTGTGTTATAATCGCAAAGATTTAAGCTACAAAACGCTCACCAAGGCTAAATTTTTTGATAATGCTGAGCCGAGAAGCTTTGACTCAATGAGCAAAGTTTGCTATATTCTAGTCCTTTTGAGAGTAAGCTATGCCCAAATTTGTTTCAAAAAATGTGTGTTATAATCACAAAGATTTAAGCTACAAAACACTCACCAAGGCTAAATTTTTTGATAATCCTGAGCCGAGAAGCTTTGACTCAAACTTAGCTGAATGCTGGGATTACTCGGAGCTTCATAAAATGCTTACTTGAGAAGCAATTACAGAAGTTTTACTTGTTTCTAGTAGGGTAGACCAAGGACTACTAATATTAGGAAAACGGCGATATCTCCTCGTTTTTCATTTGAGAAAAAATCGGAGGAATCTAAAAAATACAATTTTTGCTTTCCTAGAAATATTTTTTCGCAGAGAATTTTTGGTAAAAGCCAAGTTCCACGTTACTATTTAATCGACCATCGGCTACACAATGAGCAAAGTTTGCTATATTCTAGTCCTTTTGAGAGTAAGCTATGCTCTTTCAAACTAGAGCTTTCGAGAACAAATTCTCGGTAATTTCTGAGCCGTAAAATCTTTCCCGTGGTGAGTACCATCACACAAAAGTATATGTTACATTAGGTTGGTGCAAAAGTTCTTTCCGCCCAAATTCAAAAATTCATAACTTGTTGAATTCTCAACGAAACTGCAAGATCTAAATTTTGCTTAAGAGAGAAACTCATGCTCTTTGCTTATGCCGCTATGTTCATGCTCTTTGCTTATGCCGCTATGCTCCTCCATGCCGGTATGTTATAACTGCGAGGGTTCCGCAACGCTTCTGCCTCTCTAACGGTGGCGTGAAGTGCTTCACTCTTCCAAATTCAAAATTGGAGGCTTGAAAAATGGTGGTTTTTGCCATTTTGGCGCTCTTCAAGGTGGATTTTCGGAATAGCGCCTCGATCTACCCCAGCTAAGCAGAAAAATTTCAGGTCGAGAATCTGTCAAGCCGCTGCCTAAGCCGGAGAAATCGCGTTTGTTAGCCGCGATATATTAGGTTGGTTCATAATTAATGCACGTCTTCGAACAATCTTTCTGAGCGCATCAAAGACTGTTGTAAACAGCAAACTTTTAGTTATACAACATATATTAGGTCGTTCCGAATGTAATGTCGCTTTTTTTAAACGTACGTCACTTCTCGAGGAGCAAGGATCTGAAGAAGATTCTGGTAGCATTTGATGCAGCATTTCATTCTCTTTCTAATGGTTATATAAACTCTGCACAATATGCAATATCCTCTCGAAAAATTATCAAAATCGGCGACCCATGCTTTTTGAGAGGGCGAAGTTTCATAATTTTTCTAAATTTTTACAACAACCCTCGGAAGGAGTCCAAGTAAAGGATGGATAGAGCAAACCCTACAGAAAACAGACAACTTTTTTCTACTTTCCAGAGCTCGTCATAATTTTCGTATAGATTTTTTGATGGAACCACCGAATTTTAGCAGGCCTGCCTCAGACACAAATGCAACAAACACCAATAAATCTTCGGATTTTGAAACTTACAAAGATGGATTATGGTTTGACACTAATTTTACAAAGCAAATGAGCGTTTACCGCTCCAGATTAGCAACTTTCGAAAACTTTGGGTACAGCCTGGGGCGCCCTGGAAAACCTGAATTATGATGATTTTATCCCGGAAAACTTGATGAATCGGAAAAGAAAAACAGCCGATAGAAAGAGGAGGAAAAGCTGCGTCGAATGACACCCGAGTTGCTTGCCCATTGTTGTTTTGTGAAGCTTAAGTTGACCAAATATGGAATCTGATACCATTGAAAAATTGATTCCAGAAGATGTAAGAAGCAAGCTAAGGGAAAGAAAAAATTGCTTTATGTTCTGTAGGGTTTGTTCTATCTACCAGTCACTTGTACTTCTTCGGAGGATAAGTACAAAAATTTAGAAAAATAGCCGAAGTTGACCATGGCAAAAAGCATGAGTCGCAGATTTTGGTGATTTTTCGAGAGCTCATTGAATGTTATGCAATGAAATTACAACCATTAGAAAGAGGATGAAATGCTGCATCGAATGCTTCTAAGATCTCTTGAAAATGTTGATTCCACGAATAGTGGCGTTCATTCGAAAAAAGCGACATTACTTTCGGAACGACCTAATACTTTTGTGTGATGGTACTCACCACGGGAAAGATTTTACGGCTCAGAAATTACCGAGAATTTTATCTCGAAAGCTCTAGTTTGAAAGAGCATAGCTTGTTCTCAAAAGGACTAGAATATAGCAAACTTTGCTCATTGTGTAGCCGATGCTCGGTCGAATAGTAACGTGGAACTTGGCTTTTACCAAAAATTTTCTGCGAAAAAATATTTCTAGGAAAGCAAAAATTGTATTTTTTAGATTCCTCCGATTTTTTCTCAAATGAAAAACGAGGAGATATCGCCGTTTCCCTAATATTAGTAGTCCTTGGTCTACCCTACTAGAAACAAGTAAAAGTTCTGTAATTGCTTCTCAAGTAAGCATTTTATGAAGCTCCGAGTAATCCCAGCATTCAGCTAAGTTTGAGTCAAAGCTTCTCGGCTCAGGATTATCAAAAAATTTAGCCTTGGTGAGTGTTTTGTAGCTTAAATCTTTGCGATTATGACACACATTTTTTGAAACAAATTTGGGCATTTTTCATGGATTTAGGGAAAATCGAATGAAAGGAAAAAATAGTTTAAGTTCATCACATTTGAAGGCACGGAACTTCGGTCTGAACAAAGATCTCCGAAAATAAAAGTGTATGTCAGGAAATAGAAGAAACGGGCTTTCCGACAGTCTAAATGGTTTTAGAGAAAAACAATTTTTGAGTGAAAATTAGCGTTCGAAAGAAGAGGTAGGAAAAACGTGCATTAATTATGAACCAACCTAATAGATGACATCTTGATTAACAATTAATGGAAAGCAACTCATTTTTAAAGAAAAGTAATAAGAAGAAAGAATTATCTTTTGCAGCAGCATTGTTTGCCCACGCCAACTGATCGCCGCAATTGTGACAGAACAGATACAATGAACAAACAATTGCAAATAAAATGCAAAGAGAAAAGCGAAGACATCCTTAACGTGATTGCAGAGAATGATAGAAACTTGCTGGCATCGTTTCCAAATGAAGGGCAAATCAACTGCTCAAATTGCCATGTAATTTCCGACAAACAGAATACAAGAAATACAGTAACTGAATACACTATTTATTGGTTAAGTAAAAGCACGAGGTACTACTTTAGACGCTTATAGACTCATAGATCTCAAGTTTTTAAATTTCCCACATTTTCTCGATATTTAGAAAAGCTACGTGCTTCAAACAGTAATAAATTTCGCTGACATATTTGGCAGTTATCAGCTCGACATATCTGAGCAAGTGTTTCGCAAGCTAGGACGGGAATATAGGCGAAAAAGAAGGTAAATGTAAATTGTTCTTGTTGTCATCACTGCTTATCATTTTTGATTATCACTCGTCATCATTTACCAAATTCTATCATTTGACATATCACTTATCGCATATCACCATCGTATAGTTGTGTTACTGGCATGCCTTCGATAGTCTGAAGATAGGGAATCAAAAGTGGAGATTGTTTGACATTTAACCATGAAGAAGTTATTCCCGAGACGTTGACTGCATTATGAGCGAAAGCAAGATCTATGAAATGCACAAAAAAGCTGCTTGAAAAAGGTTAAGTTGAAGAAAAAACAAAGGATTTTTGAAAACGTGGTTTTTGCCAAATTTCTCGTTCTAATCAGAAGATGGAGTTCCGAGTTGTCAGCGTAAAGATCAAGAGCTCCAGTATGATATACAGTTTGTAGCGATTAAATTGAAAACAACGAAGAAAAGGGTACCAGAGCCAAATGCCCCGCGCCCCGCGTTTGGGGTAGCGTGGTAGCGCGCAACGCGCGGAGATACAAACGAGCAGCGGAGACAGGACCAGAGCCGACTGGGCATTTGACTCTGGTCGTAGATTCGGCAAGGTCTTAACGAAATTCTGCAACACTATATATCGTTGTGATCCTTATGACACAATCAGGTGCACTGACAATGTCGCAGATGTTGAAAATCACTCCATAACGAGATAAACCAGCAGTTAAGTGGCGACTCTCTTTTCAAGATTCAAGCGCGGTTTCTCGTTTTTATTGAGCTCCAACAGCTTTCATGAACTTCTAACACTTAATCGTAGCCTATGAAAAAGTTGATTAACAATTGGCATACTAAATTTTAGATTTTCAAACCTTTTCAACAGTAAAGGCTACAAAAACGCAATGTTTTCGTTTTTTAAGCTTTTTTCAAATACCACTCAACTTTACATTCACTTTTTCATAGTTACGTAATAATATCCGAGGCTTCGCTTCAGATGACTTCTGTTCTTTTCTCCAGGTAAAGGTTGTGCTCTATCATGATGCTCAAAGTGAAGGTTAGCAGAGTACATGGGTCTATGTATCGAAGGTCAGTAACTTACTTATACATGATTTACTACCGAAAAAGAAAAAAACTAGAACTAAACATCGCATGAATGATGAATGAAAGGAAAAATACAGAGCAAAAATTTGAAAAAATAGGAGAAAAACAAGGAAAACAAGAAATACCAAGAAAGCGGAACTTTGTCACCCCGTCTGGGCATCGCAACCATCAGCGCCAATCATACCATGTACTGCGGACCACTGAATTGCTCTTTTGTTGTGTGTAATTTTTTTGCAATTGTAGAACTTGCTGGTTGTCTTTTTTCTTAGTTTGGCATTTCACTGTGAGCCTTTTCTTTTTCAGTGCCCAAATAACATAATAAGGATAAACTTCACTGCAGGAAGACTTTTATGAATTTCCCGATTCAGAAATTGACTGATAACATAGCTTCGTTTTGAGAAACCAAGGGCTTGTAAAGGGGGAGCTGAGAAAAAAGTGGCAAAACGCAAGATAGGAGGACTGGCTTGCTTCTCTGACAGGTGAGAAGCCGCTAACTTGTCGTTCTCCACTAAAAAAGGTAAGACTAGTTTCTAAGAGTAGAGATATATTGATGATGAGTTTAGCTTGTGATAGTTTTGTGCTGGTGTGTATTGTTTTTGTTAGTAAATAACTAACATTTGCTAGTCATGTTTGAACTGAAAAAATTCCACTGCTACGGTAGGAAACCATATAGAAGAGAATGAAGGAATTATTGCCCGCTCGTGCCAAACGACGACCAGCGAAGCGCCGAGTACACCGCCGAACACAATCCATTTCTGAGTATGTTGAAAGCAAAGGAGATTTTTTTGTGACTATTGAAAATAAAAATCGCGAAGCACTTCTGACGGTTATCCATAACAGAAAAAAATGCAGAAGTCGATTATCCATAGCAATTTTGAGCAAGCAGCAAAAAAGCTGCGCTCTTGCAAAATTTAATACAAGAGGACGCTGGTTACATATCCGACAGCTTATAAAAAGACAAAGGCGACTTTGCTGCATGCTAAGGACATATAATATGTTTGTTGCTGGCTCTTTCTGACATCGATCATTGCTGAAACTTTGATTTGTCAATTTGTGAGAAATGGGGTAATAACATCTAAAGATTTTCAAAACTATGCTTTTGAAGATGCTCACCATAGTGCAAAGTTAAATGAGAAAATTTGATTGTGAAAATGAAATTGTAAGGTGCTCATGCTGAGCTGGCTTAAACTGATATTTGCTGTAGCTGAAAACGAATGTCCTAAAAATTATCGATAGATTGATGATTCTATTACACTAGTGTATGGAAAAGCTGACATACCGTCGCGATGAGCACTGAATCGGCAACATTATCAGCAGACGATAGTGACGTATGCATTTGCGCTGAAAAGTGCTTAAGAAATTACGCCATATTGGTTACTTGTGTTAACTAAAGATGAACAAGGTTAACAGGTATTTTTGAGAAATGGATGATGTTTAAGGAGTTACTTTTTATGATAGACTATACTAATCAAGATGAGATGGATATTTGACGCATGTTACTTTTTGCAAAAACAGCAATGATGACCAACTCCATTGAAACTCTTTTAGCAAAAAGAACGTAAAAAAGTTTTTTTTTATGATGAAGGAAAAAAGGAGTATGGGTTCTGAATATTATTGCTGCAGTTGCCAAGCAAATGCGGAAACAGTTTCAAAGCCAAAAAATTATCAATTTTTTGCGTCATGATAGAAACTTTCAGATAGTGTTTCCTCAATTCTGTTGCTAAAGCTGCAGAAAGGAGAGTATTGCCTCAGAAGGTAGATCGTTTGGCAATACGACATCCTTTGCCGCAAGGGGCGGGCATATAATCAAACGTTTATGGCAGCGGATTCAAAAGTCAGAGCTAAGAGCTACAAGGGCTCGATAAGACTCCTTTGGAAAGTATCTGCAATATTAAACTCGGATCTCTATACAAGCTAATCGGGAGTGCTTGGTGTTAGATACTCGATGATTCCGTCTGGCGTAGTAACTTCTTCTTGTACAATTGCCGTGTTTACTTTGTGTTTGAATCACTTAGAGACCTTTCATATTTCGCTCAAAAGCGCCAGAAAGCGCTATAACGCCCTCTTAAACGTGCACAATATTCTTGAGTTCGAATCGAATAGAAATTTGATCATTCGATTAAAACAAATGTAATGTAATACCTATATTATATTATATAAAACTAGCTGGCTTACCCGGCTCCGCCCGGCCCTGTCATAACGCTATGATAAAGCTCCCACCCTATCCCTGTACAACCTTTCCCTGTGCCCACTTCTACATGCAATTCCCTATTTCTTAATAATCAGATGCTCACCTACCTCCCTCACCAACCCCTGTTCCCGTAGCTCAACTTTGCAAAAAATCAATGAAATCGATAAAAGTAAGGATAATTCTGAAAACTGATGGCGCTCTTCGGCTATTTGAGCCCCAAAATGTTTTTGTGATGGATCTTGCTCAAACTCGTTATATGGGGGTTATTCGAGCCGCTGATGACAAATATCGTAGTCATTTCGCGCGATAGCGCCATTTTCTGAGTTTACGGTGGGTACACGAAAGAAGCTAAAAACATGGATTTCGCTGAAACTTTGCTTAGGGGCGCTAATTGACATGCTATCACGAAAAACATACTCCTTCGGCATTTTGGGGCGTTTTCATTGAGTAATGGTAGGTATACTGCAGAGGGGCAAAATCTCAGTTTTGGCTGAAACTCGGTCTAGAGAGATTCGATCTTCTGACCACGATTAAAACACTCTCCTTGCATTTTGAGACTTTTTCGCAGAGTTACGGTAGGTATTAGGTTGTTGCAAAAATAATGTCCGTTTTTCTAAGCCTACTTTTCGAACAACTTTTTTCCTTCAAAATTTCTTTTTCGATATAGATTCTGCAAATCATTGAAAAGCCCTCTTCATAAACTTTCTAATGATGGTAGATTTGAACTTTTATCTCATCTATAAGCTGGCTTACCTGGATCCGCCCGGCTCTGTCAAAAACGATAAAGGCAATTCTATCCCTGTACACTTTTACCTGTGCACACTTCTACATGCAATTCCCTATTCCCGCTGTGTGAGTAATCAGTATGCTCACATCCTCACCAACTCCTGCCCCCCCGTAGCTCAAACTTTGCAAAAAAAATCGATAAAATCGATAAAAGTAATCGATATTCCTGAAAACTAATATTGTAATCGTAATAAGCATGCTCGATTACCCCCCTGCGCAAACTCCCAACCCCGTAGCTCAAACTTTGCAAAAAAATCGATAAAATCGATAAAAGTAATCGATAATCCTGAAACTAGTATTGTATTCGGAATCCCCAAGCTCGATTACCCCCCTGTGAAAACTCCCAGCCCCGTAGCTCAAACTTTGCAAAATAATCGATGAAATCGGTAAAAGTAATCGATATTCCTGAAAACCAATATTGTATTCGGAATATCAGCATGCTCGATTACCCCTGTGCAAACTCCCAGCCCCGTAGCTCAAACTTTGCAAAAAAATCGATAAAATCGATAAAAGTAATCGATATTCCTGAAAACTAGTATTGTAATCGTAATCAGCATGCTCGATTACCCCCTGTGCAAACTCTTAGCCCCGTAGCTCAAACTTTGCAAAAAAATCGATAAAATCGGTAAAAGTAATCGATATTCCTGAAAACTAATATTGTATTCGAAATCCCCAAGCTCGATTACCCCCCTGTGAAAACTCCCAGCCCCGTAGCTCAAACTTTGCAAAATAATCGATGAAATCGGTAAAAGTAATCGATATTCCTGAAAACCAATATTGTATTCGGAATATCAGCATGCTCGATTACCCCTGTGCAAACTCCCAGCCCCGTAGCTCAAACTTTGCAAAAAATCGATAAAATCAATAAAAGTAATCGATAATCCTGAAAAATAATATTGTATTCAAAATTTCTTTTTCGATATAGATTCTGCAAAAAACCTAAGCTTGAGATTTATTTTGCTTTTTTCGAAAACAACTTCTAATTACCTTTTCCAAGCCAAATTTCTTCACATGGAAACATATTGAGGACATCCCAACAAAGCTGTTCGGATAAAGTAAATGCTCTTTGTCGTATTCCATGCAACGGGAGTTTCTTTGCTGAAAATGGCTCTTGACAGTGCGTGCACATGTGACCTTACATGCACCTCACCACTGACTTGCACCGCTTTGCAGGCTTGTAGCTCGGCCGGCAGTCATTCAGTGAGCTCTCAGGTAAGCTCATTCGAGAGAGCGCGACATCCCCGACATGATGGTATGCGAAGTACGAGTTTGAGAATTCCCGGGATTTTTCGGATCAAAGAAGCGCAGCCTCGAAGGTGATTGGAGTAAAAGCTCTTATCAACATCAGAACTGTCTTAGAGCTTCGAAATGGATATATTAGATTTTCCCGAAAGTTTTGTTGATTTTTTAAAACTGCTATAACACTACGCACAATAAAGATCTGAATGAGTTTCAACATGCATTCGATTCAGCTTTTCTTCATCTTTCTTATGGTTACACTCCGAGCCACAGTCCTGTATGCTGTTTTTGATAATTGTTACAATTCTTCACCCGTCTTTTTTATCTGCTCAAAGTTAGGCTAATTTTTAGAAATTTTATTTCAAAGTTCCGGAGATGATTAAGTACGGCTTAAATAGAACAATTCTCGGGCTACAAGGTAATATTTTTAGAATCTCCTAACCTGCTTGTTGAGGAATGATGTGCTAAATGATATGATACGATATCATATTTGTTTATGTAAATAAGTCAGCTATATTTAGTCGTGACAGTCGTACACTTCTCAGTCTTGTGGCTTGCTCCTTCGGATAAAGCTTCTCTGCATCCGCTCTGGTACATAACACTGCTGTTTCCAGCTTCGAAAAATTATTCCTCTGGAAGTTTCGTTTTTTGGCAAAGTCATGAAACATGCGACTGCAGCAAAAATATGAAAGCTTTTGGATTTCTGCGAATTGAAACTTGATTGTTAATCTATTAGGTTGTCCCGAAAGTTTTGTCGGTTTTTTTCATCGCTCACCCAAACTCACAGAAAGCCATTCCATGGACGACCTAGGTACCATTCTATTCAAATTTTTGTCCCCTTTCTTATAGCTATGTTTGTTTTCTGATCTACGCCGTCTTTGTGATGTTATCGCCATGGCTTTTTGAGCACCTCAGCAGTAGCGTCAAATCTTTCCTGAATTTTCAAAATTTTTATACTGATATTTTCAAGGAGCGCTGGCGACTGTTATGTAGAGCAAACCTTTGGCTACATTCCACTTATTTTAGATCACGTGAGCCTCGTTTATTAAGTCCGTTATGATTATTTATTCGGTAAAAACCGCGACTTTTTGAATAAGTTTACCACGTAAAAGTACCGAAAATTCCAGAAAGCTGATTTTTGAAGCAAATCAAACTTGGTTATGTTGCATAAATAATGTTTAGTAACAATCAAGTTTGAATTCGCAGAAACTTCAAAAGTTTCCTTGCTTTTGCTGCAGTTGCGTTTTTCATGACTTTGCTGAAAATCAAGGCCTCCGAAGAAATAATTTTTCTGAGCTAAACACAGCAGATTAGGAGAATCAAAAATATCTCCGTAAAGTCCTGGAAACGCTCTATTTGATACTTACTCAACCCTCTCCGAAACTTTGGAAAGAAATTTTTGAAAAATAGCCTAACTTCGAGCAGATAAAAATGGCTGATGAAAAATTTTGGCAATTATCAAAAAAAGCATACAGGATCGCGGTTCGAAAATGTATCCATAAGAAAGAGAAGAGAAAGTTGCATCGAATGCACTTTGAAACTCATTCATGTGTCGATTGTGCGTGGTTTTATAGTGGTTTGAAGAAACCGACAGAACTTTCGGGACAACCTAATATATATATATATATCAGTGGCGTACCCAGGATTTCGGCTCGGGGGGGGGGGGCGCGAGAAAATTTTTTTTAAATGAAGGTGCGTGGCGTCAGCCACGCACTCCGAAAAAATTTTTGGTATGCTTCCTGAAATTTTCGGGGGCTCAGGACCCCGAAATTTCAGAAAAAGGGGGCGTGGCGTCAGCCACGCCCCCTAAAAAATTTTTTTTATAAGGCTAAATTGAATTTTTAAAAATTTTTAAAAATTATTTTAATTACTTACAAGTATAAATAAGTCTTTTGCACATTTTTATAACTCATGTAAGTAACTTTCAAAAATTTCGCGATCCATTCTCGGGGAGGGGCGCCCCCCCCCCCCCCCCCCGCCCTCCCCCTCGGTACGCCACTGATATATATATATTAGGTTGTCCCAAAAGTTCTTGCGCCGGATTTTCAAAAAATCATAACTTCCTTTCTTCTCGACGATTTTTCCCAATTTTATTTTTATATGAAAGAGGAAACCTTTTCCTTTACAGAAATGCCTTCGCCATGAATTAGCATTGATAAGTTCGAGAGTTAAAAGCAATTGAAGGAAATTAGTCAAGATCGACGTTTTTTAAGCTGGATCACGAAAAATTCTGGAAGTACTTATATTTGATAGAGAAAATTTTGCACATTACAGTGGTGCCTTTTTCATGGATTAAAACGAAGTAGATCGAGAGTTAGAAGCAAATAAAGAGAATTTCTTCAGTTTTGCAGTTTTTGAACATGCTCAAAAAAGCTTGAAAACGTCACAGAAAAGGCGAAAAAGTCATAAACATGGGTTTTGTGATTTTCCCTTTCTAGCTGAGTGAAAATCGTGCCAATCGGTAGCAATTTTGATTTTCGTGATTTATTCGGATTTTCGGGTCTGCGTTTTTCATGAAAATCAAATTTGCTCCTGACTAGCTCGAAACTCACTCAGCTAGAAAGGCAAAATCACAGAACCCATGTTTATGACTTTTTCGCCTTTTCTGTGACGTTTTCAAGCTTTTTTGAGCATGCTCAAAAATTGCAAAAGTGAAGGAATTTTCTTTATTTGCTTCTAACTCTCGATCTACTTCGTCTTAATTCATGAAAAAGGTACTTCTATAATGCACAAAATTTTCTCTATCAAATAAAATTATTTGCAGAATTTTTCGTAATCCAGCTTGAAAAATGTCGATCTTGACTGCTTTCTTTCAATTGCTTTTAACTCTCGAACTTCCCAACGCCACTTCATGGCAAAGACATCGCTATAAAGAAAAAGGTTTCCTCTTTCATACAAAAATGAAATTGGGAAAAACCGTTGAGAAGAAAGGAAGTTATGATTTATTGAAAATCCGGCGCAAGAACTTTTAGGACAGCCTAATATATATATTTATATACTAGCTGGCTTACCCGGCTCCGCCCTATGTTCCGAATAGAAAATTCCATTTCTTAACCGACCCGGACCAAACTTGGCACACATACACTTCGGGCCCCGGCGGGTGTCACAGGCTACTTTTCGTCATCGATTTTATCGATTTTTTGCAAAATTTGAGCTAGGGGGCTGGAATTTGGCAGAAGGGTGTAATCGAGCATGCTGATCACCCCCACGTGGGTGATCAGCATGCTCAATTACCCCCCTGTGCCAACTCCCAGCCCTGTAGCTCAAATTTTGCAAAAAATCGATAAAATCGATATCGATCGATAATGAAAAGTAGCCTATGACACCCGCCGGGGCCCGTAGTGTATGTGTGCCAAGTTT